>OW240912.1:191893947-191920140 GCA_933207985.1 Pelobates cultripes
TGAGTGAGTGTCTGTGTGTGACTATGTGTGTGTGTGTATGTGTGTCTGTGTATGTGTGCCTGAGTGACTGTGTGCATGAGTATGTGTGTCTGTGAGTGAGTGTGTCTGTGAGTGTATGTGTGTGTCTGTGAGTGCTTGTATGAGTACTGCATGTGAGTGTATGAGTGTGGCAGTGTATGTGTGTCTGTCGGTGTGTGTTTGTGAGTGTCTGTCAAATCAGTGAGAGTATCTTTGTCATTGAGTCTGTGTGTGAGTATCAGTGTGTCTGTCAATGAATGAGTGTGTGTCTGTCTGTGTGTGTGTGTGTATGTGTGTGAGTGTATGTGTGTCTGTGTGTGAGTGTATGTGTGCCTGAGTGACTGTGTGTCTGTGAGTGACTGTCTGTGATTGAGTGTGTGTCTGTGTGTGTGTCTGTGTGTGACTGTGTGTGTGTGGATGTGTGTCTGTGTGTGAGTGTATGTGTGCCTGAGTGACTGTGTGCCTGTGAGTGACTGTGTGCATGAGTATGTGTGTCTGTGAGTGAGTGTGTCTGTGAGTGTATGTGTGTGTCTGTGAGTGATTGTATGAGTGTGTGTGTGTCTGTGAGTGCTTGTATGAGTACTGCATGTGAGGGTATGAGTGTGGCAGTGTATGTGTGTCTGTCAGTGTGTGTTTGTGAATGTCTGTCAAATCAGTGAGAGTATCTTTGTCATTGAGTCTGTGTGTGAGTATCAGTGTGTCTGTCAATGAATGAGTGTGTGTCAGATCAGTGAGTCTGTGTGTTTGTCATTGAGTGTGTGTGACTGTCAGTGTGTATACACCACTGAGTGTAGCGTGGCGGAGCGCAGTACAGGAGCTTCTGTTTCCTGTACCCGGCCAGACTGACTGGAGGTGCTCACTGAGAGAGCACTCCTTGTCAGTCTGGCCAGGTACAGAAAATTGAAGCTCCTGTAGGGGATATCCTCCACTCGGCAACGCTACAAGAGAGGTAGGAGGCACACCAGGAAGGGGAGTGCGACCACTTAAGGGGTGGGGGGTGCACCAAGGGACAGGGAGGGGAGGGGAGAGAAACACCAAGGGACAGGAAAAAGAGGGGAGAGCTTAGAAGAACACTAAGGGACAGGGAAGGGAGGGGACCACTAATGGACGGGGAGAGGGGCTGGTTAAGAGGCACATAGGTGAAGATGTTATTTTGGGGGGGGGGGGGAAGATACATCTTCGCCTATGTACCCAAAAATCTTTGCACCGGCCCTGCTCAGCAGTGTGTGTGTGTATGGACTCAGCAGTCTGTGTGTTTGTGTCTGTGTGTGTGTATGGACTCAGCAGTCTGTGTGTCTGTGTGTGTGTGTGTATGGACTCAGCAGTTTGTGTGTGTGTATGGACTCAGCAGTGTGTGTGTCTGTGTGTGTGTGTGTGGACTCAGCGAGTCTGTGTGTACGTTTATAAATCAGCCTGTGTGCACGTGTATAAATCAGCCTGTGTGCATTCAGGAGTCTGTGTGCATTCAGAAATCTGTGTGTGTGTGTATTCAGCAGTCTCTCTGTGTTCGTATTCAGTGTACTGTGTTTATCTACTCAGCAGTCTATCAATAATAAAACATTTTATTCCTGTGAGTTGTTGTGTAGGAAGGGCCCCAGTGCACTGCTTTGCCCAGGGTCCCATAACGCTGTTAAGATAGTACTGCTTGTGTGTGTCAGTGAGCTTCTATTTAGTGAGCATGTGTGTGTCAGTGAGCTTGTCTTTAGTGAGCTTGTGTGTGTCCCTAAACTTCTTTGTAGTGAGCCTTGTGTTTATACAAGTGAGTTTGTTTGTAGTAAGCTTGTGTGTGAGTCAGACAGTTTTGTCTGTCAAGTGAGCCTATTTGCGCATGTCAGTGAGCTTGTGTGCTTAGTGTACTATATATATATATATATATATATATATATATATATATATAATGACTTGTAGGAATGGCATACATTTTTTTCCAGGGCTGCTTTGGATTCCCAGTTTGGCTCTGCCAGCGAGTGCGCTTTACCACTGAATCATCTGTGTGAGCTGCCGCACACTTTAGCCCTGTTACACGAGTTTGGGAGTTGCTGTTGACAGGTACTAGTAGTCTAGAGATTGGGACATGGGGTATATGCTCAGCTATCTGTATAATACAGGTCTCTGTGTGTATAATATCCCGGGATAGTCAGTGCTTCCTATATAGTGCTGCTCTCTGTAACGGATCACCAGGCACCCCGACTGGGTACCTCTGTTGAAGAATGCTCCTGTCCTTCGGGGTGCCAGGTGATCCGTTACAGTTGTGGCAGCGGTGGGATGGCGTCCTAGCGCAAGGAGCAGCACCCTGGAGACACTGACTGGTATCGTATGAGAGGTTATTGAGGGCAACGCTAGCCACTCCGCAGCGTCCCTACCTACAGCAGCATGGAGCGAGCAAAACCCTGGATAGAACCCTGTGAAGAGCACCTCAACCTGATACGTCACTACGAGGGCGACGCTTACCTTGAGGAGGTAAAGAGGCAGGTGGTCTGGTATGGCCCAGACCCTTCGAACGAGGTAGTCTTCCAAGTAATGCGCCAGTTGAGTGCTGAGAACCATGCAGCAATGGACTTTGAACAAAAACTGTAGAGGTTGAGGATATGGACACCCAGTCTCCAGCGGCAGTGTGAGTCCCAGGGAGCCGAAGGTGCCGTCCTTCCTCCCCAGCGGCAGTGTGAGTCCCAGGGAGCCGAAGGTGTTGTCCTTCCTCCCCAGTGGCAGTGTGAGTTCCAAGGAGAGGGGACAACCAGTCTCTCTCCCCAGCGGCAGTGTACAGCCCATGGAGCAGAAGGTGTCTCCCTTCCTCCCCAGCAGCAGAGTGTCCTACAGGGAGCAGAGACAGTCGGTCTCTCTCCCCAGTGACAGGACAAATTATGTCTTCAACAGCAGAGAGAGTGTCAGGGAGGGGAGCCTGTTACTCCCTCTCCCCAGAGGCAGTGTCCTATACTAGAAGGGGAGAGCCTCATTCCCACTCCCCAGCAGCAGCTTATTACACAAAAGGGAGACAATACGCTCTCCACTGGTGCAGATGGGACCGTGGTCTCTGCATCCAAACTACAGTGAGTGGGGACAGTCGGTCCTACTCCCCAATAGTCTGTCTCGCTCCCCAGCAGCAGGACAATGTATTGGGAGTGAAGACATTTGGTTCCCTACCCCAGCAGCAGTATATGGTTCAGGGAGAGGAGCCTGTTAGCACCTCTCCCCAGTGGCAGCTTAGCCCACCAAAGGGAGACATTAAGCTCTCCACCGGCGCAGATGGGACCTTGGTGCCCAAACTACAGGGAGTAGGGACAGTCGGACCTGCTCCCCAGTGGCAGCTTATCCCACCAAGGGGAGATACTGAGCTCCCGGACGGTACAGATGGGACCGTGGTCTCTGTACCTGACCCACAGGGATGCTGGATGGCCTGTCCGGATCCCCAGCCAAGCCCCAACTAGGCTACTCCAGCTGCAGCCCTGGCACCAGGGCAGAGTACCACTGGTCTCTGCCCACAAAGCAACCCACTGGTCGGGAGTACCATCACCCAACTCAGCTCTAGTGAACTCACGGGGCAGGCTACCAGGTTACCCAGGTGCAGTAACCAAGTATTGTGGGTGGGCTACTCTGCTGATTATTTGTTGTGGGTGGGTTGCTTGACTAACCAAGGCACTGACCCACAGGAGGTCAGGTACCTTGTTAGTCTTGGTGGGAAAGGGGAGAGATGTGGCAAAACTAACCTCGCCACTGGGTTATGGAGAAGCCTGATTGCCCGCCTCCTGCCTCATGACTATGGACCCTCTCATCAGCCCATGCTAGACTTAAACCCCATGGCGATTTGACTGTGTTTGTGGGATCTGAGCGCTGTTAGGATATATTGAGTGCTCAGATCCAAGCCATCTGGGGATAGGGTGAATGTGGTGGTTCACTATGATAGGAATTATGTATTTTTGTGTAATTATGCTGTTGTTGTAAATAGAGACATTTTCTGTACCTGGACATAGTTGGCTTACCACACCCAGTTAAGCCAATTATCTCCAGGATAGAGGACTCTGTGGAACTGGTTTTGGCTGGAAAGCCATGCTTCAGTGGTCACAAAGGACTTCGACCTAACTTTTAAACCAATGAAAGGAATTGTCTGATTTATGGAGTATGTTTGTATCTGCAGTATGCTGATTCTGAAAATGTAAGTTTTATGTGAACGTGATGTATACTCTTAAAGTTATGAATATTGTGTAAAACTGTGTATTTTCCTGCCTGTGATAATTACGTTAGCCCATTGTGTTCAGTAATCGTATCACAGGCAGAGGGGAGGATTTCTGCTGGTATGAATGGGAGTGTTTAGCTGTGTTGTAATGTATTGATTGGTTTGTTCTTCAAAACCCTGTGGGCGGTACTATGCTTGTAAAATGGGCATAAAAGCAGAGTGTTTGATTAAAAGCTTCAATTTTTCTTCACCCTCAATCTAGAGTCCTGTCTCTTATTGGGGGAATTGCTATATCACTACAAGGGATTGCTATGCTCTGCACGCTCCCTTGGATAATCACTTTGAAGCTCTTGTAAGAGCTTGTTCCTGCTTCCCTCTCTTGGATGAGAGGTTCACCCACTGGAACCTGGAGCCTTGTTGGAAGTCCAAGGTGGGAAGTAGACTGCGGCGGTCCGTGGGGTCTGTGGTGGCTATGGTGTCTGTTGGAGTGCTTGGAGCCCTCAGGAAGCGCTAGGAGCATCCTTCAAAGGAGATACCCAGTCGGGGTGCCAGGTGACCTGTTACACTCTCTGTATAATACAGGTCTGTGTCTGTATAATATCCCGGGACAGTCAGTGCTCCCTGTATAGTGCTGCTCTGTGTCTTGGGATATCATACACAAATAGACCTGTATTATACCGAGAGCAGCACTATACAGGGAGCACTGACTGTCCCGGGATATTATACACAAACAGACCAGTATTATACAGAGTGCAGCACTATACAGGGAACACTGACTGTTCCAGGATATTATACACACATCCCTGTATTATACAGAGAGCAGCACTATACAGGGAGCACTGACTGCCCCAATTTATTATACACACAGCCCTGTATTATACAGAGAGCACTGACTCTCCAGGGATATTATACACAGACCTGTATTATACAGAGAGCAGCACTATACAGGGAGCACTGACTGTCTTGGGATATTATACACAAACAGATCTGTATTATACAGTCAGTGCTCCCTGTATAGTGCTGCTTTCTGTATAATACACGGCTGTGTGTATAATATCATGGTTGAAATAGTGCAGCTGAATATGAGAATGTTTCTAACTACTTTGGCCCTAAGTTTAAAACTACCATCTCAATTCCCTGTAACTATCTCTTTATTGATTAGACTGTAATCTGTACTGTGATAAATAGGCGGAGATTAATTATGTTGGTTGGACATAGTGGGTCGAGTTTTGCGGCAGTGGGTGTGGTAAACTTTCAAGGTAGTAATTGATAGCTGTTCTGCAAAATGTCCTTGGAATTTTTTTTCAAATGTTGGCATCTATGGCACTGTATCAAGGGAAACGTGTTTGTGTTTTTAATAATCCCTAGTGGAAAATAATGAATCCTCCACCAGGGATTATAAAAAAAAAACAAAAAAAAATACATTGTGTCAGGGGAGGGGCTTAAGATGCAGCAGGGGCGGGGTCAAACTGCGGCAAGGGCGTGGTTAAATGTGCCCCCCTACTTTTGTCCCTGGCCCACCATGTCCCCCCCACAAAAAAATTAATCCTAGAGATGCCACTGCCCAGCCCCACCCCCCCCAGGCCTCCCACCCCGCCACCCCGCCCCACAAGGATAGAAGGACAAGGGGAAGAAGGAATAGAGAGCAGGGAGAGAGAGAGAAGAAAAGCAAGAAAACCAAAGCAGCGCACACTGTGTGTGCCACCAAATTTGTCTGGTCTTACCAGTGGCCACTGTGGTGGGGTTCAGGATCCAGCACCCCCATTGCGTCCAGCGCTGGAGAGAGATGTGGGTTACAGCCTGAAACCGATACATGCCAGTGTGCTATAGCCATAAGCACGTGTATATTTCAGCAGCAACTACTCCTGTGATTACATTAAGCGCATTTCTTAAGGTCTGAAAGTAACAAATAAACATTTAATCAGTTAGAACACATATAAACCTGTAGCAACCAAAGGGCTTTTCACCAGTACATAGCTGTGGCGAAACCAACCTCACCACTGGGCATTGGAGAAGCCTGTTTGCCCGCCTCCTGTCTGCTGACTATGGCCCCTGGGAGATTTGGCCCTTTAAATACAGTATTTGGGCATATTGTATTTTATTATGCTGCTGGCCCTTTAAGAGCCATCTGGGGACATACTGTGACTTTTGGGAACAATGCCCCTTTAAGACTATGGCCCTTGGAAGATATTGCCTGTTAAAGACTATTTTAGCAGATTGGATTTTAAAAGACTTGCTGCCCCTTTAAATTGTATTGGAGCAGTTCTGCAGCTTTAAATTGGCACTTTGGATGCAGCCGAAGTGCCGAAGTAGTCGAAGTGGCCGCCATTCGACAAACGAACATGTGGCGGTGGCCATCTTTGTTCATTCGAACGAGGTCAGCGGTATGTGTAGCCAAATCCATGGAACTGAAATCGGCTACACATTTCAACGAACACCGCTGACCCTTACCTTCTCCTACACTCAGTTTTCAGCTGCAGAGACTAAGTCCCGTTCGGCAGTTTGAACTCACTGCCATACGTTCGTGCATTCAAATAGGACTTAGTCATTTTTCTGTGTCATAAAGGACTCCTAGCTAACTTTTTATCTATTGGATGGATTTGTCTGATTTTTTAGAGTGTTTATGTTTAAAGTGTGCTGATTCTGAATAAGCAATTATGAAGATTGGATGTATATTTTTAAAGTTATAGCACATGTATAAAAACTGTATTTTTCCTGCTTGTGATAATTATGTTAACCCATTGTGTACCATAATTATATTACAGGAAGAGGGGAGGATTTTGTGTATAATTGCTGGGAGTGTTTTCTGTAATGTACGTGTGTAATTGGTTGTTCTGTAAAACCCTGTGGGCAGTACTAAATTTGTGGATTGGGAATAAAAGAGGCTGTATGTGCCAGTACAGTCAGTTCTGCTTGACCTCAAAACGAAGTGTCGTCTAGTTATTGGGGGAGTTGGATTGTATGCTGATTGCCAGGAGTGTAAGATGATTGTATGCTTTTCCTGTTCAGCTGCTTACAGCATTCATATGCTTGAGAGCATTCGTATGCTTCTCCGGTTCAGTGGTTGTGGTGTCTGCTGCAGTGCTTGGAGTCCTCAGGAAGCGCTAGGAGCATCCTTCAATGGAGGTACCCAGTCGGGGTGCCAGGTGATCCGTTACAATAGCCTTGGTAGTAACATCCCTATCCTCTGCGGGGGGGGAGGGGAGAGTGTGTGTATGTCTCATGCGATCCACTATGGGTGTAGAGTCGGGTGTGGGTGGGGCATTTCTCTCATTATTATGATGCCCATAAGGGGCTGCTGTCTGGGGCGCAATTTGGGCCGCCTGGGATTGCCACCCTCTACCCTGGTCTCTGAGCCCGCGCTTGCTTTGCGCATATACGGGCAGATTCCCCCCTTTCCTCATTACTCTGCCTTAAGTAGTGCTCATCCCTCCCCCCTAGAGTGTCCCAGTTTCCCTCCCTGACATTGACATTTATGCCCACCCCTTCGTTGCTCTGTAGTCAGATGAGTGGACATGCCCCATCGTGCTTCATATTTTGAACATTTTTTATACGAGTCTTGGAGAGGCATAAGGCCAAGTGGGTGTCCTCCATTACCCCCAGTGACACAAGCGTGGCCCTGGGGCCTGGTCCAGTATGATGGTCATAGGCTTAGTGCGAGGAGGAAGAAGCTCAGGCCCCTCACTCTCCGACCCGGTGCGGTACGAGGCAAACCCCCTAAAGGCTCAATCGTGGGTTGCCTGCCCTCATTTCCTATGTTGCTGGTCGGCATCAGATGGGTAGGCACACTTCCCCCCCTCAGCCACCCACAGTGCAAGCAAGAGGGTAAGCCCGAGGCCCCCCCTCCCAACAACCACCATCTCCCATCTCTGCCTGATTTGCTGACGGAAGGTCCCCCAGTTCCCGTTGAGATGTGTGGGGCAATAGCTGAGTCCGGGCTCTCCTCCCTCCATTTCATCTCCCACCAAAGCAGTCTTGTCACAGACCCCCCCTGTATCCCCGTCTTCCAAGCCATCACCTCGAGCCCCGGCTACTACATTACTATACCCAATCCAGTCAACAGCGTCTCCCGCCTCCAGCCTCTTGCCATTTGATCGGAAGGATCTCCAACTCCTGCAAATCTAGGCAGGCCCCGTGGGGGCACCACCCCAAGGGCACTAAAGAAGCTCTGTGGGTCCCCTCCGGGTGACAGCACGTGGACTCTGCCCTCACGGAACGCCAGTAATTTAAATAAGTATCCCCAGGCATATCGTATGTTGGACCCCCTCAAGGCCTCTGTGAAAGGCTTCCACTCCCGTCATCGCTGGAGGGTACTGGGCACCAAGTCCTGGAACAGTTGGATGTCTGATCCCATGTACTGTATTTTCTCGTCTCTGCTCCTCTGCATCAAGGCCTCTTTCGTTTGGAAGTGTAGAAATCTGATGATAACAATAGAGTTGGAGTCTGGCCGCCTGGCGCGGAGGGCCCTGTGAGCCCTTTCAATGTGCCACTGGTCTTCTGGTAGGTCTGGAATCAGTGGCTTGAATAAGGAGAGAAGAGTATCTTGCAGGGATCCCTCACCATCTTTTTCAGGGAAGCCCCTCAAGTGGAGGTTATTCCTGTTGGCCATGTCTTCCAGTGCTAGTTTAGCCTCTGCCATGAGGGCTGTGAGCCTATTGACTTGTGCGGCAGCCATGTTGTGGGCCTTGACAGTGCCCTCCATGCGGTCCTCAAGTCTGGCGGTACTCGCGCCCAGTGTGAAGATCTCGGCGTGCAGGATGAATGTAGATCTCTCTATCTCCCCCTGCCAGAAAACTCTGCACCTCCGCTAGTCTGGATTATAGCTGCGAGGTGTATCCCGCTCTGGGCACCTCAGTTGCAGCTGCGCGTGGTGAGGGCAGCTGTGAAGTGGAGCTTGGTCCGGCGCCATCTTGGCAGTCTGACAGCCCGATCTTTTGTGCGGCCAGCATGTCCAGCACCAATGTCTCGGCTTCGGGTCCCTTCCTGGGGTGCTTTTTGGGGTTCCTCTTCTCCATTAGTTGTGGAGTATTAATGTATTTATCACTGTTGTTGGCTTTTTTCGGCATGTTGGGAACAGAGCTCTACACAGACACGTCCAGCTCGTTCCTTGGTCAGGCCACGCCTGATTGGCTTTCGATGCCATCATGTTTACAATACCGTATATACTCGAGTATAAGTCGATCCGAATTTAAGCCGAGGCCCATAATTTTAGCACAAAAAACTGGGAAAACTTATTGACTCGAGTATAAGCCTAGGGTGGGAAATGCAGCAGCTACTGGTAAATTTCTAAATAAAATTAGATCCCAATAAAATTATATTAATCGAATATTTAGTTACAGTGTGTATATAATGAATGCAGTGTGTGTGTGTTTGTGTAGTGTGTGTATATAATGAATGCAGTGTGTGTGTGTGTGTTTGTTTAGTGTGTGAATATAATGAATGCAGTGTGTGTGTACATTTGTGTAGTGTGTGTATATAATGAATGCAGTGTGTGTGTGTTTGTGTAGTGTGTATAATGAATGCAGAATGTGTGTGTGTTTGTGTGTGTATATAATGAATGCAGAGTGTGTGTGTTTGTGTGAATGCAGTGTGTGTGTATATAATGAATGCAGTGTGTATATAATGAATGCTGTGTGTGTGTATATAATGCAGAGTGTGTGTGCTTGTATGAGTGTGTGTGTATATAATGCAGAGTGTGTGCATTATATATACACACACTCTGCATTATATACACACAGTCATACAAACACACACTCTGCATTATATACACACACTCATACAAACACACACTCTGCATTATATACACACACACTCTGTGTGTATATAATGCAGAGTGTGTGTGTATATAATGCAGTGTGTGTTTGTGTGAATGCAGAGTGTGTGTGTGTAGTGTGTGTGTGTAAACTGGGTGGGGGCTGGTATTTTTATTATTTTAATATTATATTAATATAATTATTATAATATTTTTTTAATATTATTTTATTTTAATATTTAACTGTTTTTTTTGTCCCCCCTCCCTGCTTGTTGCCTGGCCAGGGAGGGGGGCTGTAACATTCCCTGGTGGTCCAGTGGATGGGCTGTGCAGGGGGGGGCCGGAGCAAGCTGTTACTTACCTTTGTAGCAGCTCCGGTCAGCTCCGTGCAGCTCCCCCGTTCAGCTACCAGTGTAAGTCTCGCGGTCTGTATGCCGCGCGGAATGTTGCCACGGTAACCCGTGTCAACGCTCTGACGGCCGCAGGTGTCGCGAGACTTACACTGGAAGCTGAATTGGGGAGCTGCACGGAGCTGACAGGGAGCTGACCCGAGCTGCTACAAAGGTAAGAGTTCGCGGCCAGCCCCCAACAGGACCGCCGGGCTGGTAATGAGCCCGGCGGTCCTGGTCTGTATTATGGCAATGTAAGTTGCCATAATACAGACCTTGACTTGAGTATAAGCCGAGTGGGCCTTTTTCAGCACAAAAAATGTGCCGAAAAACTCGGCTTATACTCGAGTATATACGGTAATTGCAATTTAAAAGGCTGCATACGAATAACATGAAAAGAAAAATTTTTGCAACAATAAAAGTGGACTGTATTCTTATCTTCTATAAAATAAATAAACAGTAATGTATTTCTATAAAATGGATGAAATCTAAAAGAGGTATTTGTTATTGCACTGTGCATCCTTAACTCTATTCAGACTTATTCACTTAAGTGATATTTGACAGAATTTAAAGTAAATTCATAGTGGATTTCAAATTTAAGGCCAGATTAGCCAATTGCATTGACTTAGAGGATATTTCTAAAGCAGCTATTTGTTCTCAATTTTGAAATTCACTTTAGATTCACTTTGAATTTTCTGCAATTCTCACTTCAGTGAATAACCCTGTATTAATCTCTAAAGTTCAAGAAGACTATGTCCAACTTCAACACTTATGTCTTTAAAATAGTGTAGTATCCAACTTCGCAATTCACCTTTGTTCCTGCCCAGCTATCAACCACTCGATACATTAAAATGAGAGATATTACTTATTTTTCCAGGAAGTTGATTAAAATTCACCAACGATATGGCTTTGAATAAATGTCCCTTTTTTAAACTCACTTGTCCTTTAAAAAGAGTTACAGGTTAACAGCACTACAGTACATTAGCTTGAGCATCATAGAAGACCTTGTGCATAAAAAGTTGCACGGCAACAATAAATTTCAGTGTATCGTTGCAAGAAAGGATTTCAAGAAACCCCTGTCTTTCTTTTAAATTACTTTTTCATTACTTACTAATCCAATTTTGCTTTGCTCTTAATAGGGTTGGAATGAAATGCTCACTGCATAGATGGACATCCAAATGGAATCCTGCCAGGTTTAAAAGAGGACTTCAAGAGTTGATATATTCAGACGTATTGTATTTAATTTGCTTAGTGTAAGTTTCACCACGCATTAAGAAAATTAATGTAATACTGCCATTTGGTTTTACAGAACAACCCTGATGACTCAAGAAGTGTCTCTTTGTAAAGCTGGTAATTTCTAACCCAGTAAAGAAATTCTTAATAAATAATAATAAAAAAGTATATGACACTCCTGGGTATTATAAATATAAAAGAATTGTTGTGGATCAAATAATCTCGGAAGGTTCACTATAGATAGGGTGGATGAGCTCAGTGGATTTTATTAGCTGTCAATTTTTATGTTTTTACATGTAAGAACAAGCAAGCAACTATGAGAAGTATTATAATGAACACATTAAAGAACATCCTTCTGTATTGTACATGTGGCAGATCTCCACAGATCCGCTGTATTATTACACAAAACCCTTTCCTGCCCAATGAGCACTCTTCAAATGGATAGCGTGAATTGATTGTGTTCTGTCTAATAAGCCTGTTAGAAAAAACTGAAAAGAGTCTTGTGTATATATGGTGCAGTTAGTGTTGACATGTTTACAGTGTGAGTAATTATAAATATATAGATAGAAATTAGCGCAACCAGTGCTAACTGGATCTGCGCGCAAAATGTGGAAGGATGGTAACAATTAGCCTAATTAAGGAAATCAATGTATAAATTAGTCCAGTCAAATTATACCAAAAACACATTAGAAACACTGTGCACTCCTATATTAGCTACTAGGCTTATGAATAGATAAGCCCAACATCAACGTCACCATATTAAACCTCCGTCTGCTGCTGCAGCAATTTAAGAAATGAAAAACAATGGAAAATAACATGTCGGTGGCAAAAAAGACTGCCTGGTTACCAAAAAATGCTTTGTGGCAGCAGAAAATCCAATTAAATTTACAACCCAGGCACCATAACCACAACAGCATGCAGTGTAAATAGTCAAACCATTTAAGGATGGTTTGAGGATTTACTTGGGTAATTATTGTGATATATATATATGTGCAGCTGTGGGTCCCAGGCTACTTGTTACTGCAGAGGGGGCCCAGGACACTGCATCTGCACATTCAGCTCTTCTCTCCCATTAACTCTCGCATGACCGGTGGCCGTCAGAGCACTGCCATGGGTTAACATGGCAACGCTCCGCACGGCAAGCGAGTCACACTCGCGAGAGTTAATGGGAGAGAGGAGCTGAATGTGCAGACGCAGTGTCCTGGGCCCCCTCTGCAGTAAGAGGTAGCCAGGGGCCCCACCATGCCACAGAACCACCAGGGAATGGAATCTCCTCCCTCTCTGGATACAAGTAAACAACAGGGAGGGGGAGGGGTACAATTTATTAAAATTAATGTGAATAAAATGCTCCTTTTCCCCCTGCAGATTGCAGACCCCAGTTTGCACATTTACACAAACTGCATACACTAGTGCAACACACACACTGCATACACTACACTGACACACACTCTGCACACACTAGTACAACACACACACACTGCATACACTAATTGCTAACTACACTACTAATTACACTGACTGCACTGACACACAGTCTGCATACACTATGCTGACACACACTCTGTATACACTACA
The DNA here is from genome assembly GCA_933207985.1 of Pelobates cultripes. Lineage (NCBI taxonomy): Eukaryota > Metazoa > Chordata > Amphibia > Anura > Pelobatidae > Pelobates > Pelobates cultripes. The sequence goes on from OW240912.1 coordinate 191,907,086, forward strand.
CTCACACACACTCTGCATACTCTAAAACAACACACTCTGCATCCACTATTACCACACACACTGCATTCACTAGTACACCACACACACTCTGCATTCACTACACTGACACATACTGTGCAGCCACTACCCTAACACACACTCTGCACTCCCTGTACACACACAATCCACTACACACACATTCTGCATTTACTATACTCACATTACATCCACCACAAATTCAAACACTCTGCATTCATTATACACAGACACTGTATTTAATACACACACACTACATCCACTACACAAACATAGACACTGCATCCACTACACACGCTGCATCTAATACACACACACTACACAAACACACACTACATCCACTACACAAACACACAGAATGAAATTTACACCCATAATGGCATACCATTTGCCATAGAAGCCAACCCAAGGTATTGCAAATGGGGCATGTCCAGTCTTTTTTAGTAGCCATTTGGTCACAAACACTGGCGGCATTTAGAGCCACTTAGAATAGGGCGTAATAGTACGCCCTCCGGTTTTAAGGGGTTAATACTGCCCACAGCCTTTTCCCAAGCCACTGGAAACAAATGATGGTCCTTTAAATCCAGGAATGGGTAAACATAGTTGAGAATATTGGACAGATCGAGGAACTTATCCTACTAGCAGCAGGTAGGGTACAGGCATACCACGCAATCTAGTACTTTTGGATACAATAGATCTCATCTGAAGTGAACAACGGTTTTGTCATAGAGTTGAGGAGAATGCCAGAGGTGATGTGAGAGAGATGAATCTGGCCCGGAGGGAAGATGCTATGTCTGACTGACTGGAGAACCAGTTGCAACTCTGAGATACCACCTTCCCTTGTGCATGAGCTGAGCAACCAATGAGATTGCTTCCTCCTTGGGTTCTGATCTCTAAGCGACGGGCCTGAGGTGGGGAGACTCCATTTCTTTACTATTGCTTTCTGTAACAACCAATGTTATGTTGAGGAATATCTATTTGATCCTGCCAGGATCCTATCCTGACAACCAAGGATTATGTTTCTTTTATTTCTGTTTCTTTAATAACAAGTTCCTGCTCTAACTATGTTTTTCCACTAGTGGACTCCCTAGCCTCTTGGTCTGAACTTACCTTGATCATCCTCACCTGCCTTGACTAATTACAATTCCTACAAAAGGCTACACCCAACTCAACACGGCTTTTACAATGAAGTTGATGGTCAACCAGAAAGACTTCGGTTCCTGGCTCCTGTAATCTTACCTATGGACTTGCCTTCTTTGCTTCCTTCCTATTGGGGACCAACCTGATCTACATTATCAACCTTTTGTTACCAACCTGCTCCATACCAACCTGAACTACTTTACAATCCAGCTTTATTTCCAACCTGCTCCATACCAACTTGAACTACGCTTCTATCCTGCTTTATCTTGCCAACCTGTTTTATACCTACCAGATCATCACAACCGACCTGCTCTATACCAACCTGCTTAACACCAACCTGGACTCCTCTACTAATTATTGTTGCATGGTTTTATTTACCCGCTTTATCAGTGTTCCTTCCAATAAGGGGCTGATTCCCTAAACTTCTATTTTCCCTGTAATAACTGAAAACCTATTGTTCTGCTTACTTATTTTTCTATAGAACCTATATTTTCATCTATAGGTATTTGCTTCTGTCTAATTTTATCCTGTTTTTATAACCTGTCTGGGGCATATTGCCTAAACCTCTGTTTCTCTTATTTTACTTTTCCCTATAATTTCCTTTATGTTACTTTATTATGTCCAAACTCCCCAATAAATAACCTAATGTTAACTCTGGCCAAAGTCTCTTATCTGACCTGCTCAAGACCATGACAGATCATTTCAATAAACTATGAATGACAAAAAATATTAATTTATTTTGCTGTTCAAACTATAACTATATGTTGGCAACACTGTTTAATATTCTATAAACCTTTGCAGTCCAAATATCAACAAATAGACTGACAGACACATATAGGTGGCTGAAAGGTTTAAGTCTTTATTTATGCTCCTTGAATAATGTCACAGTATTCCAGAGTTGCCCTTAACATTCTAGACCTAGAAGCATTTATGTAACACTAAGAGTTTACAAGAAATGAATCTGTTTGAATTGTCTACGTTAATAATACAAAAGTTTTCTCTACACCCAAAGTCAACTTTATCATTGCTCTTTTCATCCCATAAGTAGAAGCAAAATGAACAGCCTCTTTGTCTTTTGTGTCTGATGTTAAAGTTCCATCAAATTTATGGTTTATCGAAGTTACATTAGCTCTCTCTCTCCGTCACTGTTGGCTTCAGATCCTCTCATCTGCCCTTTCCCTTTTAAATCAAACCTAAGCAACTCGGATGTACTAATTTCCTCTGTGTTAATCATATCCTCCTTAACATCCATCAGAGCCTCTCTCCTTGGATGTAATACAGAATGAATAATGTTCTACAAAGTGACTGAGCCATTTATCACCAAGACAAAACTTTAGATAAAAGAGTCATTTTGTGACAAAAATGTTAAATGGATTTTACTTGCTCTCAAGCATGGTGCAATAGAGAGGGATGTTAACAAGACACAGGGCAAGATGGGGAATGCTTTGAAATTTAAAGCTAGCTTTTATAATACATCTACCTGTAAATCCCACATTAGGACATTTATGCAATAATAGAAGAATTTTAAAGACTTTGAGATTAAAGGGGCAATTACTACTGAAATATGACAATCCTTAATCATGACTTGCCCCCTTGATTAAATCACTTATTCCAGATCAGCTATAGAAAATATCAAAAACATCAGAACATGTATATTTTACTTGATATATATATATATATCTTAATTATGCTTACCATAATGCATTTGTTGTTTCTTCTACATTACATGTGTACTCTTTTATACCGAGGAAGAAAAGATGTATATATTGTTGCCATAAATAACAACCTAATTATGTGAAATTAATTTAACATGCGGCACCACTTAATGGAAAAGCACACAAATACTTAAATGAAATAATCTTAGTCTTTCTGACTTCTTGGAATGTAAGTAGACGTAAAAATGGAAAACTACACACACAACAATGCTCTCTGTATGGGAAAACAACTATTTCTTAAATGAACAAGTCACAATAACCAGCAACACGTATGATTCAAAATAAGTGATGATAAAAAAGCTATAAGGTTCTCTGTGTTTATTTACATTAATTGTGGCCCCCTCTATACCACATGGTAAAAAAGGTATATATGTATATTTTTATTTCATGGTAAAGGAGAGTACCAGCACATTTTGTTTATCACTAAAAGAAAGTACCAGGTTTGGTTATTATTTTCCTGGTATAAACAATTTTATTTTAAGAATTCTAGAACCATAACTTTCCCAGGACAGAATCAGCAGAACCTCCCCCATTACTTAAGCCATTATGCACCAATCTGGGACCCACAGCAGTAGTGACAAGTAAAGGTTTAGCCCTTCCCTATTGAGTTTTCCAATACAGAGCTCGGACCACCAACACCACATAAACTGTAGTATCTGTCAGGGTGAATGAGATATATTATAGTTCCACTAAGCAGTTCAGTGAGATGTGCATTTAGTAACCATCCATCTTAGAATGAACTAGTCCTCTCCTCCCTCCCCTTTCATTTTATCCTGCTCAAAAAGTCTGTACCAGTCATATGACCGAAGTATCTAAAATGGCTTCAGGGTGAAAGACACTCCAGAGTTCTTAAGAATTAAAATTTTTTGCTCCTGGAAAAAGACAGAGATATATCTACCCTAGTTGCGTCCATCTATTTTCTCTCTACGTGTTATCTCACTCTATATATTTACCATCTGAAAAAATCTCTCAAATACGTAGACTGCTTTGTTCCACTAAGACTCCTTAGTATCAGTGTTTATACATCTACCAAACTGTAGTGTTGAGATCAGATACTACTGTGATCCAAACCTTGATGTAAATTGATCAAAGTAGCAATATAGAAAATGGTAGCATTATCTTTTGTTTAACCCCTTAGTGACCGAACCATTTTTCAATTTTTTTACCGTTAAGGACCAGGGCTGTTTTTAAATTCTACCGTGTTTGTTTTTTGCTGTAAACTTCCTCTTACGCATTTACTGTACCCACACATATTATATACTGTCTTTCTTGCCATTAAATGTTCTTTCTAAAGATACCATTATTTGCATCATATCATATAATTTACTATAATTTTTTTTTTATAAAATATGATGAAATTTATTTTTAAAACACACTTTTAGTAATTTTGACCCCCAAAATATTTTACGCATTTACAACCACCCATGCTAAATAGTTTCAAATTTTTGCCCTGAGTTTAGAAATACCCAATGTTAACATATTCTTTGCTTTTTTTTTGTAAAGTTGTAGGGCAATAAGTACAAGTAGGACATTGCTGTTTCAAAATATATATTTCTAAAAAGTATCAATAGTGATATTGTAACACTTTTATCTGTCATAAATCTCTGAATCACACCTCACATGTACATTTTTTTTAAGTAGACAACCCAGGGTATTCAATATGGGGTAAGCCCAGTAATTTTTTAGTAGCCATTTAGTCACAAACATTGGCCAAAGTTAGCATTTATATTTATTTGTGTGTTAAAAATGCAAAACAAATTATGAACGCTAACTTTGGCCAGTGTTTGTGACTAAGTGGCTACTAAAAAAGACTGAACAAACCCCCTTTGCAATACCTTGGATTGTCTTCTTTTGCAAATGGTATGACATCATGGGGGTCATTCTCATTCTTGGGCTACCATACGCTCTCAAAGGTAACATAACCAATTTGCCAAATTTCAATGTGAAAAAGCGGAAAACCAAAAACCAAGCCTTGTATTCAGCGATGTCTCCTGAGTAAAACAGTACCCCCCTATGTACAGGTTTTAGGGTTTTATGGAAAGTTACAGGGTTAAATTCAGTGCTAGCAAATTAAATTCTTTGGACTTTTGGCCTGGGTTGTCAGGCAGGTCCCTCAAATTGCAATCAATAAAATTACTTATTTATGTAAAAATATTACATAATTATTTACGTAGAATTTAAATATATATATATATATGTATACATATTGTCACAACTACTAATGTGATCCAACACACAAAACTATGTAACATCTATATAGACTAGAAAAATAGACATAACGTAAACCGGTCCTCAGAATAGCCGGATTAATATGTTGAAAGACAGAGAATGGTCAAGGGGACAAATGCCCCAGCGGAGCGGGTCGGCTCCCGGCTCATTGCTGAACAGGTAATTTCTCCAACCTGTCCGCGTGGTCGCACCGATCGGGTGCGACCACGTGCAGCCACGAGTCGGGGCCATAACACATTTATATATTTGAAGTCTACGTATATTTATGAAATTATTTATGTAATTATGTATATGGATATATATATATTTCATATTATTTTGATTTATTTATATATACATATAAATATATAATTTCATTCTAGGTGTATTTTTATATATATATATATATATATATATATAGTTAGTAGAGAAAAGCAGGCTGCACTCACGGACTTAAGAATTCAAAAGTGGTGTTTTATTCCATCAAAAAGTAGAAGACAATCAACGTTTCGGTCCACACAGGGACCTTCCTCAGGATCAAGTGGTATATGTGGAGATCCCTGTGTGGACCGAAACGTTGATTGTCTTCTACTTTTTGATGGAATAAAACACCACTTTTGAATTCTTAAGTCCGTGAGTGCAGCCTGCTTTTCTCTACTAACTACATTTAACATCCCTAAAGGACTGACACCCGGCGAGCCTCATAAGGCACAGTTTATCATATCAAGCGTGAGTGCAAGGAACTTTTGTTCTTATATATATAGATATAGATATATTAATATCAAAATACAGTTAGAATAAAATTACATATATAAATCATGTTTTTAATTTATGTTTTTATTATTTTTGCATTTTTATTTATTTTCATTTACTTAATATTTATATTTCACAATAATATATATAGTTGTTATATATTATATATATATATATGTGTGTAATTTAATTATAAGTGTATTTTTATATTAATATATATATATATATATATATTAATATAAACATACACTTAGTATGACATTAAATACATAAGATATATATACATATTATATATATATATATATATATATATATAATATATGTGTATGTGTGTATATATATATATATATATATATATATATCAAATAGTAGAAGGAGCACTCTGGGGCTTCTTTTCAGTGGAAAAATATATTTAATGTATCATCAAATAATACATCTTCTGTGCAAAGTATAGAAAATCAACGTTTCGACCCTCCTGGGGTCTTTGACAAAGACCCCAGGAGGGTCGAACGCGGGATTGCACCTGGGCAGTTGAAAATTTGTGAAAAGGTAAAGGAGGAGTGCCTTGCTTATCTATTTTTATATATATATATATATATATATATATATATATAAAACTCATATATACATATATATATTTTTTACTTTTTATCATTATTTCTTTTTATATTACAGATATGTCAGTTCAGGCAGTTCCCCTGCAGGCAACACTATGGACGCCTATTGCGGCCATGTGATCGCTCTTTCAGTGGGATCACATGGCCCCCGGGGGCCTAATTTGCCAACGGGGGACTGTCTGGGCTGTCAGACAGTCCCTACAGACCGGGAGCAACACCGATCGACCGGCGGGGGAATGGCGGCGATCTGGTAAGTACTTGATTTGCCGCAGACATACCTAGTACGTCCACGGTCCTTAAGGAGTTAATCTTCTCTTGGTGTTCCTTTTGTGTGGCAATACAACTTGTTTGTCTATAAAAACAGAAAAATAATTCCATTCCATTCCTATAATTTAATATGTGAAAAAGTTAACTTGAATGCAAGAACCCTAAAACACTTTCTGAGGCAATGTATAAAAATAAATAGAAAGCATATTGTGTACAGTTGCATTTGCTATACATATTTGATTGTTAAGCTTTAAATTAGGAAACAACAGGCCTAAACCAAATTGTAACAAATTCTAACAATGCACTCAGCCTGTTATCCTCCTATAAATACTTTGAAAAATGGCATTTCTTTAAATATTTTTGTGTATATTATTATCATTTGGAAATACATATTTATGACATTTTAAACATTAAAAGAGTTAGTTGTTTATATACAGAATATCATTGGTTGTAGATGGAGCAATAATTTACATTCATAAGTGGGTGTTAAAAGTATGCCATTTAATGTATATATGAAACAGTGTATTTGTGCATATAAAAATGATTTATATGAGATTTTATTGAATTAAATGCATTGACGTATGGATCTTAATGTTGTCGAACACTTACACTCTAAGTAAGCTTTGTTAATTAGCAGGGTCCTGACTTGTTTTCCTACATATAAGGCTGGATAATATGACAGCTTTTCCTTAAAGTATTGCTTTCATCTAAGACTTTCACAGCCCAGAGGAGTCAGAGACAATTAATTTCAATAAAATTTAAAGAATGGTCCATAAGTTTAATTTCTTGATATATAACATATGCAAGAAAATATTTTAAAATAAATCAAAACAAAAGTGTGAGATTTGCAAATATACACTGCTTGCTAAATATGCTACACAATGTGTACAATTCATTTTAGAGTGACAATAAAGGTGGTTTGCCACCTAACGACTAGACAACAATCTCTTATATATAAAGATTACATCTAAAAACAAAAACATAAAAAACTAATCGATATAGAATGCAGCCTTTAAAAGTGCCCTTTTTGGAACTCAAATAAATCTGTCTCATATGCTTTTACTTCTGTGTGTTGGGTGATCCTGTGTGATGGAAAAGCCTTTTAGTTAAATGCATACAGCCAATATAAAGTGTACCATATATGTTGTAATATTGGAATATGAAAATATTGGAAAAATGATATACATGTGCAGTTACTAGACTCTGTTTACCAGATGTGACCTAAACATATGGTTTTACTACAATTTCAGCGCCTTAATGTGGCAGCCTTTCAGGGTCAATGCTTTGATACAAATGATTATGGGAAATATAGAACTCTCTCAGGTGATCAATGTGTGGACCAGGATTTAAACCTATTTCCTTGCTAAACATCTTACCTATTTCCGGCTAAAGAGGATTGTTGCAAAATTTTCGTGTGAATAAATTTCATTTTTAGATATTGTAAATGATCCTAGATTGTTCACGTAGTGTTATGGTCACTATGTTAAGAATACATTTAAAGGGCTCTAAGCAGCACTGACTAGACGTGCATTAGTTTTTGCACGAATACAATTTCGTCCGAAAATTCAGTTTTTTTCGTATTCATTTACTAAAATGTAAACAAAGCCCTACATACGAAATCTAAACGAAACGAAAGGGCAAATGCCAAATACATTACCTTTTCATTTTGTTTCATTCATTTAATAGACTCCATGCTGCAAGGGAATTAACCCCCATAGCATGGAGAAAATAACACTGCGCATACACGAAAAATAAAGTAAGGAGGCAGCAGGTAGTGCTACCAGCTCCCTCCTTGTAATAAATATTAATTCCAACCGCCCCCACCCCCACATTTAAACCTATGGGGGTCACTATGACTATGGGGCAGATGGGGACCCTAAATAAATTAATAAAGGGGGGAACTAATGTCCCCCCCAGGTCCTCACCCATGAGCGGTAGAAGGGAACCCTTATTAATTAAAGGGGGGTCCTAATGTCCTAATAATAGTGGGGGGGGGGGCAATAAGCTAACCCTAAAAAGAAAAAACTCCATACTTACCATGTCTTCTTTCTTCTTTTCTTTTCTTTCTTCAACCCCAAGAAAGACCAAATAAAAATCCATAATACCCGTCGCAACTGTTAAAAAAAAAACGGAAAAAATAATCGCCATGGAGGGCTCTGCGCAGAATGAGCTCTGCAGGGTGGGGGAAGTCCACGCCCTGCAATTTGATCTAGAGCACTCTGGTTGATTTCAAGCCAACCAATCAGAGTGCTCTGACAGGTAAATGAAGAGGCTAACAGGTAAGTCTCTACATTTACCTGTCACAACACTCTGATTGGTTGGCCTGCAATCCAACCAATCAGAATGCTTGGAGTCATTTTACACAGTGTGGGAAAGTTCTTTGGAATTGTCCCATGATGCGTAATTTGACACTCTGATTGGTTGATTGAAAGCAACCAATCAGAATGTTATAAGTCAAATTACACAGTCACTTTATTATTTGTGGGGGGGACATTAAGTTCCCCCATTAATTAATTAGGATCCCCACCTGCCACTCATGGGTGGGAGCCAGGGGGGACATCAGGTCCCCCCATTATTTATTTATTTAGGGTCCACTCATGGGTGGAGACCAGGGGAGACATTAGGTTCCCCCCCTTTAATTAATTAGGGTCCCCACCCGCCGCTCATGGGTGGGGACCTGGGGGGGACATTAGGTCCCCCCCATTATTTATTGGTAGCACTGCCAGATCCCTCCTTGCTTTTTTTTCTGCGCATGCGCAGTACTATTTTCATCCCAATGGACAAAAAAAAATATTTTTTAACAAATTTTGTTTGAAAACGAATGGTTTATAGATGAAATTCGGGATTGACTAATGACATTTTTATTTAGTGCGTAATCATTCGTACGAAATGAAAACTTCACTGGTGCACATGTCTAGCGCTGTCTTCCAAAACTGCATGCAGCTCATCAATACATCTGGGGCCACTACAAATGGTCTCAGCTGACAGAGGGGAAACCCAGGTGTCTTCTGATACCTTGGACTCCCTGGTCTAGACAGTAAATATGGCAGCCTTCCATCCTGAACTTTAATCACACAAAGGAGGCTCTTACAGACTCTAGCAGGCAATTAACAGAGCAGAAGATAAGATATACAAAATTAAACAAACTGTGCAATAAAGGAAGGTAAAACAATTCTGACTCTTTTTAATGTGTAGTAAAGCTGCAGGTCTGTACTAACATAGGGGAGGATGAAGCTCCAGCTCTAAGTCCATCCTGCTGTAATAGGCCCAAACTACTGGCTAACCTGTCAATTTTGCAGCTGGCTCCTTCCTCCTCCTCCTGATTGAGCTCTAGTGGTGAGCTGCAGACTAGGGCCAAACCATTGATGTTATCAGGGGATGTGCTTGTGTTCAGCAGCCAATTATTGTGAGAATGAGATGAATGTTTGCATACTGCTTGAGAATACAGTGGATATACAGCTACACATGGTAAATGAGGAAAATAACTATTGCACATTTACACATTACAACTACACGTACACTCCATTTCAAGGTTCCCCTGCTTTGATCTATGGATGTCCTTAAATTGAGCCTGCATATGGCTGAATTTGATGACAGGTGCAAGCCAAAATGGGTTGTATTGGTTGACAAGTTGAGACAAGTTCATCATAAGTAGTTTTTGTTGAGTACTAACTCCAAGCTCAGTCAGTGGAGAGTGGACTTTGTACTGTAAATTAAAAACAAAAACGGGAATGTAGTGTGTCCAATCTGGAAAATTTCAATATGTAACAACTGAAATGGGCACGCTTTTATTTTGACCCTGTAACTTTCCAAAACACCATGGAATCTGTACATGGGGGGGGGGGGAATCTTTGTACTTGTGAGCCATCACAGCATACAAATGTGTGTGTTTTATTGCAGTAAAAGTTAACAGTATTATGACATTTATAGTTAAAATGCCATGCAGAACTTGGGTAATAACATCATTTCTTAATTTCGCACATTTGTTTAGATTTTATTCATATTAAAATGTGTTTCATATATAAATATTTGATGTGAAAAGAAATCCCTTGTTCTCCCAGAACAAAATGTTATATAATAAGTGTGGGTGCACTACATATGAAAGGTAATTATCGGTAAATTATGATTGAACGGACAACTGAAATTCTCGGGTCTATTTTGATCAGAACGTGTACTATTGCCTCCATTCTTAAAGGGTTAAACTAAATTTGTATTTAAGTTTAGTGTCCTATTAAAGCCAAGATCTGGACACTTAACTTTGTTCAGTTAAGTGTTTGCTAAAAAAAAGAAAACAGAACGTTTGAATTATAGTTATCACCCCTGAATAAGCAAAATGTATTTAAATTTATAGAAATGTGGGGGCGGAGCCTGGCACCCAGACTGAGCGGTTGTCCTGAACCTCAGCTCCCGCTCTACTCGACACTTTCTGGGGGTATTTCTCTGGATAAAATGGCACAATCACCCACTGGAGGGCAGCTATAGTGACGGGACACCCGGGGGAATCACCCGACACCAAAACCAAGCCTGTAGCCCCCCGGGGACCCGACAACACACCCTGAGGCCTGTCGGAGATCGAGCAGTGGGGAGACAGCCGCTCCCTGCGCTGACTGGCCTGGACACGAATCCCTCTGGGTTGCCATCACCTACCCCCCCACCCCCCCTGGACCGACAGGGGTCATCTCGGTCCACATCAAGCAACAGGAGTGGCAGTCACAAGCGGATCACAGAACCAGCTACATCACAGCACAATGGCAGCCGAGCATATGGCGCACCCAAAATGGTGGCGACATGCACACCAAGTGAGCCATACCGCATACCCGAAACGGAGTCCCACAGTGAGGATATGCGATGCCTCGGGCAGCACAGCAAACCCTGCCGGGACCGAGTGAGCTGCACCATCCCCATGGGGAAAAGAGCAAGGTACCACAGCACAGGCGGGCGGGATGTGGGAAAGGAGATGGGAGTAGAGGAAAGGGGCGCCCAGCGTCGGACAGGGCCACAGCCCCCAAGCTACCAACCCGCCAACCACCGGGCAGGATGAGAATCCACCGCCGCTGGCGTCGACGTTGCAGCAAGAACACCGGCTATCCCTTGCCACAAAGAAACCCAGCCCTGAGACAGAGTGCCCGAGTTGACGGACTCACTATGTTGCCCATGCGTACCCACCAAACCGATCGCCCACCGGGGGTGAAGGCCCCCAGGGGTATTGTCCCCCAACAACAGCCGCACACACGGAGAAACTCCCCCGCAGTTAAAGCGGGCCACCGCAAGCACACACATACTCCAGTCAAGGGATGGGCCTGGCACTACAGAGCACCCAAGCCTTTGGACTCACAACACTTACCCACACATGGGCCAGAGGTTGGAGGTTGGCTGCTGCTCACAGGGACATCCCCACGCTTGTTCTACCGCTGAGGGGAATCGGCTGACCGAGTATCCATCCCCGCAACTGGGACGTACAATAGCTTAAAGGGGTAGCTGAGCAATTGGCTGTACCTGCAAAGAGTGCCTTAACTTTACGCTGTTGCCATATATTACCTCCCGCTCTACAATGAACTTACCTAAACAACTATCATCACCGTCGTTAACAGGGATCGGCTGATCCTGATGCTGGACTTACCGCTAGATTCCAGGGCTACCTGCCAGGGACATAACGCTGAGGGTCGATTGCCAGCACCCACAGCTGGCTTACCACATTGCTCGCCGCAACCGTAACGTTTATATACCAGCCTGGTTGCTCTGATGTGCTGGCTGATGCTCCTGCCTGTATAGTAAAATAACTAGAAAGTCCCTATATTAGAATGCTTTGCTTTTGTCTTAGTTTAACAACTCCTAGCCCACGACGGGCACATTACTATAACACTAACGTAAAAGCAGACTTAATGTTGATAGCTTGTTATTGCATAATAGTCTACACAAGAGCAGCACAACCTGTATGCCCATCACACACAAGCCAACTACTAATATACTGCAAATCGTACTGCCACTCTACACCTATGTAGGTATAGCTAATCTAGTACTGCTAAACATTGACTATGTTATATTTTATTTTGTTTTACTTTAATCTAACGATTTCACTGTCTAACCAAGCTTGTTATCATTACATAAAATGTGCAATCTCTTAAGCCACTGTCTAACCTTAGTACATCGTTAAACACGCTGTTGTGGCGTCTGTCGATAACTTGTAAACAGCTTAAGCATATTTCAATTGAAGCATATTCTTGATTTATCTAAGCCTGTTTAAACGCCAAATTGAAACATGGGGATCCCAAAAGTAGCTCTGAACACACAGAAGAAACATATTTGATTACCAGATAATAGGAGAGAGAAGGGGGGGTCA
>OW240912.1:191926059-191951059 GCA_933207985.1 Pelobates cultripes
GCACTCCTTTTCAATGGCAGTGAATATACTTCGCTGTGCAAAAGTTTACGGCTTAGATAAAATCAATGCCGTGTACACGTCCACTGATAGGAGACGCGGAAGGTATTAAACTGATCAGAACAATACTAAACACACCACTCCTTTTTTTTGGTGAGGCTTTACAGGACAGAGTGCTTCTCCGCGGGACATGTTAACTCACGGGCAGCTGGCTCATCAAGGAACCACAGCAGCTTTCCATGTACAGGTAAGACACGTGCAGCCGGTAAGGGTTCAGGCTCTTCTTCCTGGAGGATACGCTGCAAGCCTGTTGAACGAGGTGACCTTGCTCTGGTCCCAGGTGTACGGTTCCTAAAATGGCTGCCATATACACGTCCACTGATAGGAGACGCGGAAGGTATTAAACTGATCAGAACAATACTAAGCACACCACAAATAAGGTTTCTCTCCTGTATGGCTCCTCAAATGATGCTTAAGATTAGAAGCGGCTGAAAAGCATTTCTCACACTCCGAACAAAAATATATTTTTTTAACATTCTCTCCACTTTGAACGAAATGACGTTTGGGAAGAGATTAACATAATTAAACACAGGCAGTAAAAATACAGTTTTTAGCCATACCCTGTAACTTTAAAACTACACATCCCATCTTCATAATTACATATTTGGAATCAGCACACTTAAAACATAAACATAACCAAAAATCAGCCAAATCCATCCAGGGGTTAAAAAGTTAGCTGGAGGTCCCTTTATGACCGACCGCAAGCACATTTTCCTGCCCAAAACAGTTCCATAGATTTGGGCTGTGAGGTCAGTCTATTTCAGGCTGAAAAAACGACTAAGTCCCATCGCGAATGGGACTTAGTCTCTGCAACTGAAATAATTTCCCATTTACTGAACCAAGTGGGAAATAGCCAGGCAGGCACAAAGGGTTTGCACCAGGTCTGGGGACACAGGGGACACCGTCTTAAAGGGGCCGTGTCCCCAGCAAGTCTGGGGACACGGCCTTAAAGGGGCAGTGTCCCAATCTTCCTGATGTCCCAAAAAAGGTGTTTAAAGGGCCAGCACCAGTCACATAAAGAGTCCATAAGCCCCAATATGCCCACCGACAGTCTTAAGGGCCATACACACCAAATAAAAGTGCATACATTTTCACAATCTCCCAGGGGCCATAGTCATGCGGGGGGAGGCTGGCAAATAGGCTTCTCCACAACCCAGGGAAGCAGGGCAATTTGCCATTTAAAGGGCCCGTTACAAATAGCAGTTTGTAACAAGGTGTCAATCCATATCTGCCAAGTGACCCGATGTAGGGGGACCAGTCCCTATTCTGCTCTGTGTCAGTGTGTATCAGGGAACCTTAGGACAGGTGTCGATCCATATCTGCCAAGTGACCCGATGTAGGGGGAACAGTCCCTATTCTGCTCTGTGTCAGTGTGTATCAGGGATCCTTAGGACAGGTGTCAATCCATATCTACCAAGTGACCCTATGTAGGGGGACCAGTCTCTATTCTGCTCTGTGTCCGTGTGCATCAGGGGCTCTGAGGACAGGTGTCAATCCATATGTCAAGGTGTCAATATGTCATATGTCGGGTGTCAATCCATATTGATTGTGATTTAGGAATGTTAGGTGATTTCTGCCCTTTATGGATTAAAACCAGACTCTGTATCAACTGTGTAATTTTCCATGGGAGTTTTGCCATGGATCCCCCTCCGGCATGCCACAGTCAGGTGTTAGTCCCCTTGAAACAACTTTTCCATCCCTATTGTGGCCAGAAAGAGTCCCTGTGTGTTTTAAAATTCGCCTCCCCATTGAAGTCAATGGCGTTTCGGGCGGTTCGCCGGTTCGCGAACATTTGCGGAAGTTCGCGTTCGCCATTCGCGAACCGAAAATTACGGGTTCGCGACATCACTAGTGAGCACTTTTTTTTAATTGTATATTACTTTGTATATGCTGTTTTTACATATATGTTACTGCATTATCTCTGTGCATTAAAAAAATAATGAATCACCTCCAAGTTCAGGTGTCCCTTTAACTGGGGTTAGTGTATGACCAAATGAATGCAGTGTAGTATGAAGTGATACATTGATTTGTTAAAGGGACATTATAGTCACCAGAATAACTACAGCCTAATGTGGTGGTTCTGGTGTTCATAGCAGGTTCCTACAGTCTTATTAATGTAAACACTGCATTTTCAGAGGACTACCTCTAGGGCAGGGATTCAGATGTCCACTAGAGGTGCTTCCTAGTCCAGTTCTGCACATTGTGCAACAATGGTGTTCAGTTTCTCCACACTATGTATGGAGGCGCTGAACGTTCCCCATTCAGATGCATTGATTCAATGCATTTCTACTAGGAGATGCTGATTGGCGCAGCTCAGTGTTTTGCCGCGCATTTGCATTAGAAGGCAACATACTAGCTTGGTATCATCATCCCACTTGGCAACTAATGCCTAGATGGAGCAAGTTAGTTGAAAAGTTAAATAAATTACAGTCATTATTTCACACATCTTTTCTTGAAGACCAGCCAAATTGAGATTTTATTTTTTATATACTATGATGTAAAGGCCTGGACAAGTCTAGTACTGAAGAGACAAATAAAATACTCAGAAAATGAGAAAATATGACATTAACCCCTTAAGGACCGAGAACGGTTCTGGACCGTCATCGGCATTTTTTGCATTGCCGACCGGTGATGGTCCTGAACCGTCCTAACGGTCTTATGTACTTACCTAATCGCCGTCATTCCCCCGGCAGCGATCGGCGTTGCTCCCGGTGTGGGGAGACTGCCTGCAGCCCAGACAGTCTCCCCATGGTGGATTAGGACCCCTGGGGCCATGTGATCGCTCAAAACAGCGATCACATGGTCACAATAGTTGTCCATGTGTCTGCCTGCAGGGGGACTGCCTGTGCTGCCTGTGCTGCCTGTGCTGCCTGTGCTGCCTGTGCTAGTGTAAAATAAAAAAATAAAAGTTAATGTTAATTTAAAAAAAAATTATATATGTGTATATAAATATGATATAGACATTTATTATATCTATTTAATATGTCTATATATCATATATATAATGTAATACTAAGTGTATTTTTATATTAATATGTACATATATTAATATAAAAATACACTTATAAATTAAATTACACACGTATATATATATAATATATATAGTAACTATATATATTGTGTATATATATTATTATAAAATACAAATAATAAGTAATTTAAATTAAATTAAAAAATGTAAAAATAATAATAAATTTAAAAAAAATTATATATCTATATGAAATTTTATTCTAATTGTATTTTGATATAAATATTTATATATATATATTTATATCAAAATACACTTAGAATTAAATTATATATATATCTATGTATAGATAAATAAATAAAAATAATACATAATATACAAATGTCCATATACAAAATTACATAAATAATTATATAAATATACACGTAGACTTCAAATATATAAATATGCTTATATATTTAAATTCTACGTGTGTATTTATGTAATATTTTTACATAATTAAGTAATTTTATTGATTGCAATTTGAGGGACCTGCCTGCCAACCCAGGCCGAAAGTCCAGAGAATTTAATTTGCTAGCACTGTATTTTACCCTGTAACGTTCTACGACACCCTAAAACTTGTACATGGGGGGTACTGTTATACTCGGAAGACTTCGCTGAACACAAATATTAGTGAGTCAAAACAGTAAAACATATCACAGCGATGATATTGTCAGTGAAAGTGACTTTTTTTGCATTTTACACACACAAACAGCACTTTTACTGATGATATAATTGTTGTGATACATTTTCCAGTTTTGAAACACTAATATTTGTGTTCAGCAAAGTCTCCTGAGTATAACAGTACCCTCCATGTACAGGTTTTATAGCGTTTTTTGAAAGTTATAGGGTCAAACATATGGGTCAAATATTTTTACATTGAAAATGGCCAGCTTGGTTATGTTGCCTTTGAGAGCGTATGGTAGCCCAGGAATGAGAATTACCCCCATGATGGCATACTATTTGCAAAAGAAGACAACCCAAGGTATTGCAAATGGGGTATGTCCAGTCTTTTTTAGTAACCACTTAGTCTCAAACACTGGCCAAAATTAGCGTTCAATTTAGTTTTTTACTTTTTTCACACACAAACAAATACGAACGCTAACTTTGGCCACTGTTTGCGATTAAGTGGCTACTAAAAAAGTCTGGACATACGCCATACTGAATACCCTGGGTTGTCTACTTTAAAAAAATATGTACATGTGGGGTGTTATTCAGAGATTTATGACAGATAATAGTGTTTCAATGTCACTATTGATAAATTTTAAAAATGTATGTTTTGAAACTGCAATATCCTACTTGTACTTATAGCCCTATAACATGCAAAAAAATAGCAAAAAAGCACGTAAACACTGGGTATTTTTAAACTCAGGATAAAATTTTGAATCTACTTAGCAGTTTTTTTCATTCGCTTTTGTAGATGAGTAAAAGATTTTTCAAGTAAAAGTAAAAAAAATGTATTTTTTTCAATTTTTCATCATATTTTTTCATTTTTTTAAAAATAAATTACATGAGATTATATAAATAATGGTATGTAAAGAAAGCCCCTTTTGTCCTAAAAAAACAATATATAATTTGTATGGGAACAGTAAATGAGAGAGCGGAAAATTACAGCTAAACACAAACACCACAAAAGTGTAAAAAGAGACCTGGTCGCAAATGTACAACATCGCAAAAACAGTCCGGTCCTTAAGGGGTTAAAGACATTAATGTTCTATGAGAATATATGTTTTACAACCTTACATAATGACATGTTTGAGATGAAACTGTTCTGAGAACATAATAGGTCTACAAGGTTTGACATGGAATTGACATTTCAAAAAATTTAGCCAATAGAGTGTAATATATTTAACCCCTTAAGGACGGCAGACGTGCTATGTACATCCACAGCGTTCTGGCCACTTACCTGCTCGCCGGTGATCCCACCGCGGCGATCGCGATGGGGGGACTTACCTGACATCCCATTCCTGCCCTCCTGGTCCATGTGATTGCGAGGTCCTTGCAAGGAAAGCCCAAGGTATTGCAAATGGGGTATGTCCAGTCTTTTTTAGTAGCAACTTAGTCACAAACACTGGCCAAAATTGGCATTCAAATTAGTTTTTTGCATTTTTCACACACAAACAAATATTAATGCTAACTTTGGCCAGTGTTTGTGACTAAGTGACAATTAAAAAAGACTGGGCATACCCCATTTGCAATACCTTGGGTTGTCTATTATTGCAAATAGTATGCCATCATGGGGGTAATTCTCATTCCTGGGCTACCATACAGTCTCAAAGGTAAAGTAACCAATCTGGCTAATTTCAATGTGGAAAAACAAAAAAAATTTAAAATGCTATATTTGACCCTGTAACTTCCCAAAACACCATATAACCTGTACATAAGGGGTACTGTTTTACACGTGAGACATCGATGAATACAAATATGTGTATTGCAGTAAAATCAAACAGTATTATGACATTCACAGTTAAAATGTCATGCAGAACTAAAAAAAATAACAATTTTATTTTGAATTTTATTCATATTAAATTATATTTCATAGCTAAATATTTAATGTTAAATGAAAGCCCTATTTCTCCTGAATAAAATGATATATAATAAGTGTGGGTGCACTTAACATGAAAGAGGTGAATTACGGTTGTACAGACATATAGTCAAATTTTGATCAAAACGTGTACATTTGACTCAGTCCTTAAGGGGTTAAGTAAATTGTTCAATAACAGTGAGTTGGTTGCAAAGTTATATTTACTGCTGATTCATCCTGCCCAGTCAGTGCATGTTGAGGATGGTTACTAAGAAGCACACCATGTAATGATTATTTCTGCACTATGCCAGTTATATCTGGTTTGCTTGTCCTGCTTGTTTATAATGGTCAACCATGAACTCTATGAGCCCTTAGGTCACTTCTCATGTGGACTTTTGTAAGTGGTAATGTGTCAAAGCTTGCCTAACCCTAACCCCCTAACCCAGGCAGAGATAGGACAAAAGGTATTCACCAGTCCTGAGAGTGGCCAGGCTATCACTGATAATAGATAGCATACTGAGAGTAACCCGTAAACAGGCCAAGGTCATGGAGTACAGAAAGGCACATAATCAAGAGAAAAGAAGAGTTCAGAATTACAGAAATCAAGAGTAGTTAGACAAGTGGAGTCCTAAACCAAATAAGTGGCAAACACAATGAATGCCCTTTTGGGTATATAGGAACCAAGATAGGGCAAGGAACCTGGAAGTATATATTCCCCTAGATTGAATTATACTGGTCCACATCTGCGATTTTAGAACATGCATGTCCAAAAATGTGAGTTTCAAAATTTGCTGATAGTAATTCAGAATTGGTTAATACCATTCTGGATCTTAAACAGTTTGAGTTCCCTCAATTTACTTTCAGGATGGAACAGATAGTACCCTACATAAGGAAGTATTAGGCATACTGAATGTTTTGGACTTTCTAGTTAACCTCGGCAAAATAGTTATCCAGATACAACTGACTTGAACTGACCTCTTAAAGTAAAGCCAGGAAATGTGATTGTTTTTCAGGTTGCAAATATTTTAGATCAACTACACCTGATGTCAAAACAGGAATAATAACAAAACATGTTAAAATGGTTTAAACAAATATAACAAATATAAAATAAATGAATTAAAACTGAGCAAGTTTCTCACTAAAATGGAACAGAGCCACTACTTCCTCATGCAAGACTCATTCAAGGCTACCTATCACCATCGGTGGGCCATCACATACATCTTTTCAAGAGTCTTCCAATCCCCTATTCTTTAATGTGGCATCCACTAATGGAGTACCTGGGAGATGCCCAGTGCTACAGTCTTGAATGTGCCAAATCCCCTCCATAGGGTACTAGATGGGTGACAAGTCTTACTGGGATTATATAGTGACAATTTACAGTGCTAATATGTCAGAAGGATGACCAGGGCATCTATCATTGAGGATGACACTATATGGTTACCTTCTAATTCAATTTTTAACATTAAACTATTTGTCCATTGGCACCTAAATATTTCTGTTAAACTGTTTGTCTACTAGCAACTATTTTTTTTCTTCATGCAAGGGCAAAGTGGAAGGTTTTTTTTTTTCATAGCAAAGAAGCATTGACGCAACAGAACACTAAGGGCAAATGTGTCTCAGCAGGACCATTATGCCACATATTTCCTGTCACTAATTCTAGTAGTCCATCCATTTATCGCTCTAAACAAACATTCTATATAACAACGCCTTGTATATTAAATTCCCTGTTATAAAGAATATTATTATTATTATTATTTTTTTATGTTCATTTATTGTCAGTCCTTCTGGATCCTGCCTGACGATTAACTCATTAAAAGTATGCAAACTTAATGCATATGCCCCCAACAGATTTATAGAGTCATCTGAAATTCATATTTAAAGCCCTGGATACTTAATCTAACTCACTGAAACACAGTGCATTAGGTGAGGCAAGAAAAGCCATAAAACTATACTTACTTTCTCCAATTATGACACATGGGGACAGATATTTCCTGGCACAGTAAACCTACAGATATGAAGATTTGTTCCTGCCAATAGTCAGTAAATAAGTCTTTAATTCAGCAAATCCAACGCCCATGTAGGTGAGTTGATAACTACTCTTGGACAGCATACATTTTTGTCAGATTTTTAATGCATGACAGGTTATACTCCACTTAGCTGCCATACTTTCCTGTGAGGTAAAGAAATGCCCATTAAACAATAAGGGATGACCCATTAAGGGTCAGCCACAAACTAAGCTGCTGGTTCCACTACCACATCCACATAAGTAATCCAATAAAAAAATTAAGTCTTTAGGATTATGATGAACAACTTAAATAACTAGGATGGGAAGTTCACTCAAACAGCCATTTATTTGTGGTATGTGTGTTAAAATGCAAAAGAGGTGCTCCTGTCTCTATCACTTGGAGATACATGATGGAAGGACTGAATCACATGTCCCCAAATATAACTCATTAACCAATGTAGCTGTGATCGGATGATGCCATGTTACTGAGCCACCCTCCCTTTCCTTGGATTTTTTTTGTGTTCTTTCTATTAATACAAAATATGAGAGAATAATTTTTTATATATGTTTTATTAACAGCTTGGAAAGGACACACATGCTAGATAAAGGTTGGGGGTTTTAAACCACATATCCACATATAAGGAGGGGTAATTAGAGCTTCCACCCCAAGCCCCATAGTTTGGATGACTCCCAGTGTAATCAAACTTATTTTCTGCAAAGGAGGTGCAGGGAAGCAGATGATGTGGTAATGTTCTCAGAACCCAGGCAATGTAGGGGATAAGAGGAGAAAACATAATATGGTGTAGTATGTTTTAGATTGCTGATAATTGTAAATAAAGCAAAACACATCTACAATTTATTTTCTGGAGCTTATGTTCAGCTCCAGATATATGCGCCTGGATGGTACAATCCCCGTCTGTGTATATGTTGGTGGTCGTGGATATGTTGGTGGTCTTTGTGCGTATTCAGAGGCATCTTCAGCGGTTGTAGAGGTGTTCTTTTTTAGTGTACAACAATACAGCAGTCAGATGTCCTCAGTATTTAGGAGGGATAATAGTAATAGGATATAGTGTTCTCTGTTTATTATTTTACAAAGGATAAAAATGGATGAAAAGAGGTATACTCACAAACGGAGGGCAAATATAGGTATAGCCCAATCTTAATAAGTGTAGGTGGTAAAATCCCCACCAGGAATATCACTATGTGAGTCATCCATGTAAACTCTTCAAAGATAGGTCAGGAAGCTCCAAATAGCATTAAATCACTAGCTTTATTTGGAGATAAATAGTAATAGCCATTCAAACTAACGTGTTTTGCCTTTAAGACTTTCTTAAAGTGTTCAAACTTATTTAATACTTTTTTATTTTTTTCCCTTTTGTTAACATGCTGCTGGAGTTCAGGTTGAAATAAGTTGAATTACATGTATATATATATATATATATATATATATGAAACCAGGGGGTTGCACTCACTTGAACATGCATAAATGGGGTGCTGCTTTTCCCCAAGTAAGTGGATTAATCTCATAAGAACAGACATTAGGCTGTTAGTGTAGGACCTGCCCTGCCAAAGTTGGGGTACATTGACGTTGTGGCAGGCTTATGCAATGTATGATCATATAAAGTAACTAAACCCCCATTATGTTTGCTAGATTAGGTGTTTTAAAAAAAAAAATCTGTCAACATTGAAGTTGTTGTTTAGTGGATAGGTGAGTGTGCTGGATCTTGTGTATTGTGTATAATATATATATATATATATATATTGCCTTTTAGAAGCATCCAAGTTAGTTTTCTTTGTTTCCATTCTCCACCCTATCTACACTGTGTGTATATATGACTTGACACCCCCTCCAGCCAACCCAATGCTTCCTCAAAGGTAGTCATTTGAGCTATAACTGAGTTTTACTCCATTCTAGCTCCAGTAGCACCCCTAGTGGCTGTCTTCCAGACAGTCACTAGAATGTTGTTAACCTTACAATGAAAACATTAACATTCCTGCAAAACAGCAATGTTTTCAAACAGAGGGCATCATAAACTACCCCCATGACATGCATCACCCAATGGGCTAACCCATGGTACAGAGCCTACACTATACCGACATTTCACAGAACATAACACAAAGATCATACTCCACTCCAAGTACAGAAAAATATACAGCATCTAAATTATTAAGAACCACAAGTTGTGATAAATATAATCTACTCATTTCTGTTCAATTCTACCCACCCATACGTAAATGAATTCTACCCACTTTTTATGATTCTTCAGTTATGCTAAAGTTTACAAATACATGTAAATCTGAACAAGCAAACCAAAGCTTCCCTAATTAGCAGTTTATGAAATCTCACAGGTTAAAAAATACATCACTAAAAATAAGTTTTCCTAAATCTTTACAAAATAATCTACAACTAAGCAATACGATTTAGATAAAATGGAATATAGACAAATTCAGTCCATATTAGTACCATCCAAGCTTTAACCCAAACTGGGCATTCTGTTCAAAAATGAATCCTGCTTTGATCCCCCACTAAGGAAACAAATGTCCATGCCAGTCATAGACTATATGGTTATAGCTCAGGCATCTGTGCTGCTAACAAAGCTTATTCAATAAAGCTACGTAAACTCAACACTGTGTAATGTTGTTATTTTGCTTTGTTATATAATGTAACTCATTACTGTGTTAATGCAAGCTAACTAAAATAACTAAAAAAGCTAAAGCTACACTTTTTTGTTAGTTCATAATCACTTTTCTAGAAAATGTCCAAAATACATCCACTGGATGTTAATTTTTGGCTCCCCAATCATATCTAAGCACTGATCCACTCTCCCCAAATTAACTTTCCAACTTTAACTTATAATGAAAAAACTAAAGTGGGTCCAGAAAAAATTATATTAACTCTGTAGCAGAGCGCTAGTCCTAGCCTGGACTCTCCTCCACTGGTTACTCCAACAGCTACTCAGGAACAAGCAGGATACTTCAGGAACACAGGTATAGAATAATCCATGAATCTCCCATCACCCTTCCTAATAAATGGACGACACTCAGTATTAAGAGCAGAACTGAACCTTTTATGCAGGTTTTTCCCCCAAGGTTACCACCCAGTGGACCTTGTTGGGCATAGGTAAAAACAGTACACAGCCAATAAACACAAAATCAGGTAGTGAGCCACTCCCATACATTCCACACAATCCCTCCCCTCTGCTTAGATGATAATTGAGTTAATTACTGTATCAACTCAATTATCTCCAAACGAAAAAAATGAACATTTTTATACATTTCCGGTAACACCCCAAAAAACGTATCCTACTCCCACAATTCAGACATCCCCTGATAGCCCCGATCTGGGGTAACAACATACTGAAAAATTCCCCAGATCGGTTCAGGGGTTTGACAATTCCATGGAGGTCTTAGTTTTACCGACCGCACACGAGGTGTAAGCCGAAAATAGTTCCATTCGTTTGGACTGTGCGGTCGGTTCTTCGTTCGAGGGTCTGAAATACACGAAATTGCATATAAAACTGGTTAATGCCTTAGTTCGTTGAACTCATCTCGTTCATGTGGTTCTTTTTACCGAATGCCTCTCTGTTCCCCTGAGTTTACACAAGGATGGTAGTCTTACACGAGGATGGAAGTCTCTGCGGTGTTCATGCCTTTGAGTGTCCGATTTGTGTTCCAGACACTCGACGACCAAACCCAGTTGGTGTAGTTCGTATTTCAAGATGGCCACCGCCACATGTTCACATATACGAACCGCGGCCACCTAGGGGATCACCCAGTTGGCTCGTGTGCTTGTGGTTAAGAAAGTGTGAACAGGGTTAGGAAGGTCAATTGGCGCCACGCTCCTTGGTACTTAGTTGATTTGTTGAACTATATAGGGAAAGTCACCTGAAATAGGGATAATACCGAACAACCAGATGAAAAGACAAAATGTAATAATTAGTTACTTGTTTCCCCAAGTAACGAACAGTAGCAACACAGGAAAATAAAGGCACACAAGGGGTATGGACAGCCCCTAGTACAAAGAGGGGTACTGTGGCAAAGCCCATTCCGCTACAAACTCTGTTAATGAGGGACCCATTTTTTCACATCAAATCTCTCTATCTGCATCTTCAATTGAAAAAAAAACAGGAAAAAAATAACACCATTTTAAATTAACTATAATATATTTTTATATTACATATATCCACGGCTTCATGTGTATATTTATGTTGTACATACATTTTAGGGCATAGCTGAAAATGAGAAACAAAATAGAATGCATTTTTTTTTCATAAACACATTATAAATAAGTATACTCTATGACAGAATTCCAGTAGTAGCATAGTTGTCCATATTTTCTACTAGACAAAATATATATCAGAACCCCTTTTCTCATTGGCCTGGATTCAGACCATTTGAGGTTATGCTTTTGTCTAATCGTAATATTATTTAGCAGTACTGCTATTGGTTATCAACCCTGCTGACAATGTGGTATTGAAAAAGTTAATCAAATAAATCATATACTTGTGTTAGCACAAACACTCGGGTCATATTGCCCTCTTATTTTTAGCTTTGTCTACAAAAATCTGTAGTTTGTACCAGGTACGCTCAGAAAGAGAGAATTGCTGTACAGACAACAAGACGTAGGGGAATTATTTGTGTGCACATGTCAAAACATGTCACTTATGTCGAATAAATCAGATTTATTGCACCTATTTATAGCACTCCACTAATGACTACAACCCAGGGTCTCTGAAATAGAATCTAAATAATAAGAAAAAAAAAAAAACAGAAAAAGGCTTTTACACCCAATTCCAAATAATTTTCAGCAAGTCACTACTTCTGGATGTTAGACTTAATATACATATTCTGTATTATTTTTATTGTTGTTGTTTAGACACAGTACTGCAAATTTTTTCAGCACTATATACATTGAGTAAAATATATGCCGTGTAGAAGACTAATATGATCAGACGAAAAAAAAAAAAAAAGAAAACAATGTTTTGGTTTGATGGAAGAGTAGAAATATTATAGTGTTGTAATTTGTAAACCTCTTTAAAGAATGTATTTGGGGGAGGGGAGAATATCTAAATATGGCAACTATTAAAGAGATTTGCAAAAAGAAACAAACAATGCTTTAAATTAAGTGTGGACTGGTATCTATACTACCACATATGCTGTTTTTAACTGACAACTGACTAAGTGATTAAAATTATCTTTGCACTTTACTTTGTATTTTGCATCCAATTTGTCCAATTTCTTTTTCCAAATATCTAAGGTCCATGTCATTGAAACTACATAGCAACAGGAGGAAAACCCAATGACATCTTTAAATATATTCTGAAGGCTTGAATTTAACACCCAAAGTGTGAGTGACCAGTTGGATCTAACACTACTTTGTTCAATAACACATTCTTATTTTCCCTCGCAGATCTACCCCTATTGCCTATATATTTATTTGTGTTTGAAGATTGAGGAAGTCTTCGGGGTTGTTATTACTGCAAAAGGGAAGTCTGATTTATAAAATATCCTTTTTATATATATGTTCCTAATTTCCTGCACAGTTCCATTTCTAATAGGATTGTGATTGTCAATTTGTATTTCTATAATACTTTTAGACTGTATGATCAGGAACACTGTTCTAGTGTGGTCCTAGTCGTTTTCATTTGTACAAAACATAGATTCACCTAAAATATATATTACTGCAGTTTTATGTTGCTTTAATAATAACAGAAACTTGCGTGAAAATATGTGTGGTTTGTGTACAAAATGTACATATACTTAGTATTTACAGTCACTAAAACAACTATCATTAAAAAACTAAAATGGTGTGATAAAATTATCAGTAGCTTGAACAAAAAGGTTGTATTTTGTGCTTAGAATACACAAAAGGTCGAAATTAAATTTTGTTTAACTAAAACTTGTTTTACTTGTTTATAAAGTTAATTTGCTGTCGTTCATCTCTCTTCTCTGTCTCCTTCTCTGTCGCTTCTTGTTTCTACTTGCTGCAATAATGTCCTGTGATGCTGATTGCCCAAAATTGACTTTTCCAGTCATTTTCACCCACAGTGAAGTACTCTAATTGTAAAAAAATTATGAGAATGCGTTGCCATTCATGATCATCATGCAGCATATTTTACTATGCCTCACCAACACAGTGATTCTGTGTCAAATACAAAAGTCGACATTTCCAGTGTCCTGTAGATTTCTGTAGCACTCAAAAAAGGTGATAGAATCGCTTTGTGATGCTCTCAATAGCTGTCTGTCGTGATTATTTTGAATATTAACTATGATCAGAAAGAGACAGAGGAAAATAAGCAAAGTTAGAAAAAAAACAGATAATAGATATTATTGTTTCTTGTAGTAGAAAGTGTGACAGAATATAACCCTAACACGAAGAGTTTAGGATAGCAAGGAACGGACTAAGGAAATAAAAACGTCTCACCAGGCCTTAGAGTGGCTGGACTTAATGTTAGACAGAGTAAAGCGTAGTCGAAATACAAGCCGAGGTCAGGGTAATTGAGAGACAGCGAAAACAAGGGGCAAACAAGACAGGCAAGGGTTAAAGAGAAACTCAGAGTCAGGAAACAAAGCCAAGGTCAATACCAGAATACAATACTATATCACAAGGAATGCACTAAAGCAGCATTTCCCAATTGGTGTTCCATGAAACCCAAGAACACAATGGGGATCCGCCAAAATTTCTGTAAACAAAATGGCCGTGGTGGCGAGGGAGCAGTTGGCAGTGATCTCCCTGCTCAGCTTCCTCACGCGCACAGCAGTGATGCCGGAGCCGGAATATGACGTCACTCTGGCTCCGGCATCCCTAAGAGGCATGCAAGCGAGCTGAGCAGGGAGATCACAGCCGCTCAGCAGCTCCACTGGACCCCAGGGACCACACACTCAGCTTAGCAACCCCTCTGGACATAGAGACTTCATGCCAGCACTCCCAAAGGTAGGGAAGCTAGGTGGAGTAAAATAAAAATAATTAATTGTATGTGTGTCTGTTAGGGAGTTGGTATGTGTTTGTGTGTCTGTCAAAGAGTGTATGTGTGTTTGTCAGTGAGAGTGTATGTGTGCTTGTCAGTGAGTGTGTATATGTTTGTCAGTGAGAATGTATGTGTGCTTGTCAAAGAGTATGTGTGTTTGTCAGTGAGCGTGTATGTGTGTCTGAGTGTGTCAGTATG
Organism: Pelobates cultripes; assembly: GCA_933207985.1. NCBI lineage: Eukaryota > Metazoa > Chordata > Amphibia > Anura > Pelobatidae > Pelobates > Pelobates cultripes. The sequence continues at coordinate 191,940,819 of OW240912.1, forward strand.
TGTATCTGTGTGTCAAGGTTTGTGTATGTGTCACTGTGTGTATCTGAGTGTGTGTGTATGTCAGTATGTGTGTGTGTGTGTATGTGCCAGTGTATATCAGTGTGTTTGTATGTGCCTATGTGTGTGTGTGTGTCAGTGTGTGTGTATCTGAGTGTGTCAGTGTGTGTATATGACACTATGTGTATGTGTCAATGTGTGTATCTGAGTGTGTGTATATGCCAGTGTGTGTATCCGTGGGTGCAAGTGTGTGTATCTGTATATTCGTGTAGCTGAGTGTGTGTGTGTATTTGTGAGTCAAGATGTGTGTATGTGTCACTGTGTGCATCTGAGTGTGTATGTGTATCTGAGTGTGTGTATCTGTGTGTCAAGGTGTGTGTATGTGTGCCAGTGTGTGTGTATATGTGTGTCATATACACATACACACACACACACACACACACAGATACACACTGACACAGAGATACACACACTGGCACATACAAACACAGATACACACACTTTGACACATAGATACACACACCTTGACACACAGATACATACACACATACACACACACACACACACACACACAGATACACACACACACACACAGATTCATAGTGTGTATCAAGATGTGTGTATCTGTGTGTCAGTGTGTGTATCTGTGTGCCACTATGTGCCAGTGTGTGTGTGTATATGTGTGTCAAGATACACATTGACACACAGATACACACACTGGCACATACAAACACAGATACACACACGTTGACACACAGACACACAAACACACACCGGGACATACAAAAAACGGTGTAATTTATTTTTTGACCTAGATGTTAATACACTATGTCAAAGGGTTCCACGGGAAAAACTAATTGGGAAACCTTGCACTAAAGGGTACTGTGAACAGAAACCACAATAGGACACAGAATAATTTCCCCTTTAAGAACATCCTTGCGATGCAAGCAGCATTCCCAACACTATACGTGCCGCACGCCTGATCAGACTGCCTGGAGGCAGGAGTGCTCAAGTCGCACGCGGCTCTATCAGAGGACCCCCACCAGCATGTGGACCAGGTAAGTACCGATACAGAAAGACAGCGAGAGAGTTTGGGGGAATATTTAATCAATATAAAATTGTTGGGGTGGAAGTTGTTTATACAAATTAGGACTTGTTATGATTGATAGTAAATCTATAAATGCCAAGTGATGTTAAATAATTAAAGTATTATAAAAGTTCATGAAAACACCAAAATTACAGTGAGATGTCAGTTGAATGTATGCTATGGCTTTTAGTGAAATGTGGAAACTCTAATAAGAAGGAATCACACAGAGAAGAGAATATGAGCATGAGAGAGAGTAATGTGAAAACAACATACATGTTAGGAAATAACTCACTCAGTGGCTGTATCAGAGTTTTAGAGCAGCGGTTCCCAACCCGTGGTACGCGTAACCCCAGGGGTACAATTCAGTGCCCTGGGAGTATGCAAACAGAAATCGGTAATGGCAGCCCTGTCCGTGCTGCTGCATGTACTTAGGGCCACCCGATGGACATCTGCTATGAGGAGCCGGGTCGTGCATTCTGGCACTTTAATTGCGCAACCAGGCCCCCTCTAAGCTACCTGGAGAGCTGTGAGGAAGAGCGAGCATGTCACTTCCTTCCAGCTGACTTACTCTGAGCCGTGCGGGAGGCAGGGGGCGTCGACCTGAGATGTGGGGGGTCCGGACCAGGAGAGGAAACAGGAATCCCAACTCCTAACACCCCCAGCCATGGATGTCACCCTGCTGCTCCAAAAAGGTAGGACCTGGAGGGTGGCTAAAATCGTAGCCTGTATGCACTGGCATACATACCACAGTTGCAGGGGTCACAGCTGCGACCGGGCCCGGCCCTCCAGGGGTCCCGGCCGACCCTGCGACCCGGGTATGTATGCCAGTGCGGACCCGGCCACATTTTGACAGTCTCTTCTCCTTGGGGGCCCAGGAGCTGGCCACATCAGGGCCCCCCGAGGCTGACAGTAGTGTCACTTTGTGGGCGGGCGCGCGAGGGAGCATTCTCCCCTGAGCTTTCTCTGCCCAGCTCTCTGACGCGCACCACAGTGATGCCAGAGCCGGAATATGACGAGTGTGTATGTGTGTTAGTGTTAGTGTGTGTGTGTCAGTGAGTGTGTGTCTGCTATGAGTGTCAGTGAGTGCGTTCGTTTTAGTGTGTCAGTGTGTGTGTGTTACTGTGTGTGTGTGTGTGTTTGTTACTGAGTGTGTTAGTTGTGTGCTAGTTTTGTGTGTCTGTTAGTGTGTGTCTGTTATTGAGTGTGTGTCTGTTAGGGAGTCTGTTTGGTGTCTGTTAGTGAGTGTGTGTTTTGTCAGTGAGAGTGTATGTTTTGTGAGTGTGTATGTATGTCTGTCACTGAGTGTGTGTCTGTCAGTAAATATGTGTGTCTGTTAGCTAGTGTGTATGCGTCTGTTTGTGAGAGTGTGTGTGTGTGTCTGTTAGTGAGTGTGTGTATGATTGTTTGTTAGTGAGTGTGTGTGTGTTTGTTAGTGAGAGTGTATATGTGTTTGTCAGTGAGTGTGTATGTTGGTCTCTCACTATGAGTGTGTGTCTGTGTGTGTGTGTCTGTATGTGTGTCTGTGTGTATGTATGTATGTGTATCTCTGTGTGTGCCTGTATGTGGGTCTGTATGTGTATCTCTTGGTCTGCATGGGTATCTGTTTGTCTGTATGTGTATGTAGGGCCCACGGATCAGTTTTCGCACCAGGGCCCCATGGATCGTGTGTACACCACTGCCTGTATGTGTATGTATGAGTGTCTGAATCTATATGTCTGTATGAGTGTCTTAATCTGTAAATCTGTGTATCTACATGTCTGTGTATCTGTATGTGTGTGTCAGTGTGTGTATCTGTATGTAATTGTGATGTTTTGTACAAATAAGCCAATAATTCCTGTATATCGAAGTACTCACTTTATTAATACATATATAACAGCATCTTCATATTGCAGCCTTGTTACACAGGGTTTCTGCAGCCGCCATTTCAAATCCCTCGAACATTCCACCAACTGCCAACAGGAACAGGAAGTAAAGAACCAAAAGAAAGGAAGTGCATCATTCACAGCCAACAACAGCCCAACTGCCCAATGCCCATACATCACAATACATACACTCATACACTCACACACTCATACACAGCCCAACCGCCAATACATCACAGTAATTGTGTTTGTGTCAGTGTGTATCTCTATGTGTGTCAGTGTGTGTATCTGTATGTCTGTATCTGTGTATATGTATCTGTATGTGTCCATGTGTATCTGTATGTCTATGCAGGTGTATGTGTGTCAGTGTGTGTATCTGTATGTCTGAGCATCTGTATTTGTGTCAGTGTGTGTGTATCTGTATGTCTGTGTATCATTGCGTATCTGTATTTGTGTGTGTATCTGTACGTCTGTACATCTGTATGTGTGTCAGTATGTGTATCTGTATGTGTGAGCATGTGTATCTGTGTGCCTGTATCTGCATGTTTTGTTGGTGTGCGTCTGGGCCAGGGCCAGATTAAGAGCCCATTGGGCCTGGTGCTGACAATTATGATGGGCCTAATTACAGAACCTTATCGACCAAAAACACTAAAGCAATCATACCTCCCAAGCGTTGTGTATCTGATGGAGATGGTGTTGGAGGGAAACTCAAAGGATGCAGCTATGAAAAAACACATACCCAATGCTAATCTCTCTAATTTATGCTTTCATCTTTCAAGTAAATCCATACCCACTAACAGCAATGTCCAGTGAAGCAGGAAGTCATTTGGCAGGGTAAAAGGGTGTGCCACTGGCGCGAATCACATGACCAGACCTGCCAAAAGGGGTTAACATGTTTGTCCAAAGAATTGGAGGGCCAGTCTGGCATGAATGCATGTCAGGCTGCCTGCCAATCATACAGGCTGTCCAACGAAGCGATACTATGCAGGAAGAACCCTGAGCTTGACATAAATGCATCAAATGATGCACATACACCAAGCCTTCTAAGGACTATTCAGTAGCATTGGATGGTCCACTTGTCTCCTTACCTTCTTACTAGCAGGCAGAAGTTCCTGGTATATAGTCTGGGACAGATAAAAGGTGGATGTAGTGAGTGTAGAAGAAAGGGGACATACCACAGTATTAGAGAGACCAAAGTCTGCATTACCTAAACTAATTTTATTGTCAGCCAGCCCACACAAGTTTTTTTCCCATACATCCCTCTGAAAGGACCACTCTAGTGCCAGGAAAACATACTCCTCAGGCTCTGGGGAGAGGAAGGGATTAAAATCTTACCTTTCTCCAGCGCTGGGCGGGGAGCTCTCAGCCTCCGATCCTCCTCTTCGGCTGAATGCGCATGCGCGACAGGAGCTGCGCGCGCATTCAGCCAGTCTAATAGGAAAGCATTTACAATGCTTTACTATGGACGCTGGCGTTTTCTCACTGTGATTTTCACAGTGAGAAGCACGCAAACGCCTTTAGCGGCTGGATTAACCCATTTATAAACATAACAGTTTCTCTGAAACTGCTATGTTTATAAAAAAAAGGGTTAATCCTAGAGGGACCTGGCACCCAGACCACCTCATTAAGCTGAAGTGGTCTGGGTGCCTAGAGTGGTCCTTTAAGCTTCCAAACTTAAAGGGACGCTATAGTCACCAGAACAACTACAGCTTATTGTATTTGTTCTAGTAAGTAGAATAATTCCCTTCAGGCTTTTTGCAGTAAACACGGTTTTCAGAGAAAAAAATTCCGCTGGCTGCTAGAGATGCTTCTTGGGGCAGTACTGCCTAGTGTGCAGCACTGCCATTCAGTGTCTCTACCCTCTGCATGCAGACACTGAACTTACCTCATAGAGATGCATTGATTCAATTTATCTTTATAAGGAGATGCCGATTGGCCAGGGCTATGTTTGATTTGTGCTGGCTCTGCCCCTGATCTGCCTATTTGACAGTCTCAGCCAATCCTATGGGGAAGTATTGTAATTTGCTCTGACCACCACTTCTGATGATGTCAGCAGACAGAGTCACTTCAGAGGCAGAACCAGCACCTGCAGACTTGAATACAAGTAAGATTTTACTATATTTAAGGAGGCAAGAGGAGGCCAGGAAGGCTAGACGGTGGTTTTAACATAATAGGGTCAGAAATACATGATTGTGTTCCTGACCCTATAGTGTTCCTTTAAGCAAGAGTATGTGAAGAGTAGTTAGGGTTGCCACCTTTATTGGAAATTAATACCAGCCTTAAATAATTTGCATAATTAATTATGTATGTGTGACATCACACAATGTAAATCACAAGGAGTGAATAAAAAGATAATTCTGTAAAATCACAAACAAACTACTCACAGTTTGATTCTGCTGTATAGATGGATTGCTCCCAGTGTCTCCCTGTCTCCCAGTGTCTCAGTCTTGCAAGTCACCCAGTGTCTCAATGCCCCTATGTATCATAGTGTCAGTGTCCTCATATCGCCCAGTCCCCTAGTCTTCTAGTGTCTGTGTCCCCATGTCTCAGTGTGTCCCCATGTCACTAGGATACTAGGGGACACAGTGAGACATGGGGACACAGAGATCTGGGGACACTGAGACACTTGGGAACACAGGGAGACATGGGGGCACTGAGATATTTGGGGACACTGAGACACTAGGGACACAGAGACATGGGGACACTGAAACATTTGGGGACACTCAGATACATCGGAACACAGACACTGGGAGACATGAGGACATTGGGAGATATGGGGACACTAGGGACACTGGTTGGGAGACAGACAGAGACACTGGGAGACATGAGGACACTTGTGGACATAGACATGGGGACACCGGGAGACATGGGGACACAGACATTTGGGGACACTGGGAGACATGGGGACACTAGGCACACTGAGAGACATGGGGACACTGGGAGACATGGGGACACTGAGGACACTGGCTGGGAGACATGGTTACACTGGGAGACATGGGGACACTGATATACTAAGGACACTCGCTGGGGGACATTGGGACACTTGGAGACATGGGGTCACTGTGCCCCTAGTGTCTCAGTGTCACAATGTCCCTATGTCTCACAGCATCCCCATGTGTCTCAGTGTCCCCACATCTCACAGTGTTCCCTAGTGTCTCAGTGTCCCCATGTCTCCCAGTGTTCCCAAGTGTCTCCAGGTATCCCAGTGTCCCTTAGTGTCTGTGTCCCCATGTGTCCCCTAGTGTCTCAGTGTCCCCATGTCTCCCTGCTGCCTTTCCCCCCATCCCTCACTTACCTGAGTTGTAGAGCTGCTGTCTGGACTCTCTGTGCTGTGTAGCTGCTCCCCCATGGATCAGTGAGTAAAATGTTTACATACAGTCACACACAGTCACAGGCAGGCAGTCACACATACATAGTCACATGCAGTTACACACACAGTTATAGGCAGACAGTTACACACACAGTCAGTTACACACAGTCATAGCCAGACAGTCACACACACAGTTACAGACAGACAGTCACATATGCAGTCACTCACACACACAGTCACAGGCAGAGAGTTGCACACACACTTACAGTTACAGACACACAGTCACATGCAGACAGTCACACAGTCACAGACAGTCATGCGCACAGTTACAGGCAGACAGTCACATATACATTGACACATACACACACACAACAGCAGTAGACAGTCACAAGCACACAGTCACAGACAGATAGTCACACACACGGTTACAGGCAACATCAAACAGTCGCAGGCAGACAGTCACACATACATAGTCACATGCAGTCACACACACAGTTATAGGCAGACAGTTACACACACAGTCAGTTACAAGTAGTCACACACAGTCATAGCCAGACAGTCACATATATAGTCACTCACACACAGTCACAAGCAGAGAGTTACACACACACACACACACACTTACAGGCAGACACATACACACATACATACACACAAGCAGACAGTCTCACACACACACACATACATACATACACAGTTACCGGCAGTTTTACACACACACACACGCACACACACACACACACAGTTACAGACAGTTTTACACACACACACACACACATACATACACACACACACACACAAAGTTACAGACAGTTTTACACACACACACACACACACACACTGTCACACACTATTGCTTACAGACAGTGGGCTGGAGGAGGACTGAATTCCCTGAAGCCTGTGGAGAGAGACAGCAGTAACCGGTAATGGCCATATCCGGCACCCCCCACCCTAGTGGCACTTGGGGCGACTGCAAGCTCCGCCCCCCCTTAGTCCGCCACTGCCCGGGCTGATCCTAATTCTAATCTGAACCCTAATCTAAAACAAAATTCCAGTACTACAATTAATACTAAACCTAATCTTAAACATAAACTTAACTTAAACAAAGCCTAATAATAAAAAATACATATTCTAAACGGAATCATAATACTTCATTTTAATTCTTAATTTAATTATATTCCCTAAGCTTTCCCTCTGCTAATATCAGTACTAATATTAGTAAAGGGAGTCTAAGCTAAAACAGATAATGGTATTTTGATGCCATCTACTGGCTATTTTCAGTATGCCAGTCTCTTATCTCTAATACTGATCGTTTGCCCAATGCATTGTGATCTGTGATGGGCAACTGACAAAGTCTAACTCTAATCAGAATGGCATTGGAGCATGGATGGTGACCCTCCAAAGTCTGTTCAGAACCTGGGGATCTCCAAAGCACCATATCCAGTAAAAGAATGGCTGTAGCTTACCTTTAAATGGCTACACATAGTCCTTCAAATGGTCTGAGACCACTAAAAACAACCCCAGTGCTGACAGAGGGGAGCCCCAGGTATCTACTGACACCTGAGTTTCCACGTGTGAGCAGGGATTTAACCCTTCTCACATTGCAATTTAGATATGCATGTAGTTTATCAAAACATCTGGCACTAAAAATGGTCCCAGCAGATAGAGGAACCTAAGGTATCTATTGATACCTGAGACTTCCTGGTGTGAGCAGTGACTTAACCCTTAACCCTGACTTAATCACATTGTAACAATGAGGATTTAAATCCCCATTTAAATGTCTGTTGACAGTACTCACTTAAAACTTTGCAAACAGAGCATCAGTCAGTTTAAGGCCACCAATTTTGTCCCCAGGTGACCGAGGGGAGCCCTAGGAATTAAACTCAGGTCCCTCATTAACAGCAAGGAAACAGTTGTGGCTGGAAAAATACTGTATTATCTGTCATGAGTCCTTAAGTGAAGGATAAGCATGATGGAAAATTGCTGTCATGCGTCCTTAAGGGGTTAGGATACCACAGATCCAATCACTGGTATGAACTGGTATGACCAGCAGGACGTTTGTGTTGTAGGTGGTCAGAAACCCTTCAGTGCTACATTGATTGAAAATTGTATAACACAGAATGAAAGATCAGTGCCAGGAGACTCCATACACTATAGCAATTCAATTAGAGGAAATGATTATAGTGCCTACAGTGTTCCTTTAATGCATAATAACAGAATATCAATTTTGTTCTTTAAAGTCAACCAATCATTACAAGCTCACCTTTACTGATATATACATATATTTACATATATATTTGGGATAACACACACACACACACACATATATATATATATATATATATATATATATATATATACATATATATATATATATATATATATATACATATATATATATATATATAATCTGCCAAAAAATAGCTGCTCACCGGTCTTTAAAAAACTCAAATGCTTTAATCAATTCAAGTTAAAATGAGAAACCAACGTTTCAGTCCCCCACATATATATGTGTGTGTTTTAGTCATAATATATATATATATATATATATATATATATATATATTAGCTTTTGATGCTTTGGAGTTAATCTTTATCATCTCTTTAGCATGCCAGAGGCAAAAAGATCATGTGTCCTACCTTATTCCCCCCATCTCTGTTGCATTTAGTCTTGCTTGGGGGCACTTCTACAAGCATGGCAATGTTCCCCATGATGTCGACATGCTGGATTCACTGTCAGTACATTGGTGTCATAATGGAATCACTGTCACGGTTCCTACATTCTCCCAGAAAGTGCGAGACATCTTCTTTAGAGAAATATCACATCAACTACAGTGCACTAGAAATACTGTACATAGCATTTTGATTTTATGTTGAAATGACCAAATGTCATATATCTACACGTGTTGGCTTGGTACTCTTCCTCACATGGACATACAAAATTAATTTGCCTTCATACAAAACCAACAAAAATAAGGTACAGTCACAGGACATGACAAACTTGCATTTATTTGTGCAACAAAAAGTGTGTTACATCAAATCGATCTATTTTATGACCTTTTCAGGTCTTTTAAGTATATACTATCAGTAAAAAGTTTTAGAACATCTCTATATTTCTAGTTAAACTGAAATTTAGTCCAGTGAATAACTTGAAATGTTACAAGTTTAATTTGCCAAATACTGAAAAATAAAGTTACAGTTCAGAGTTATAAACAAAAGTTTTTATAGGAAATAACTGATGGGTTAACAACTTACGATTGTTCTGCAGCAATGGAAGTAAATTATGGCTTGTAAAATTCTCAACGTTTGTTAATTACGTACAACCTTTATGTGTATATCAAAACAGCATTTGGACAAACTGTGTTACTAAACCTCTTGAACATTATTTGGATATTATTGTACTGCATAAAGTAGTATATTACTATAATAAAGATGAGAAAAAAAGACAATTTACAAAGAAGGCCTAGAGAAATTTAAATGAACACCAACCTGTTAGTAAGTGCAGTTTCCTACTTCATCAGAAGGCACAGGAGATGCGAAAGAAATAGAAGAGGCAGAAACTCTGGCAGGAAGAGCTTTGGCAGACCAGAATCCTTAACAAAATCAGGAGAAAGGTCACCACCTTGAATGATAAGCAGCTCACATGACAACATCTTCAATCAACTACTTAAAGAAACACAAATGTGTTTCCCTAATGCTATAGTACCCGTCTAACTACTTAGGTTATCAGCACCTCCTCTCTACCGGTCTCCTGCCTATTTGGCATAGGAAAGCATTAGGAGGCTAGTGCGCATGTGCGGTAAAATGCTGCACTGCACCAATCAAATGGTATGTATGAAACCATCTGATTGAAATAGCATTCTCTCACTCTGCTCTTTCATCAGAAGCACCTCTAGAGGCTGAGTGACAGTCACTGGAGGCATGTATACCCTGCTATGGAAACATTGCCATTCTCCATAAATATTTCAAACTGGAAAAATGTCTAA
>OW240912.1:191956059-192032268 GCA_933207985.1 Pelobates cultripes
ACTCAGAACAAAATAATTGTGAAGTGCTACCCAGAGCACGTGTTACTTAATAGCAGTGCTGAGAAAGCGACCATAAAATTAAAAAAATTTCAAATTTTATTTTGTTTTGACATGTATTTGCTTTTGTGTACTTTTTATGATGTTATTATATACTTCTTAGAGCTAAGTGTGGCATTCTACCACTCTATTCACAGGTACCCCATATTAAATGTCCTGAATAAGCATAAGCATTGAGGAGAGAATTCCATAAGGTACATTAAAAATTAATAACTAAGGTCTAGTGTAAGTAATAACATAGCACAATATAGTCATTTGATGAACAAAACCCCACATATTTGACTTATGTTTTCTTTTAAATAGTCTTGAATTTTAAAACTGCATTTCATGTGTCCATTGCTTTCTCCCTGTACTGTCTAACCAAAGACATACAAAGTAAATATAATTTTTGTATGTTATTTTCACCAAAATCCTAATAGATATTAAATCCTATATTTGTATTCCTGTATTTATTATTTTTCAAAACCAATGTATATCTTGTGTGCACATTTAGGATAGATGAATGTCACACTTTATAATGTGAAATAAATATTTCCTTTCAAAAAAAGGAAGGTTTGCCCAGCAATTTGTGCACATAAATAACATTGTGCGAAGCTCTATCCTATGCCATGATCATCAGGGAGGGCTTGTAATCACTGCACAATCTGAATGGGCTCTTTCCTTGGTAAGGCTGATGCTGCAACCGAACACAATAAATCTTTTTCCATATATTGAATTAAATCTGCAGGGGGGAACACACCATTTGCTTTGCTTCCATGGTCATGTACTGAAACGTGCAGTATGCAAAATATGATATGATTTACATAGGTCTGAGGGAATGGGAAAAACTGTTACTGTTATAGCAACATTAAGATGAAAGAGTTTGCATACACTGCAAATTTTAAGGATGCTAAACACCATTGTTCTATAAAATAATATTACATTACAGATTTAGAATGTAAAGTATATAGATGAAAACACACAAAACAGTGTGACACTGTAATCTGAATATCACACATCGTATTGTCCGTTTTCAGCAAATAAATTATTTAAATTAAATGCTATATCAATATATCAAGACATTCTCTTGATCAGGATATATATATATTTCCTGATCAAGAGAATGACTTGATTATAGGTGTAGTTGAAATTATAGGTCTATAAAAAGAAATGACTTGATGGGTAAACATATTATGAAATGTAGGTACAAAATCAACCATGTCAAATCAATTCTTTAAATGCTGGTATTCAATAATGATTTCAATAAAAAAGACAAGATTTTGGAGCGCAAACAATAAAGGATTTGTACATTATAAAACAAGTTTCCTGAAGTTCCATTAGAAATTCAATATTTTTATAATATGTGTATTTACATTTTGGATGAGATGCTGAGTTTCTTGTAAATTCGGTTGATACAATTTCGGTTGAGTGCCAGACTCATTGTTTAGATATATAAACAATGAGTTCTATATATGTGTGTGTGTGTGTGTGTGTGTGTATATATATATAAAATAATATATATATAAAATGTATATATATATGAAAATAATGAGTCTGGCACTCTACCCATACAAAGTAATAGTGTACCTTATAAACCAAGCATTCAATGGATTTTGGATCAATCACTCTGTGTATTTCAAATCTGCATGAATCAACGTTTCAATCCTACAGGGTATTTATCAAGATGCCTATTAATCTTAAATGCATTATATTTATAAACTTCAAACAACATGAAAAATTGTGTACTAACCCCTAACATGTTAACCAACAGGCCCCAATCCCATGTATCGATAACCCACAGTGCATGCATCGTGATGTAAGACATCAGGCGTCGGGACGCAGTACCAATTATGAGTAATTGTGCCAAATATAGATTATTATATGTCTGGATTTTAAAAAAAAATGGAAGTAATTGATTGTAATCTTTTTCCTTTTGTAGTCTTGTAATACTGAAAAATGGGGAACAGGAGTCATATCGAGTTCAAAATAAAGGATTTTCCCAAATATTGAAGGAAAAAGTCAGTGGGCAATTAACCACCCACTCACCCCCTGAGATTCCGTAACGCTGTACAATGGGTGGACTAACAGACATGTAATTTTAACTAGACAACTGGACGTACAGGAACAGAGAGGTGGAGGGCCCTGTTCAATGAGCTTACATTCTAGAGGAAGTGGGGTATAGTGACACAAAGGGTAAAAGTAGGGGTACGAAGTAGGTTGTTAGAAAAGCATTCACTGAGGGCTTAGTAGGTAATTTTAACAGTTGCAGGAGAGGAGTCATGGGGGATGGGGGATAAAAACCTGCTAACAGGTTTAATTGATATGCTTTCTTGAAGAAGTGAGTTTTCAATGATTTTTTTGAATGAATGAAGTCTGGGTTTAAGTCTTACGGAGAAGGGAAGGGCGTTCCACAGAGGAGGTGCAGTCCTGGAGAAATCTTGGAGGCGAGCATTAGAGGTGGGAGTACAGACAGAGGATATAAGTAGGTCTTTGGCAGAGCATAGGGGCCTCGACGGGACATACTTGTGTATTAGAGAGGATAGGTAGGTTGGAGCAGCATTATGTAGCGACTTGTAAGCAAGCACCAGAACACCCAGGCAGCGAGCCTGCAAGATAGAGGTAATAGTAGCGCCATTGACTTGGAGACAGACAGACACGAAAGTCATAACACTTGAGGGAGGAAAGACCAGAAGTTCTGTTTTGGTCAGGTTGAGTTTAAGGAAGAGAGCAGCTATCAAGTTGGAAAATTGCAGAGAGGCCGCCAGAGACACAAGTCAAGTTGGGCGGAGAGAGATCAGGAGAGGACAGGTAGATTTGCGTGTCATCTGCATAGAAATGATAACGGAAGCCAAAGGAGCTGATGAGTTTACCAAGAGAGGCAGTATAGATATAGAACAGTAGGGGACCAAGAACAGAACCTTGAGGGATGCCGACAGAGAGTGGTTGGGGGGAAGAGGCAGAGTCAGAGAAAGAAAGACTGACAGAGCGCTGGGAGAGGTAGGTAGAGCACCAGGAGAGAGCAGTATCCCGTTGACCAAAATTATGGAGAATCAGAGAAGCTGTTGATGATCAACAGTGTCAAAGGCAGCAGAAAGATCAAGGAGAATTAGAATAGAGTAATGGCCCTGAGATTAAGCAGCAATTAAATAGTTGGATACTTTGGTCACAGCCGTTTCAACAGAATGACCAGCGCGGAATCCAGACTGAAGAGGTTAAACAGAGAGTTAGATTCGAGAAAGTCAGTCAGTCTGGTGTACACAACTCTCTTGATGATCTTGGAGGCAAATGGCAGTAGCGAGATGGGGCGGTAGTTGGATGGGGAGTTGGGGTCAAGGCTGGGCTTTTTCAGAATTGGGGTTACAGTTCCATGTTTGAAGGGTGAGGGAAATGTGCCAGAGGAAAGGGAGAGAGTGAACATTTTAGTGAGAGGAAGAGCAAGAGAGGGAGACAAAGTGCGGATGAGATATGAGGGAATAGGATCGAGGGAACAGGTGGTGGGGTGGGAGGACCAGAGCAAAGCAGAAATCTCTTCTGCTGTAACAGGTGCGAATGAGTGTAGAATGATGGAGGGAGTGAGGTTGGATGATGTATTGGTGGGGGAAGGTGATAAATTAGAGATTCTCTGATTGTAGAGATCGTCTCAGTGAAGTGAGATGCAAAGTTTGTGGCGGACAAGGTGGTAGAAGGAGGGGGAGTAAAAGGGCGAAGAAGAGCATCAAAAGTGTGAAATAGGTGTTTGGGTTGATGGGACAGTGCACTTATGAGGGTGTTAAAGTGATTTACTTTAGAGTCAGGCTGTAGGAGCGCAGCAAAAATTTATAGTGGAGGAAGTCAGATGCAAAGTGAGACTTTCTCCAGCAGCGTTCAGCAGTTCTAGAACATTTTTGAAGGTAACGGGTCAGCTTGGTGTGCCAGAGTTGTAATTGGGGGAGCTTGCTGCGTTTAATTGTAGGAGGTGCCATGATGTCGAGTTGAGAGGAGAGAGTTGAGTTGTAGAGTGAGGTTGCAGAGTTAGGGCAAGGTAGATTTGAGATGGGTAGAAGGAGAGTTTGGAGTTTGGTGGAGAAATGCTGGAGATCAAGACAGTTGAGGTTACTGCGAGATTGAAGAGTTGAGGGTGGTGAGATTTGGGTATGGGGTATGCTGATGTTGAATGTTAGCAGATGGTGGTTAGACAAAGGAAATGGAACAGTGGAGAGAATAGAGGTGGTGGAGAGATTGGTGAAGATGAGGTCAAGAGTGATTCCTGCTGTATGGGTTGATGAAGTCGACAACTGCATGAGGCCAAAGGAGGAGGTTACAGAGAACAGATGGGAGGCATCAGGGCAGTTGAGGTTGTTGATTGGGATGTTAAAGTCCCGAAGTATGAGGGAGTGCTAGAGGAGAGAAAGTGGGGTAGCCTGGGATGACCGGGGGGGGAATAGATGATGGCAATTCTTAAGAGAGTGGGCTTAAAAAGGCAGACAGTGTGAACTTCAAAGGAAGTAAAGGAAAGGGCAGGGGCAGGGAGGATAGGTTGAAAGGTACATTTAGGGGAGAGAAGGGTCCTTTAAAGTCGAGTCTGGGAGTGTATATTGTCAATGATCATCCTTGGAAGAAAATAGTGCCCTATCTGCTTCTTCCAACTTTGTCTGCAGAGATAGCAGGTATCAGAAGACTCAGTCAGGCAGGGAAAATCATCTAGGTCTGGATTAGAAGCATTCAGGGCCATATTTCAACTGTCTGATGGCATTCAGTCTAGCTGAAATCTGGATTACGTTTGGGGCTTGAATTGCAGACATTTGGTATATTTTGTGAATAGCCATGTATACAATCAAATGGTTTTGCCACATATAGTATGGGACAATTTGGACTTTAGTAAATAACCCTGACAGGTTAGTCAGGGTTATTCACTAGCTGACTAGTTCAATTTAAACAGTAGCTGAATTGAAGGTATTGCAGGCTTAGAGAATATTCCAGTTTAGATATTTTGACCTTAAAGGACCACTATAGTGCCAGGAAAACATACTCGTTTTCCTGGCACTATAGTGCCCTGAGGGTGCCCCCACCCTCAGGGACCCCTTCCTGCCCGGCTCTGGAAAGGGGAAAAGGGGTAAAAACTTACCTTTTTCCAGCGCTGGGCGGAGAGCTCTCCGCCTCCGATCCTCCTTCTCTCCTCCCTGTCGGCTGAATGCGCTCGCGCGGCAAGAGCTGCGCGCGCATTCAGCCGGTCACATAGGAAAGCATTCATAATGCTTTCCTATGGACGCTTGCGTGCTCTCACTGTGAAAATCACAGTGAGAAGCACGCAAGCGCCTCTAGTGGCTGTCAATGAGACGGCCACTAGAGGATTAGGGGGAAGGCTTAACCCATTCATAAACATAGCAGTTTCTCTGAAACTGCTATGTTTATGAACAAATGGGTTAACCCTAGCTGGACCTGGCACCCAGACCACTTCATTAAGCTGAAGTGGTCTGGGTGCCTAGAGTGGTCCTTTAAATCTAAAGTTCAATTTGAAATCAACTTGAATTCTCACTAACCCTGAAAGTATCACTGCTGGTCTGTCAGCCTCAGTAACTGCAGTCAATCTTTAACAAACTAACTTTTAACAAACTGCAAACTCTAGCAAGCTATTTTTAGAGTTCCTGTCAAAGTATCTAGTATCTAGAAAAGTCTTGTTTGGAAATACAGTGATCAGCCACAACATTAAAACCACTGACAGGTGAAGTAAATAACATTGATTATATTGTTACAATGGCACCTGTCAAAATGGTGGAATATATTGGGCAGCAAGTAAACAGTCAGTTCTTGAATTTCATTGTGTTGGAAGCAGGTAAATTGGGCAAGCGAAAAGATCTGAGAGACTTTGAAAAGGGCCAAATATTGTTGACTATAGGACTGGGTCAGAGCACCTCCAAAATAGCAAGTCATGTGGGGTGTTCCCAGTATGCAGTGGTTAGTACCTTGGGTGCCCATGTTTATTATGGACATGTGCGCCCAAGGCCAACTAATATATGTGGGGAGTGAAGGCTAGCTCGTCTAGTCCTATCACACAGAAGAGCACCTGTAGCTAAAATTGCTGACAAACATAATGCTGGCCATGATAGAAAGGTGTAAGAGCACAGAGTGAATTGCAACTTGCTGCTTTGGAGCTGTGCAGCTGCAAACCGGTCAGGGTGCCCATGATGGCCCCTGGCCTCCGTCAAAATCATCTTCAATGAGGACGTGAGCATCAGAACTGGGCCATGGAGCAATAGAAGAAGGTTGCCTGGTCTGATGAATCATGTTTTCTTTTAGATCAAGTGGATGGCTGGGTGCTTGTGCATCATTTATCTGGGGAAGAGATGGCAGCAGGATGAACCATTTTAACTGTTCATGTGGATGGTACTTTGACACATACCATCTACCTAGAGATTGTTGCAGACCATGTACACCCCTTCATGGCAATGGTGTTCTCTAAAGACAGAGGCCATTTATTAGCAGGATAATGCACCCTGCATACTGCAAAAAATGTTTAGGTATGGTTTGAGGAACATGACAAATAGTTAAAGGTGTTGCCTTGGCCTCCAAATTCCCCAGAACTCAATTGAATTGAGCATTTGTTGTATGTGCTGAAACAACTAATCCAATCCATTAAAGTCCTACCTCGCAACTTGCAGGACTTAAAGGATCTGCTGCTAATGTCTTGGTGCCAGATACCACAGGGGACATTAAGAGGTCTTGTGGAGTCGCTGTCTTGATGCAACAAAGCTGTTCTGGCAGCACGAGGAGAACCTACACGATATTACACAGGTGGTGTTAATGTTATGGCTGATCAGTCTATATATTTTTTTCATTATCCTCCCTTTTTATCTCTATTGGCCAGTTGTCATTTCTGTGTATAAATTCAATATATACTTGCTGATCCCTAACCATCAATTATCTTGTGTTTTCCACCTTTTGATTGTATAGGAGATCCAGCTGAGATGATTGGGTAGACCCACAATAAAAAAAAATTTAAAAAGCCTCTTTTCGATTCTATTGCCCTTTTTTTCTGGTGCCAGGAGTGACACTATCAATCAAGAATGAAAATGAGCAAGTTCAGACTTGTACGAGTCAGTTCTCCCCAGATTCTGGCACTTGGTGATTTAGAAATTGGCATTTTGGAAGATCACTCAAATTGCAGTTTGGCCCAAAACAAATCTCTGGATCTAATTGTTTACAAACTTTCTACATTTTTAGCTTTCTAACAAATTAACAATATAATAATTTTGTGGTAGTTAAAATAATGTTGGCTGTAAACCAATTTAGCTCTTTAAAACAATGTACTGTATCAATCCTTATAAAAGCTTCATAACAATGTACCTATTTGCCTTCATATCAATTACTTTCTTGTCATGCTTTGTGAAATTACCAGGATGCTTGAGCTTTCATCAAAAATCATCACCAATTCATCAATCATTATAATGTATTATTTTGCTTAGGCATGGGCTGGTGTAAAAATCCCATGCTACAAAGATTTTGCCTTGACTGTCAACATGTTAAAAGTATTTTTCATTATTTAGTGCTTTTAGCTGTTCCACCATTTCTATTAAATGTTCCTTGTATGAAAATATACTGCACCATGGTATTGTTGATGTTTATTTATAAAGCATGATAAACACCATTATATGGCTTTTTAATGAGTGAAGAATATCCCCTTTGTTTTTCACATGCTATGTCAAACTTTGAATACTGCATTATCATGGTTGTTTCACTTGTTATTGGTTCTATATGAAAAAGTTACTCCAGAGATACGTTTTTGAGAGTGTGCAACACCAAATGTTTTATATTCCTGAGCTAGCCTTAACCAACACCTCAACCACACTTGCATTCATATAGACGTTGAGACACCTTTGGGGACCATTCATGTAAAGGAAACTTAACATATGTTAAAGAAAAAAAAATATCACAAGATTTAGAATTTTGCATTAATTGAGGTAACTTGTGTATATTTTTTTATTTTTTGGGGTTCACCAGACATCTGTGAACTTATTTTATGTATTTTGCATCATTATATTGTTATGTTTTAGAACTGCATCTCTTCTCTGAGCTATTCAAAGATCTGCGTATCTTACCTTGCTTTTTTGATTGTTGTGATCAATAACTGCATGTACAAAAATGTCGCTACAAAAATTGTGACAAAATAACTATAATAAAGAGAAGTGTATGAAAAACCTCCCAAGGTTTCAAATTATTTTGGACAATGTAAAAGAAAATCAAAATCATTTCTTTGCACCACTACTATGTACCACATGCCATATAAACGGGCAGTAATTATTTACTTCTTAATGACTCAATTTTACTGTAAAAAAAGTATCTGTCCTACTAGACATCTTTATATTGCCTCATAAAATGTTCTGATCAGCCATTTAAACACATCAACCTCATTAATTCTTTGAAATGGTGCTGGATATGCCCTATAGAAGGGCTGCAATTCTATTAAAAGACAAAACAGCACTTTTAGTAAGTGTCTAACCATATATACTTACTGAAAAGTGCAATTCTGCCTGTTAATAGTAAGTATCACTCCAGTCAGTAGCTTTTAAAGGATTTGGTAATAGCTTAATGACTTCGAACGCTCTCAAAATTAAGGTGTATCCTATAAATTAAAATTCTATGAACATAAATCAAATGTCCTGCCTATTCAGCTTTTATAACCTACTTAAGAGTGGATCGTGCTTCTTAGATTAAACAATATCACTATTCTCTGGTTGTAATGATCTTGGTAATGGAATATTAACTATCCCATCAGTGAGCTTTCATATTAAATATCCAATTACCAAGGTATACTATGTTTCTGTCCCCTTTGCAATGTCACTACAGGATTATTCACACATAGTATTTTTTAGTTTTAGATAAAGTGTCAGTATAATCATCTAGTAAGTTTTATTGACACTCAAGGAATTTATTATTGCAGCACTCACACTGGTTAACTTGCTTTTCTGAAAATGTTACTGATCATCCTGAATCTCAACAACCACTAACACTACACAAACTACACTAACTCAACCAGCCTCTGAAAAGATGTCAGACTAACTGTGATGGGTCTACATAAAAATATTAATATAATGAGTCTGTCACTTTGCTGTTCTATATGCACTCACAATGTTCATTGTCATCATACTGAGACAAAGTACAAACTGTGATTGGTTGTAGTTTTGTTTTGGGTTTTTGTAAATCAACCAATCATATAGCAGAGGATGTTTGCCTCAGAATGAAAATCGTAGTGCTACAATCAGAGGATGCAAGCAATACTTTGGTAAGGGTCCTAAACAAGCAAAGTAATTATATATAAAAGGGTGGTGATGTTGGGTGAGAGAAGGGCGTCTTACCACCCAGGTAGGATTATTAAACATATGACTATGATACACTGAGTCCTGTATTTGGTAGGATAGGTGTCTTATGACCCTATCCCACCATTGTACAGGGAGTGCAGAATTATTAGGCAAGTTGTATTTTTGAGGATTAATTTTATTATTGAACAACAACCATGTTCTCAATGAACCCAAAAAACTCATTAATATCAAAGCTGAATATTTTTGGAAGTAGTTTTTAGTTTGTTTTTAGTTTTAGCTATGTTGGGGGGATATCTGTGTGTGCAGGTGACTATTACTGTGCATAATTATTAGGCAACTTAACAAAAACAAATATATACCCATTTCAATTATTTATTATTACCAGTGAAACCAATATAACATCTCAACATTCACAAATATACATTTCTGACATTCAAAAACAAAACAAAAACAAATCGGTGACCAATATAGCCACCTTTCTTTGCAAGGACACTCAAAAGCCTGCCATCCATGGATTCTGTCGGTGTTTTGATCTGTTCACCATCAACATTGCGTGCAGCAACAACCACAGCCTCCCAGACACTGTTCAGAGAGGTGTACTGTTTTCCCTCCTTGTAAATCTCACATTTGATGATGGACCACAGGTTCTCAATGGGGTTCAGATCAGGTGAACAAGGAGGCCATGTCATTAGATTTTCTTCTTTATACCCTTTCTTGCCAGCCACGCTGTGGAGTACTTGGACGCGTGTGATGGAGCATTGTCCTGCATGAAAATCATGTTTTTCTTGAAGGATACAGACTTCTTCCTGTACCACTGCTTGAAGAAGGTGTCTTCCAGGAACTGGCAGTAGGACTGGGAGTTGAGCTTGACTCCATCCTCAACCCGAAAAGGCCCCACAAGCTCATCTTTGATGATACCAGCCCAAACCGGTACTCCACCTCCACCTTGCTGGCGTCTGAGTCGGACTGGAGCTCTCTGCCCTTTACCAATCCAGCCACGGGACCATCCATCTGGCCCATCAAGACTCACTCTCATTTCATCAGTCCATAAAACCTTAGAAAATCAGTCTTGAGATATTTCTTGGCCCAGTCTTGACGTTTCAGCTTGTGTGTCTTGTTCAGTGGTGGTCGTCTTTCAGCCTTTCTTACCTTGGCCATGTCTCTGAGTATTGCACACCTTGTGCTTTTGGGCACTCCAGTGATGTTGCAGCTCTGAAATATGGCCAAACTGTTGGCAAGTGGCATCGTGGCAGCTGCACGCTTGACTTTTCTCAGTTCATGGGCAGTTATTTTGCGCCTTGGTTTTTCCACACGCTTCTTGCGACCCTGTTGACTATTTTGAATGAAACGCTTGATTGTTCGATGATCACGCTTCAGAAGCTTTGCAATTTTAAGAGTGCTGCATCCCTCTGCAAGATATCTCACTATTTTTTGACTTTTCTGAGCCTGTCAAGTCCTTCTTTTGACCCATTTTGCCAAAGGAAAGGAAGTTGCCTAATAATTATGCACACCTGATATAGGGTGTTGATGTCATTAGACCACACCCCTTCTCATTACAGAGATGCACATCACCTAATATGCTTAATTGGTAGTAGGCTTTCGAGCCTATACAGCTTGGAGTAAGACAACATGCATAAAGAGGATGATGTGGTCAAAATATTCATTTGCCTAATAATTCTGCAATCCCTGTATTATGGTATAAAGCCTCACATTTTCTACCTACAGCACACTCTGTGGATTTATTGATGAGCCCCTTTGGTATATTTGCAGACTGTTTGAATAGAATGACGAGTATGCATACAGTTAAGTGGCACTTTGAAATTCTAGCTGACAGTATCACACAGTTAAATGTTTGCTTTCTGCTACTACTAAATAACAATTGGTTGTTTCTTACATATAACAGACTGCATGTTTCTTCCAGTTATCACACAGTAAGGGCAAAATATTTTTTTAACATAAAAAAAAAAAAAATATTTCCTTGACAATCTGCAACACTTTGAGACACATTTCTTCCAAATTGTAATTATACTGCTTTATTACAAGTCTGCAGAGAATGTTTATACAAGGTCACAAAGTTGACAGTGACATTTGAACCAAATTTACCTTCCTCAGTGGCGTTTCCATAGATCCTGCTGTTTAGTAGCAGGATGGTTGAAAAGATAAGCAAATAGTCAAAGATCCTCAAAGACAGTCACACTTATTCATCAGTGACATTCAGATGACATACAGGGAGCTCACACACCCTGTTTGCCTCTCAGTGGCCTTTGTTCAAAACAACATGAAGCCACCTACTCCGTTCAATAGGTAAAAAAGCTGCATGGACCAAATAAAATGTTGCACAGTAACAGGAGCAGTAAGAATGGTCTTCACTCTCTATAGTAAATATAATAGATAAGGGAACGGGTGACATTCCGATGATTCCGCTTCATAGCAGGTCAGATGCAAAGTTATTCGAAGAATAAGATATCACAGCATATTGTTTTTGCAACTGCTGAGAAAGCAGAACACTTATGAACTTCACTGGCCCTGTGTTTTATGTCAGTGTTTGACTAGACCTTTGGCATTGCGTTTTGTACACAATAAATGGATTCTCTTGATTCCTACCGTGTCACCACTGGCCTTGATTTACATCGATAGCGAGCCTACAGTACAATGTCAGAGTGTTGTTGACTTACTGCAGCCCAGATCTTCTACGTATGCAAAATCTTTGACAAAGTCATCAGACATTGTGAATGCAAACTAAACCTGACAGGAGAGCATTAATTGCCTGGGCACCTATCTAATCTATTGTGAAACAGAACTGGTGTATGTCAACTATTTTGCTTCAGTATTCAAAAGTCTTTGATGATCCATATAGTGATGATATCTTTATCTACCTGTGCTGTATTATTTCACTGGTGATGCTTGTTTAGTGAACGCCAATTAAAGTTATATTTATTTGAACCATTCTTTCTTTAATGCATTATATTGACAGTTCATTAAAATTATGAAACAAAAATAATTATAGATAGTTTATTAAAAATATGGAAAAAAACATTAGGTAAAAAAGACATGTAGAAAGTTTAATTGAAGTTGCACTTGCTGCAAATTCCCGTGCTGTGCATGTTCTGAAGTGCGCTCTTGTCAAGCCAGTAAGTGGCTGTTTATCACTTAACTTGCCATACCACTGCTGATTTTATCCTTGAATTAGTACTTTCTAGAGTACAGGAAGCAAGGCCAGCCCAGCATATTGTGGTGCAGTTAATATGTAGAATATTTCCAACTCCAATGCATGCCCCCTAAACCATCCCCCTATTGTTACATGGAATTACACATTATTAAGTAAGTAAATAATTACATTTTTAAGTAAGAGAATATTGGGACCTGAACATAAATCACAGTGTATACATACTACATTGTGTGCTGGTGGAGTTCTATTGGTGTACACATGTATCCATTTCTCGTCATGAGCCCCCTTCTTGAGTCAACATTGCGATACGGACATGAAAGTGCGATATTTGCATAGTTTTAATTACTGTGCAACCAATATGTGAAGAGTACAGACAAAGAAAAAGATAGAATGGGAGGAAAAATGTAGAGAGAGAAATGGGTCATCAGGATCTATTCGCGTGTACGTGCAATGTGGGGCCGAGTAGAACAAATAGTCAACATCGACCTGGTGTTGGGCTCTTCATAAGTTTACTAGGCCTATCGACTTTAAGAATTTTTGCAATAATTTGTCTTGGGTACTCCTACCCTGGGACCGCAACTGTCCTCTATGGGTGCTCCTGTCTACGGCAGGACATGACACTGCATTGAGGTCTCCCCCTAGGACGAACATCCCTTGTGGCAGCTTTCAAATTTTGTCTTCCAAACACCTCCAAAAGCTGGCTTCTCGTGTGTTCAGTGCATATACGTTGATTAAATGTAAAGTGTGTGAATACAGGGTGCCGGAAAGAATAATATACTGTCCGTCCGAATCTATGTCAGTTGCCGTAACCTGGAGAGGGCATCTCTGATGTACAAGGATAACCACTCCATTATGTTTGTTATGTGCCCTGGCCTCGACCGACTTGCTATAGTTATGATCCCTGAGGGAGAACTTGACATGTTTGGGTATGTATGTCTCTTGTAAGAGGGAAATGCCTGGGTGCATTCGTTTCAATTCCCAAAACATAAGTCTTCTTTTCTTAGGGGAATTCAGACCTTTGACGTTTAGAGAAGTAAGTTGTAGTGTCATGATTCTACCGTCAATATGTCACTATTGTTGCTGCCTGTCCCCACCCAGTGAGGAACTCCCTGATCTCTACCCCACACCCCCCCGTCAGGAATTTATGTTTCCACCCTGCTCTACCACCACCACCCCACCCCAACCCAACCAAAGGAAAAAGAATAAGGAAAGGAAGGTAAAGCAGGAAGAAAGTAGAGATAGAAACGTGGAAACTGGGTAAAAGAAGGACAGCCGTCTGGTCTTACTAATCGCCAGACTCCCTCGAGGGACATGTGCTGGCACCTCCAGCATTGAAACTGAGTAAAGGGGATGCCTAACCATTGACCTTAGACTGTCCTCACCACATTTACTTGCATAAGTACATAAAACCTCCATTAACAAAAATAAACCTCAGTAACTATATATCATAACCCTGTTCTCCAACCCCTCTCATTCTGCCGTGGCAGGCGGATATCATCCCAGACTGCCCCGCTGCACGTGGCGGGGTCCTTGCCCCTCTCCCTGCGTAGATCCTGCTATCTCAAACCACATTGGAAAAGTAGTGGCCACCCCTAGCATCTCTCTCAGGGTGGGGGACATGCCACTGTTTGGTCTCACCAGTAACAAAGCTCACCTTATAAGATTAATTTCCAGGATCAAGTAGGGTCCCCCTGAGCCAAGGTGTATTTAACTCCTGCCCATTGCTTGACTTTAAACTGGTCTCTTTGGGGGATATCCACACTCACCCATGGGGGAAGGCAAGACCAATGGAACTATACATAGAAGCAATTTGTCCCTGTGTCTCTGTGTCCCCCCTTCCGGTGACTCCCATGCATACATTCCAGACCATAGGTTCGAGTGGGCTTTTGTGACTCTTGGTAAGCAAAAGTTCCTCCCTGCCATCCACATCGCCTCCCATTGTCCCCCTTCGGGAAACCAGTTTTGGCAGGCCAAGGGTCCGTTGCACACCGGTGCTACCACTTCCCCTTCCCCCAGTGTCCCCTTGGCCCTTTCTGGCTCTCTATGGGGAGCAGTCCTCAACAGAGTCCATGGGCATAAGAAATGTCCCCCATACGTTCGGCGCAGGGGAGCTTTTAATGCGGCCTAAAAAAAAAAGAAGATGCTGGAGTAACCCTGAGCCGGGTGCCCTGTGTCGCTCAGGCAGGAGCTTCCTCATGAGAATAACATGTGCATTAGCCCAATGTTGTCCTGAAGCCAACCCTCCTCATGCCCCCCACCCCAAGTGGGCCAGCTGTGCCACCTCAGAGATCCATGCATAGTCCCCAGGAGACCCTTACCCCACCCAAACAACAGGAGTGCCAGTCAGACCCACTCGATGAAAAACACTTAGAGCTCAGGGGTGAAGTTGTCTGACAGATGGCCTTCCTGGAGACATTCATCAATTCCGGCATCCCACTTCCTGCCATTTTCATGGTAGGAGGCCCAGATCCTCTTGCTGAGTGGGGGCTGGAGCTCCAATTCCTGGAACAGTTGAGCTGGGCTGCCTTCCAGTTGGTGCACATGGATGCGATCTCTGTTATGTTTTTACTTTCTTAAAGGTAACATATTTCATAATGTTAACTAAATATTGAATAATGAGAAGCGTAATAAAACAAGTCCTTGCAATGGAAACAAAGGTCGAATCAGATGAAGAGTTATTTGTTCCATACATAAGTGGCTGAATAATAGCTTGTATGACCACCCATACTTACGCTAATAGGCTTTAATTCACAATATTACAAAAACAGAGTATCATGATACAATTGCTTATACACATACAATATGATTGCTCCATTACAGCATTCTGTGTCTTGGACAATGGCATTAAACAGGGATGAGCATAAATAACATCATCAAAACATTGTATGCATTGTTGGTAATTTAATATGCAAACCATTAGACCAAAGAGATGTATAGAAATACTAAGAAACACTAAGAAAACGTCATTATGGCATTTATTTAATTGCTGTTTCATTGTCTTAGGGATTTTGTACTTTTCAAAAAATAAATTATAATATTGCATTCCATTTTCAAACATATGTACAACTCCACATATGCATAGATCAAACAACGTGAACAATATAACTCAATATAACCCAAGCTCATTAATATTCTGTGATATTATGTATAGTATTGTGCAATGGTTCATTTATTGATTATAAGTCATATATACTCATCCATGATTTCTTTTGTATATTTCTTACAGAAGAAAGCACTATTCCAAAATGAAGAGAGCAGCCTTTAAGTCATTTACCTTCCTATGTCGAATATCAGTGGCAGTAAATCTCTAAGGCAAAGTTACTTGGAGAATGACTGAGCATTCCACCTCCCAAAAACTCAATTTTATTAATTAAAATTATGTGGTGGCAACTGTGGGCCATACACCACAAAGTATACCCGTCTTTCTGCTGGTAAGGAAGACAGCTCTGGCTGCAGGCACTTACGCAGGATCCTCCATAAAGTACTTATCATTTAAACTGAACTCTGCTGAGACTGTCCAAACCTCTACTTAGTCCACCAAAGAAGATCGATAAGTATCCCTGCTCATAGCCCTGCTACCAACCCAACTCCTGCACTTTCAGACAATCAGAGAAAATTAAAGGTGCCTTTTTCAGGCCTCCCCTTAAACCTCCCCTAGGGATGGTGAATGAGCAAAGTCAAATTCTGGGGCCCTTTTTGAACATTTTGTCCTTGGGCTTCTGCCTAAAGTCACAATATGGTTAATCATAGTCTGCAGCCAATCACTGCCATCCAGGGCAGGCAAAATTGGCATTAACAATGAACACTGGCAAGAAGCCAGTCAAATGGTTTAACAAATAACAGCAGGATGGAGCCCATAACCTCTTTGCACCATAACCATTACACTGAGCAGTAGTGGTTACCACTAGCTTTTTGTACACCTTTAAATAAATTATCCTTTTTGATATAAATCTGCATTGCTATTTCCAGGTGCTTCAATATTCTATGTCTATTGAAATAAAGATCCCCTGCATATAAACCATCTGCCTATAAATGTATATTTAGAATTGTATAGGTTTACTTTTATTTGTATTCAGCCCAGGGAAAAAGCTCAAGTGCATAATTTTAAATTCTTATTAAACCATTAAAACCAAATTAGCCCTAAATAGAGAACACCAGCATATTGATGACAGATATTACATTTTAAAAAAGTGTCACACAAAAATTGCATTTTATGTAAATCTCAAATTTGAATCAATCCAATATTTTAAATCTTTGAAGTTCAGTAAATCTATTGTACAATGCGTTATGTGATTTTAAAAAAAACAAAACGTTAATGAGTTCGGCTCATTAATCATAATATATCACTGTATATTTTATTGAATATTCACTTCTAGCTTTTAAAAAAATAAAAACATGTATATGCTCCTGTTCGGTGTATAGATGAGATAAAATTAATGTCGGGAAGGGGTATTGTACTTTTAGAATTGAACCCTTCCCCCTGCTGGAGGGTCCCAAAGTGAATTGGAGAGAAATGCCTGGGAAGACCCTCTGGCAGCAAAAGAGTTTACTCTTCCCTAAGGGAGTAAAGCACATCGAGGATAGCTCTCCTTATAAACACAGGGACAACTGCAGCCGAACAATTGGTCCCTGTCACTGATCATTAGCAGGCAGCGCTGGAAATCTGGTTAACATTCTCAGAGTAGTGCAAACAAATATCCCAACATCTGCTTTATGGCCGTAGGGAGCAAGTTTTAATTTTGCATTTTTATACACTCACATGCTTGAGGTTGTGGCCCTAAACTCTCTTGAGACAGATACGAAGGCTAACCCCTATTTCTCTTACCGTTAGTTACATGAGAAAGAGAGCTATAAAAACAATAATGCCAAAGACAAAAGAGCTGGGTAAATTACATTTGTATACATTTATAAACATTTATAATATATACATATATAATTGAGAATGATACTAAGAAGCCAAAAAGAGGATTGTATCTAGAAACACTATACAGTGAAAAGAAAAAATCTCATATCAGTCCTTTCGAGCCTGCCCTGTGTGGAGCGTACCTCCTCTAGTAAATGTATGCAAACTCCTGCTGAATACCTTGGTGCTATTATCCCTTCCCATTTTCTATTACAGTGTGATAAATGATGCCCCTAGGGCTCAAGCTGCCCCTGTGAATGCTTATTACCATTCACTTAAGTAGAAGTTGATTTAGCTTAAATAGCATGTTTCATGTAGAATAGACACTGCACGGCCTCTGCTATTATAGTCAGCAGTAGAATAACTTGCCTTTAATTGAATTATAACTACCTTCCATGACTATTAGAGTGTTAACAGTGTATTATACCTTGTAATGGAGTATGGTGCGAGCTCATTTCACTATGGTTACACAGTAAGGTATTTATTCTACATCTGATGGGTATTTTTACAGTAAAGCAGTGTTCCTGGGTTAATATTACGCCTACATGGATGTCTGCGAAAGGAGGAGTACAAGAGTAAAAAGTCAGGCACTACTGATGGAAATCATACAAAAGTGAGATTTAATATAAAATGGCAGGAGACACCACCCCAGGGTCAGTGCAATGATGTTTACTGTCCTATTCAAAAAGCTATTTTATCGCCCTCTCTTGTTGTACAACATCTCCCATTTTCCTCTCTACTTACCCATTTGTCAGTCTTTCTCCTACTCCTCAGGCTCATTACCAACCATTACACTAAATATCTACTGTAATCAGTTTTATTAGCAATGGTCAGTAGACATTAGAGGCTCTACATTACTGTCTTGTTTCCAGCCGTAACCCTTGCATTTAACATTTGCTCACTAGTATCATCTACTGTAGTTAATAGTGATCACAATATAACGGTTAAAAAAATATAGCAAATCCGTGCACAAAGATTTAGTTATGTCAATGTGTACTTTTTATTAATATTTTCTATATGGTGTGAAAGTTGAAAAATTATTTATAAACCAGTACAGGTGAGACACCATAATGCGCAATATATACTGGTAGAATTACTACAAATACAAACTGGTCAAAATGAAAATTCACAGTGTAAGGTGAAAAACCTTTTTCAATGTATCACTTACATTGATATCAGGAAATGTCCTTTGCAATACACTTTACTATTATTTATTAGCAGTCCAATACAAATACAACAGGGAGGAGAGTCAGCGCTAAAAAACAGGATGGAGGAGCAGCAACCCAAAAAGGGGGTAGACTCTTAGACCCTTAGGAGGATGTAAAAACAAAAAGGAGGTGAGGGTTGCGCCAAAAAGAGTCTTGTAACAGTAAATAGACCAAATGATCTAACTAATACAATAATAAAAAGGAGGCTATGTTAATGAATAAAAAAGTAGTGAAAATAAAATCTCACTAAAGTAGTTGAACAATCCTCAGGGGTAGATCCATCTGGATGGTAAAATACGTTTAAAAGTCTCAATAATATAACAGGATAGGGTAGGGGTGCAATCCTAAGGAGTTGATCTGTCCGAATGATAA
Source organism: Pelobates cultripes (assembly GCA_933207985.1). Classification (NCBI taxonomy): domain Eukaryota; kingdom Metazoa; phylum Chordata; class Amphibia; order Anura; family Pelobatidae; genus Pelobates; species Pelobates cultripes. The sequence goes on from OW240912.1 coordinate 191,975,044, forward strand.
AATATCCGTATATGTGGAGAGACAAGTGGGAGATACGACAGATAGCCGATGGTGTAATACGTCAGAGATCCAAAGATAAAATAGATAAAATGAATAAACTCACTTTTGCCAAGGCATTTGATACGGTTCCTCACAATAGGTTAGTCTTCAAACTAAAAGAAATTGGACTAGATGAATATTCTTGTTCTTGGGTAGAACATTGGCTTAAGGATAGAGTACAACGAGTTGTAATTAATGGTACATTTTCAAGCTGGACAAAAGTGGTAAGTGGTGTCCCTCAGGGTTCTGTTTTGGGACCACTTCTATTTAATATATTTATAAATGATCTTGAAATAGGCATTGAAAGCCATGTATCAGTGTTTGCAGATGACACAAAACTTTGTAAAGTATTAAAATGTGAGCAGGATATTGCTTTGCTGCAGAGAGATTTGGATAGATTGGGGGACTGGGCACTAAAATGGCAGATGAAATTTAACATAGAGAAATGCAAAGTTATGCACTTCGGGGTTAAGAATGCACAGGCAACTTACACACTAAATGGTAGTGAATTAGGGATAACCACATATATTATATATTATATATTTCCTACTTTCCCATTGACACCACATTATATACCACATTTTATATTTTAAAAAAATATATAAAATATTTAAAATAAATAAATTATATATTATATATTTCCTACTTTCCTATTGACACCACATTATATACCACATTTTATATTTTATATTAAATATTTTATATCCCACATTACTTTCCTACTTTAGAGCACTATTGTTGTCTTTTATATACCCTGGAACGTTGGATACCCAAACCGGATTGACGGACACACATCTCCATTGTACCCCATAGCGGGGATTGTTCCGCTAGACGCCCTTCACTCCAGAGCTGGTTTAAGCTTTTTTAAACGTGAGTTTATTAACTTCATGTTATCTATTTTATCTTTGGATCTCTGACGTATTACATCATTGGCTGTCTGTCGTATCTCCCAGTTGTGTCTCCACATATACGGATATTTTACCATCCAGACGGATCTACCCCTGAGGATTGTTCAACTACTTTAGTGAGATTTTAACCCTCACCTCCTTTTTGTTTTTACATCCAGTCCAATACAAATACCTGTGAAAGCATGAACTATTTAAACTTTCTGTGTGAGAAAAAACTGCTGGCCAAACAATGTTACTGTCCTTTTAAAATGCAGAAAATGCAATTTAGCATTAATAGTAATAGTGTGTATGTGAGCTGATTGCCCACTCTATAGAATGTGCAGGAAGTCCTGCAGGTTGTAACTTGATTCTGTGTCTTTACACCACGTAAAAGGCAGGTTTTATCTTTGAGGGATATCGACAGTCAGTAAATTTAGATTATTATTATTATTATAAGGTTTTTATTTATATAGCGCCATCAAATTACGCAGCGCTTTACAATGGGTGGACGAACAGACATGTAGTTGTAACCAGACAAGTTGGACACACAGGAACAGAGGGGTTGAGGGCCCTGCTCAATGAGCTTATATGCTAGAGGTAGTGGGCTAAAGTGACACAAAAGGTAAGGAATGCAAGAGAGGAATCAGTCGAGAGCTATTAACAGTTTAATTGATACGCTTTTATGAAGAAATTGGTGGACACTGGGGGAGCATCTAACGGAGGAGGGTTCCATAGGAATGGTGCAGCCCTCGAGAAGTCTTGAAGGCGAGCATCAGAGGTAGGAGTACGTACAGAAGATTGACGTAAGTCTTCAGCAAAGCGTAAGGGCCAAGACGGCACATACTTGTGTATTTGTGAGGATAGATAGGTGGTAGCAGTATTATGTAGAGATTTGAAAGCAAGAACCAGAATTTTAAATTGAGCCCTATATCTTACAGGAAGCCAATGTAGGGACTGACAGAAAGGTGAGACGTGGGAGGTTAGAAATCACTTGATAACTGGTTTTAACAGCTTCTGTTGTAGTCTATGGGAGCTGTTAATACTTTTATTTGATGGTGATTGAGGTTGCCAATGCAGATATTTTGTGATTGGAAATTAGCCAATACTAGCTAATGTGAGCGAGTAACAGCCAGCTGATTGTTAAACATATTGACAACATTGGGAATTAGTTCTCAGTCTTTTATGTTAGTTTCTTCATATCCCCTGTTGCAGTCTGACTTGTTTCTTTTCCAGTCTACATGAGCTTATATTGTAAATAATGTTTTATTTCACTTTGCATAACACAAACTTTCCAAAGATCAGTTTTTGTGACTAATAATAAAAAATTTTTTTTAATTGTATATGTTTATTTTCCTGTACACATATTAATTACATAAATAATTATCTAAGGCAATAAATGACAAACAAGACAAAAAGACGACAGCACAAAGTCTCAAGAGCAAAAAGAACATGTAAATATATATAGTATATGCATGTGTATGTGTTTTGTAGATAGCACCCTAATTTGGTATGTTTAAATATGGTAATCCCGTGGTTGGCCTTGCCTCCATGGCTGAGATCATCAATGCTTTCCCATAGGAGTCTAATGCACATACGCGACAAAATGCCACATTGTGACAATCTGCATCTCCTAATAGAAATGCATTGAATCAATGCATCTCTTTGGGGAACATTCTGCATCTCAATGCAGAGAGCAGAGATGCTGAATGCCAGTGCTACACACTGCGCAGCACTGGACTTGTAAGCACCTCTAGTGGCCGTCTGGGTGATTGCAACTAGAGGTGTTATTAGGCAGCAAAGTTAACACTGCCTTTTCTCTGAAAAGACAGTGTTTACCATTCTCAGCCTGAAGGAGCATGCTATAAAAACCAGAACCATTACATTAATCTGGAGTTCTGGTTGTTAGTGTTCATTTAAATGATTTGTTTTGTTTGTTTTCTGCCTGTTGATAAAATTAGATTATGTAAATTTTAGAGAATGACAGAACTTGGCACCACATCAGGTGTGCTCCTAGCATGTAGAAATTATTGACCCAGTTGTAGACCCCTATGCTGCAATTTATATTTTATAAGAAAAAATAATGCAGCACCAACCTCTAATTTAGAGTGACATTTATCCCATCATCAGAAATGTATTTGCCAGGTCCACTACTTATGGTGGAATAAACTTTACCTTAAATTAGAAGCTTTATTCTAAAAAAAAATTAATTTTGTCACAAGTGTGTAATTGTTGCTAGCATGAATAAAAAAATGCAATGTTGGTAAAAGCAGATAGCAGAAAGTGATTCTAAAAGAATAATTTTTTCTTCCCCCTCATAATCTATTATTTTAAAATAACTATTCTCCAAAATTGTTTCAAAGTATACAAAATCAAAGCACCACGGCACCATAATTACAACAGCACTGTGGACCTGGGATCCATCATGCACCAGTCCCTGCTCTTCTCTTCCAGTAGGGGGAGCCAGACGCTCCTGCTAGGAGCCTCCTCTGTCCCTGTTGTAATATAGCATTCTGTATAATTCAAATAGACCTGCGGCTCCCCCAAACGTTTTAAAGGAAGCCAAGGGTTTCAGGGCCCAAAGCAAACATGATAACCCCTACACTAACATATAGGTGAGGACATGTCATGACAAATTCCCACTTTCTATGTTATGCCCCCTCTTTTATACGATGAACATTGTGCTGCTTATACTCTCCAGGGTTTCAATTAAAGCAGATCTGGAAACAAGCACATACTGCAGACATCCCAACATGCAAGAGTTAATTTCAGGGAGGTGGCTTCACCAGCAACTGCACAGCCCACACGCGCACTGCCACGCACGCGTACACACACATGCGCGTCCCAAAACACACACAGCCACGAAACATGTATGAACAATAACATGGTATTTTATTATGACAGAGCACAACTATTTACATATTACAACTATTTACACACACTATTAACAAATTGACACATGCACACACATTGACACACAGATACGGACACTGTCACATACACACACAGATACGTATACAGACACACAGAAACACACACTGGCACAAACACATTCAGATTCACACTGACATACAGATACACACACTCAAATACACACAGATACACAGACTGGTATAAACATACACTTAGATACCCACACTGGTACATACTCACACTTAGATACATACACACACAATTGCACACACACACACTCAGATATACACTGACACACACACTGGCACATACAGACACAAGGCATAACAATTTGATTTGCAGCCAACCTTACCTTTTGTGTCCTGGCTGAGGATGATGAGAGTGATCATGTAGCTGCTCACTCCAGCCTCTTCTCTGCCTCCACACTGCCTGTGTGCACCAGCTTCCTCCAGTATCTTACTTTTTATCTCAGAGGGTTGTTTTGATATTACTAATATTTTCTTGCCCCTTCCTCAGCCTGTAAAAAATGCATGGCTAAAGAGTACCACACTATAGGCTTCAGCCCCCAAATACCTAGTTATCATCCCCATCCTGACAAATTAAATGGTTATGAAAGCATATTTTTTTAACTTAATTAATATCCTCTTGTCACCTGCACTACCTGTAGAAATCTAGGGCTACCACATTTGGGTCTTCACCCCCCAAATCTCCCATGGTGCTAGCATATTCTCTGATATTTCTTCACTTGGTCCATCCCATTAAGTGGTGGTCCACTGACTGAGAAACATTGGAGTTACACATCACAGGATGTTGAAGAAAGCTCTTAGACCTTCAGGTATTGACCAACGGTGCTAAAAGCAATCCTGGCTTTGTGATTATATTGTTTTATAGAAAACAGATAAAAGCAACCTTCTCTGAACCAGATTACTCAAACCCCTAAATATCTAGTCGATCCTGACTAATTTTTGGTTTTGAAATCATTATTTTTGGTTTAATTTTAAACATATTAAAGTGGTGCCTAAAACTGAATTATTAAAAGGGCATTTCAATGCCCTTTTATTCAAGGTAATATCTTTTTTCTACCTTGAAATATTTAAATTTTGTACACAATAAATTGAGTAACTAAGCAACAGCATGTAAGACCAACAAATCCACTAGGCCCTTCAATGTTACATCAATGTTGCTTCCACTAGTAAATATTGTACTGTATTGTAAAATGCACGGGAATTATTTGCAACACGTTCCTCTGTATTAAATCTAAATTTAGCAAAATGGCTCAGAGAGATTCCTTCCTCTTCTAGCAATATGAGACTTTATCTTCAGCCTGGTTAAAAAAAAATCATGCAAATAATAATAGTCTTATAGGAGAAATAGCATGACCAATAATTTAGTTCAAAAAAGGTTCAAACCTCATATTGATCTCAGATCTAAATTGAAGCAATCACCAGATCCTCTCCTAATCAATATATATCAGTTCTTTTGAGACATCCATAAAATATTTACTCTTTTCATACTTAAACTCTAACACATACTGTTAGAAAAAAAATAATAATAATAACAAAAAAAAAAAAAATATATATATATATAATTTTATATCATACATCTTAGACCCCATATGGTTGAAGCCACAGACCCCCAACAGTGAAAGCAGTGGAGGTGTTATCAAGCGTTTTTCAATTTAAACTTCTTAAAGATTGGTCTGTTTAATGAATTGCTATATCCCAAGGCTTCCACGCAGTTTACACATAGAAATCCATTACCCATCTGTTCTTTGCACCAGTCTCATCCATCTTAACGTGATATCAGCAGACATTTGACTGCAAAATAAAACAGCATGTGAGTTGCAAAGAGTTAATGCAAGCCAAACCAAGAGCATGTTTTTTTTTTTTTAACAGTTTTTTTCAGTGTTGAAAAAATGTGCATATCAATGGCAATGTGACCTCATTCATAAAGCAATATATCAAAGTAGTCATACCCACTTTTTAACGTTATAAGAATAGAGTAATGTTGGGTTGGGTGAAGACAGAAATAGAAGGAAATTCGAGCAATGGAGGAATGGAGCATACCTTCTATAGAATAGTAATCTGCACTTAAATCTGAATCAACAAGTGATAGCATACATATGGCCCCTACACCTTCAAAGAATGGGACAGTATGACATAACTGCAATGGTTTTTTTTGTGTGCATATATGCCAGTCTTTATTGTAGAGTTATTGCAATGTGATAGAAATGACCTTCCAATGCTTTGCTATACAGAATGAAACATGTCTGCAGACTCCATGTGTGGGACAAAACAGGTAACCAAAGCACACAGAACTTTAACCATACAACCTGTCCTATGATAGTAAAATAACAAAATATTAAATAGCAGTATATCCCAGGACCTTTGGTTTGGCCAGGCATAATGTGCTACCTATAGCTAGGCAGAATAATAGTCTGTGCAAAAGTAGCATGACATGGATAACAGAATCATATAATAAACCAAGATCAGGGTACCATAAATCAAGAAAAACAGTAAGAAGCTGAAATGAAACACAATATATGATACACTAAGCACTGTAGGACTACTAGCGCATCAATAGGGCATGTAGCAGTTGTGTATTTAAATATCCTTAGACATCATAGTGATGAAAAAGGTCATTTAGAAGATCAGATAAGGTGAAATGCCATGTTTGAGCTTTGTTGACTAGGACCATCAGACTGAACATTGATTGTCTGATAAAGTAGACAATGCAAAAGAAGAAGCGGAGTTCGGGGGCCAGTTCTATCTGGTGCCATTGAGGATTGAAAAGGACTGAGGCATGGTGATGGTTAGTAAATGGTAGAGGGTGTGAAACCTAAGGAGGAATCAATGGAGAAGACTCAGTCAACTCTATTATAAGTCTTTTCTGTGTCTAAGGCAAGAAGCATAACATGGATGGACTGGTACCATCGAATCTACACGTGTGCATGTCTTTTGCATTCCAAACTAAGCAATGATATGGGCATGGCTTCTACCATAATGCGAGTGTTTAATATTTCCTGGTGTAAGGGAATTTATTCAAAAAGACATCTAAGAACTTATAATAACTGTCCGTAAAGCCATCAAATCAAGATAAATACATCTAAGAACTTCTAATAATAACTATACATAAAGCCATTGAATCCAGAAGCTTCAGAATTATTCAGAATTTTGAGATTGTTTCCATCCCTTCAGTAGAATTGCTAAGGTTTCTGTCAGTGCCTCTGATAGTGATGGTAGAGTTATAGTCTTTAAGATTATCTCAGATGAATTGTGAGGAGGGCATAGAGTAACTTCAAATGTTGTCACTCTCCAAGAGGGTTTATATGTAATTTTACTATTGGTAGTTTTAATGGAATCCATATGCTGTAATTTCTTTAAGGCCCCTTAGTGTCACGTTTTGGAGTTATGGAACCCAAAATGCATTACTTGAAAAAAAAGCAAACAAAGTCCAAGGCAAACAGAGTCAGATAAGAGGCAAGGCAAAAGCAAGGTAAGGAAATCCAAGGTCAAAATCCAAACAGCAAGGTTCACAAATGGTAGTCAAGCCAAAGGTCAGGTAATTCCAGGATAACAGGTAGAATACACCAAGATAACAGAGTAGGTAGCACAGAACAACTGAGCAATGAAGGCTCAGCCATTCTATGTTTAAATATGGTGATAATAGTAAAACACACCTGTAGTGAAAAGTCTCCATAACACCCTATTGGTGTATAGAGCTGTCTGTTACAGGGGTTGCCATAGAGTGCATTAATTGCACTAGTAAGTCTCCAGCCATGTCTGCAGAGGACTACTATGCCGTGGGATGATCGCACCCATCTCCTAAGCATCTGTTAGTGTAGGGCTTAATAGCAAGCTCTGAATCTGATATTTTGCTATTTTTAAAGTAAGGCTGGCTGATAATGTAGGTGGTCAGAGGTACAGTTGCAAGAAAAAGTATGTGAACCCTTTGGAATGAAATGGATTTCTGCACAAATTGGTCATAAAATGTGATCTGATCATCATCTAAGTCACAACAATAGACAATCACAGTCTGCTTAAACTAATAACACACAAAGAATGAAATGTTGCCATGTTTTTATTGAACACACCATGTAAACATTCACAGTGCAGGTGGAAAAAGTATGTGAACCCTTGGATTTAATAACTGGTTGAACCTCCTTTGGCAGCAATAACTTCAACCAAACGTTTCCTGTAGTTGCAGATCAGACGTGCACAACGGTCAGGAGTAATTCTTGACTATTCCTCTTTACAGAACTGTTTCAGTTCAGCAATATTCTTGGGATGTCTGGTGTGAATCGTTTTCTTGAGGTCATGCCACAGCATCTCAATCGGGTTGAGGTCAGAACTCTGACTGAGCCACTTCAGAAGGAGTATTTTCTTCTGTTTAAGCCATTCTGTTGTTGATTTACTTCTATGCTTTGGGTCATTGTTCAATCTTCTGTTGAGCTTCAGCTGGTAGACAGATGGCATTAAGTTCTCCTGCAAAATGTCTTGATAAACTTGGGAATTAATTTTTCCTTCGATGATAGAAATCTTTCCAGGCCCTGACACAGCAAAGCAGCCCCAAACCATGATGTCCCCACCACCATAGTTCACTGTTGGGATGAGGTTTTGATGTTGGTGTGCTGTGCCTTTTTTTCACCACACATAGTGTTGTGTGTTTCTTCCAAACAACTCAACTTTGGTTTCATCTGTCCACAGAATATTTTGCCAGTACTGCTGTGGAACATCCAGGTGCTCTTGTGCAAACTGTAAACGTGCAGCAATGTTTTGTTTGGACAGCAGTGTCTTCCACTGTGGTATCCTCCCATGAAATCCATTCTTGTTTAGTGTTTTACATATTGTAGATTCGCTAACAGGGATGTTAGCATTTGCCAGTGACTTTTGTAAGTCTTTAGCTGACACTCTAGGATTCTTCTTCACCTCATTGAGCAGTCTGCGCTGTGCTCTTGCAGTCATCTTTACAGGACGGCCACTCCTAGGGAGAGTAGCAGCAGTGCTGAACTTTCTCCATTTATAGACAATTTGTCTTACTGTGGACTGATGAACAGCAAGGCTTTTGGAGATACTTTTATAACCCTTTCCAGCTTTATGCAAGTCACCAATTCTTAATCGTAGGTCTTCTGAGAGCTCTTTTGTGCAAGGCATCATTCACATCAGGCAATGCTTCTTGTGAAAAGCAAACCCAGAACTGGTGTGTGTTTTTTGTAGGGCAGGGCAGCTGTAACCAGCACCTCCAATCTCATCTCATTTATTGGACTCCAGTTGGCTGACATCTCACTCCAATTAGCTCTTGGAGACGTCATTAGTCTAGGGGTTCACATACTTTTTCCACCTGCACTGTGAATGTTTACATGGTGTGTTCAATAAAAACATGGCAACATTTCATTCTTTGTGTGTTATTAGTTTAAGCAGACTGTGATTGTCTATTGTTGTGACTTAGATGATGATCAGATCACATTTTATGACCAATTTGTGCAGAAATCCATATCATTCCAAAGGGTTCACATACTTTTTCTTGCAACTGTATTTCTTTTTTACAATCATTGTTTTGTGCAAAATCAGACACAAAAGAAATAGAAAGTCAAAGACATTGAGAATAAGTAAAGTAACACAGGAGTGGCACCATGAGCCTATATCACATTTTACCAACTAAACAAAGTAGGCAAACCTTCTCAATCACCATAGCTGACTTCTAACACCATCACCATCCCAGAGAGGAAAAAGCACATCCACTTAGGATGGTCAAGATCTGTAGTATCACCTAGTTTTATCAACTCTGCCCAATCTCTTCATAGTAGTAGAAATGAATGATGCATCATGCAGAGGAAAAATTAAATGGGGTAGGGAGCCTAGAACAGATAAAGACAAGCAAGAAATCACACATGAGGGGTAAGAAAAAAAAAAGAAAAAGCCAACTAAGGAGCCAGAGACTTCGAGGGAAAGGCACACTACAGACACCCTGAAACATGTGTTAGAGGACATCTCAAATATGCTAAATGCTAACTTGGGTCCAGCCTTTGCCTAGAAACAGAACAGCCAAGAATGCCATACTTCGAGATATTTCTCTGATCGACACCTGAGTGCCACAATCTTCTCCTCTAATTGACGTATCTCCTCTACCTGATCCATTCACTTTTGGCCAGAGGTTTTTTTTGTGAGGAGAGTATTATTCTCATTTCTAATTGCTAATGAATTGACAGGGCTAACAATTGCATCTGCTTGAGATCGATGAGTTTTGCTATAAAGTCATTTTGTCTGACTACAGGGACAATGCCCCACCAGATAATTGTTAGCATAATAATTAAACTCTATTCCCATTGGCAAACTTCCATTGTAAATGGTAAACATACACCATACAGTACTGTAGTAATATAATTTTCCCTTCCCTTCTTCAACTACAGCACATACCAACTCACTGATAATGAATAATGAATAACCTATTGAGAGCAGCGGGACTTTTGTAGACTATAGGTTATATGTATAAAAAAAAAAATCTTTCTCAGTGTATCTCAAATATGCTCAATCTACTCTTGGTGATTTCCGAAGTGCCCCATTTTATCTCCAGTAAGGTGACTTGGCTGGATGCCCTTTGTTTAATAGTTCAAAGGTCTTACAAGCTACAGTACTAAACAAATTACTATTAACCCCTTAAGGAACCATGATGGAATAATTCTGTCATGTAATATTTTACCTTAAGGTACTGTTTCCTTGCTGGTAACTGGTAACCCCTGGTATCAGTTGATACCTGGATCTCCCCTCTATCAGCTCACTTAGAGAGGAATGACCCCAGACTGTCAAATGCTCTGTTTACAGTGCTCAACAAAGAGCATTGCAAACATTAATTTTAATGATGTTTTTAAATACCCATTGCTATAGTGTGGTGTGAGCAGGGTTACATCCCTGATACCACAAGGGATTCCCCTCTGTCAGCTGGGACCATTTTTAGTGACCCCAAGCTGATTGGTGAGCTGTATGCAGTTCTGAAAGTCAACGCTGCACACAGACCTTTAAATTCAATGAGAATGTCATGACTGAGAGCGTCGGGCACATTATTTTCAGTTTAACAGCTGTCTGTCTGTCTGTCATACTGAAAATATCCAGTAGCAACAACATACCACTCTCTGTTTTAACTTAGAATTCCCTTTGCTAATATTAGTACTGAAATTACCAGAGGGAAATCCTTGGTATTTGTCTTAAATTTAGGATTAACATTATGGATTAAGATTTGGTTTAGAATATATATTAGTATTGTTTAGTATTAGGTTTAGGATTAGAATTAATTTTAGTATTAGGATTAGGTTTCAGATTAGGGTTCAGATTAAGTTAGGGCCAGCAAAATAATCCCTCTGCTGAAATCAACAAGGGAATTACACTGCTAACATCAGCAGAGTGAATACTTCTAACTCTTTGCTGGAATTGGTTTCAAATTGGGATAACGGGAGCCTGACTGTGGAGCTGATCAGACGTGTGCAGCAGGAGCTCCTGTCTGAATCTCTATTCTTTGTGAAATTAATCTAGTTCTCAAGCTACACTATTCCCCAAACTGCACCACCCATGTAGGGGATCCAAGGTGGATCTGATCGAGACTTCACACGATTTACTGAGCCACCGGGAACCCGAGACTCATCGCCGAGGCCTACTGGTGAAGGAGCAGGAGAGAGGTGGCCGCTCTTCTCACTCCTATGCTCAATGGGAGACATCCCCGACCTCCTACTCCCCAGACCGGTGGGGGTTATCCCGGTCCCCACTGGACCACCACAGACTCCCTAAGCTGTACCTACCACAAGTAAGTTTAACCCCTTCCTCCCCCCAGAGCCCGGTGGGAGGGGGACCCTGAAGGTGGGGGCACCCTCAGGGCACTATATTGCCAGGAAAACGAGTATGTTTTCCTGGCACTTTAGTGGTCCTTTAATGTTATCTCACATATATATTATTATTTTTATTCTTATTATAGCCAAATTTACCACCCTAACTCCTCCCACAGTTTTTACACTACATAGACAGAAATATACCGAAACGTGCGGATTGTTCCCGATTGGATTGCTATTCAGGGGCGTTTTAGCCATGAGGCAAACAAGGCATTTGCCTTGGGCGGCATTTTCCAGGGGGCAGCAAAAAAATCCGCCCCCCAAATGCCCAGGGCAAATGCCTTGTTAGCCTTGCGACTTACAGACATGCCGAGCGGGCAGCAGGCGAGGGAGCACTTCCTCTGAGCGGTCTGCTCAGCTCCCTCGCACGCCGCAGAGTGAGGCTGGGAGCCGGAATATGACGTCATGTGTGTGAGTGTGTCTGTTAGTGAGTGTGTCTGTTAGTGTGTGTGTCTGTTAGTGAGTGAGTGTGTGTGTCTGTTAGTGAGTGTGTCTGTCTGTTAGTGTGAGTGTGTTTGCCTGTGAGTGTGTGTCAGTGAGTGTTTGTGTCTGCTAGTGTGTGTCTGCTAGTGAGTGTGTGTGTCTGCTAGTGAGTTAGTGTGTTTGTGTGTGTCTGACTGTGTGTGTATGTTTGCCTGTGAGTGTGTGTGTCTGTGAGTGTGTGTGTGTCTGCTAGTGAGTGAGTGTCTGTGTGTGTCAGTGAGTTTGTGTTTTTGTTAGCTAGTGTATGCGTATCTGTCACTGAGTGTGTGTGTGTGTATTTAGTAGGCGGGGCGGGGGGAAGGGATGGGTGGGGGTCGGGCGCGCGTGGGCGGGTTGGGGGGGGATTTGGGGGATGCCTGAGTTTTGTCCTGCCTAGAGCAGCACAAAACCAGGATACACCACTGTTGCTATTACTTTGTGGAACATTTCGCCGAATGGTTCACGGAATATCTTCGTTCTTGTGGCAAAATTGGTCCCATAGGAATGAATGGCAAAATGTTCAAAACCAGAGTGGGAGCTGGCAAAAGCTGAAAAATCAGGACATGATTTTTAAACTGCCACCACTCCTTCATTTTCAAGCCCACCTACACAAATCTTATATCAAAACGTTCAGCTATCCCTGCTGCCACTAAAAATGTCCACAGCCATAGTCCTGATAGTTTTCACGATATGACCATTTGTTTGCAACTCATGCCGTCCATTGACATTCATTGTAACACCACTCCAGCCAGCTTAAATTTGAAGGGAAATTTCTAAAATGCGACTGTGCCTTCATTCTTAATACTTCAGAGACATACTATGCATGTGCTATATAAATAAATAATAACAGTTACTCCGTCCACTCCAGTTGTAGACTACTAGTGGAGGCAAGAACACTTCACACAATTTCCCCACTGTTGCCTTTAAGAAATTGTAGCTTTTCTAGTTTGAACTGTCACACTGCAGTAATGCCTAAAAATGTGTAATAGGCTCAACAAATGCATATATCAAAATTCTAACTGCAAAAACTGAAATAATCGAAACTTTGCAAGATAGTGCCATAGGCATACATAGGTGGTATTGAGTTACTCAGAAGGGTTTGCTAAGCATAATTCGGGGGTTGACCTTAGAGACACATCAGATTTGCAAAATGCTAAGCAAAAATATATATTTGCAAAAAAATGCCAAAAAACAATAAAATTTTCATCACAAGCTTTCACATAAACTGGTGAAAAAATGTCAGCATGTAAAGTTACAATACACACCATATGAGGAATCTGCTTTCACAAATGGTAAGTCTTTATGGGGTAATTTTAACAGTTAAGCTGCTATAATCCTCAAAATAAAACACCGGCCCATAAAAGCCATCTTTTCAAATTCTAACTGGAAAAATTTAAGTGGTCATGGCTCTTATTTGGCACTACATCTACACAACTACAGGATAGTGACAAAGGCATACATTAGGTCTACTGTTGTACTCAGATGTAGCTGTACTTGTACTAAGATGTAGCTGAACACAATATTGGGATTTGTAAGAGTAGTACACAACAGGTTTACAAAATACACAATACAAATATTGTTATATGTGTGTATGTTAAAAATCAGGAAAAAATAACAAAGTGTAACCATAATATTTAGAAGAGATTGATAGTCAAATGGCTATGTAAAAATTCTCAGTATACCCTTTGGTAAATAGCCTGTGATATCTGCTTTAGATAAATATATTCTTTTGTTAGGTGATTTTGTTTTCTGTGATGGCTATTAAGGTTACAAGACAAACACATCAAATAATAAAATTGTTTCACCTTGAAATTGTATTTTACTCCTTGTATTTTGTGACCTGTAACTACAAGAAATAATCAAAAATCATATGGTGTACTCTGTAAATCAGGATAAATAAATGAATTTATTTACTTTTGTACTTATTATGCACATATTATTATTGCAAAAACTGTAAAAAACAAAGCAAAACAAAAAAACAACCGAAAACAATTTTTTTTTATAATGAATTAGAATTTATATGTAAATGTGACATCAAATTAAAGCTCTTATTCCCCTTTAAAAATAGTATATCATCTGTGTTGGTACAATAAATTATAAATATGGAAATTGTGGGTGAACACACACAGGGCCAGCCTTAGGCCATTAGGCACCCTGTGTGAAAAATCTTCACAGCGCCCCCCTCCCTTCCCGGTCATACACCTTCATCCATTTACGTGTGTGTATAGGAATGTAGTGTTTGTATAGGGGATTTATTAAATTAAAAATTATTTAAAAACAAATATTCATTCCCCCTTCCCTGTTAACTTGGGGGGGGGGTTGCTGATATCTCTGGTGTTCCAGTTTGCTGGGAATCTGGTCTGCCCCTTCACCGCGTACAGACTATGAGTAACTGTCTCGTGAAGTGCTTTCCTCTGGTTTTCCTCTGAGGCAATGTACTGATTGGCAGGAGAGCAGAAGAGAGCTACTTATGGTCCCCTGCATCACAAACAGTCACACACACACACACACACACACACACACTCTCTCACTCAGTTGTAGGCATAAAGTCACACACACAGGTACAGGCAGACAGTCACAAACGCTCAGTTACAAGTAGTCACACACATTCAGTTACAGGCAGATAGTCACACACACAAAGTGAAAGGCAGACAGTCACACACAGTTGCAGTCTGTAGCGGAGCTCCAATACCCAGCATAGGTATCTCTGCAATTCCTTCCTCAAAGCTGTAGGAAGCAGTATTAGTATTATGTTATTATTTATATAGCGCCAACAAATTCCGCAACGCTTTACAATGGGTTGATGAACAGACATGTAGTTGTAACCAGACAAGTTGGACACACAGGAACAGAGGGGTTGAGGGTTCTGCTCAATAAGATTACATGCTAGAGGGAGTGAGGTAAGAGACACAAAAGGTAAGGATAGTATTAGACTAATGACAGTTGCAAGAGAAGGTTTTTAAAATTATTTCTTTGAAGGAGTGGGACTGGGTGAGCATCTAACGGAGGAGGGAAGTGAGTTCCACAGGAACAGTGCAGCCCTTGAGAAGTCTTGAAGGCGAGCAATGTTTTTGAGATGGAAGCGGCAGCATTTGATGATAGACTGAACATGAGGTGTGAAGGAGAGGTCGGAGTCAAAGAGAACACCTAGGCAGCGAGCCTGCGTGGTGGAGCTGATGGTAGCACCGTTGACATGGAGGGAAAGAGACACAGGAGTAGCAACACTTGAGGAAGGAAAGACCAGAATTTCAGTTTTGGTCAAGTTCAGTTTAAGGAAGTGGACAGCCATTCAGTTAGAAATAGCAGTGAGTCAGTCAGAGACACTAGTCAAGAGGGACGGGGGAGAGATCAGAAGAGGACAGATAGATTTGCGTATAACAACCCAAGACATTTTCCCCCCAGCAACTAGACGACACATAGTTCTGGGAGTCAAAACTGGTTTTATTTTGGCCACACACAGCTTTTATGCACAGACCCCTTCATGGGGTCTCTCATACAAAAATACAGGGCTTTTCCTCCCAAGATCCTCTGTGCCTGAGAGATAATTCCATGAGAAAAATCTATAACTTAATTATCTCTCAGGTACAGAAAAATCTGTACCTACAATTTAAATCACCCCAAAAATACATTTTAAGACTTCAGAACCCCACCAGTCATATCACCGAACAGCTTGGATCTGAGGGCACACTTAGACGAAATATCACTCAAATCCCTTTGGTGGTTCGGGAACGCCATTCGAGGGAATTTTGACTGGTCGGCCACAAGGTAATGACCAAAAACAGTTCCAGAGAAAACAAGGCAACGGCCGGTCATTTTCCCGGGGTTCTCGCACGAACACCGAAGAATGCTCCCCCTGGCTGTTAGTGTACGAATGTTTCCCCTGTTCGGTACTTCATGACTCCGGAACGCCGTTCTCATAACTGTTCAGAAAGTTGGATGGGCAGTGGTACCAGTTTACCCGGTGTTCGCAGGGTCGCAAAGCCCAATATAGTTCCACGCCGTCGACAACCATGTACCGTTGCCCGCGTTTGGGAGACAAAAAGGCCATCAATTGTTTGCACACGTGCTTTCGGCTATACGAACGGTGGCCACATAAGGGAAACACTTTCCTTCATGAGCAATGTGTGGTTAACAGCCACGGGTGGCTGGTTGTTAAAAGGTGCGAACAAGGGGACCACACAAATGGGGGTTCGGTAAACGAATGGGGGTGTACGAACAACCGAACAACAGGGAATAAAAGTGTATTAAGAGTGTCCATTCCACGACACAGTCACACACACAGTTGCAGTCACACACAGTTACAATACACAAGATCCAGTGCACTCACCTATCCACAAAAAACAGATTGTATTAGTTCTTTTAAAAAACACCTAATCTAGGCGGCAGATACAATGGGGGTTTAGTTACATTATATGATCATACATTGCATAAGCCTGCCACAATGTCAATGTATCCCATCTTTGGCAGGTCCTACTCTAACAGCCTAATGTCTGCTCTAATGAGATTAAAAATTCCATCTGGGGCTCTCTGCAGTACAAGGCCAAATAGGGCCCTGGGATGAGGCACCTGTGACAGGGAGGGGTTCAAAACCAATGAGTTGGCTAGGCTCCCAAATATATTTATATATATGAAACCAGGGGGCTGCACTCAACTGAACATGCATAAATGGGGTGATGTTGGGGGCCAATTTATACAATACACAAGATCCAGCGCACTTATCTACTAAACAGCAACTTCAATGTTGACAGATTTTATTCGTTTTCTTAAAAATCACCTAATCTAGGCAGAAATATTGGGGGTTTAGTTACATAATATGATCATACGTGGCATAAGCCTGCCACAATGTCAATGTACCCCATCTTTGGCAGGTCCTACTCTAACAGTCTAATGTCTGCTCTTATGAGGTTAACCTACTTACTTTGGAAAAAAATTCCATCTTGGGCTCTCTGCAGTACAAGGCCAAATAGGGCCCTGGGATGAGGCACCTGTGACAGGGAGAAGTGCAAAATCAAGGAGTTGGCTAGACTCCAAAATATATATATAGATAGCACACTCACTTATCCACTAAACAGCAACTTCAATGTTGACAGATTTTATTTGTTTTTTTAAAAACACCTAATCTAGGCAAAAATAATGGTTACAGTTCTAGTCACACACACACACACACATTTCAGTCATACACAGTTACAGGTAAACAGTCACACATAAAGGCATACACTCAGACACAGGCAGACAGTCACACACACACGGGCAAGCAGTCACACATGCAGTCACACACACATAGTGCAGACGCACACAGTTACAGGCAGACAGTGACACACATGCAGACAGTCACACAAATACACAGCAGACAGTGACACACAGGAAGACAGTGACACACAGGCAGACAGTCACACACAGGCAGTCTCACACACACACACACACACACACACACACAGTTCAGTCACACACAGTTACAGGCAGACAGTGACACACATGCAGTCACACACACACACACAGTTACCTCTTTCCATTATGGGATGGTAGGAGGGAGTGCAGCTCATGGAGATTAGTTGTTGGCCAAGCAAGGACTCCTTCCTGCTTCCCTCTTCCTGTGCAGCAGTTACAAGCCATCGGCTATTGGGCGCTTTTAGCTCTGCCCCACTGCCATTGTAGCCCCGCCTCTGCATCTTGACAACCTTTTCCCCATCGCTTAGTAAGCTCCGCCTCCGCTGCCATGCTATTTTTACATTAGTCCCGGGTGGAGAATAATGAAATCATCCACCCAGTTACCTGCTTTAGCTCTCTGCACTCCTGTACCCAGCCATGTGCGAGCTGTGTCGGCTGCATGGCACCCCCTGCTCCATGGCGCCCAGTGCGGCCGCACACTTTGCACACCCATAAAGCCGGCCCTGAACATACAGAGCAAAAATGCCAAAATTTAGTAGTGACATTCAAATTTAAGGTCATAATATATTATATAGTACAGATAATTACTATTAAAGTGCTATTTTATACAAATGTAAGTGTGCATTAAAGTGTAATAACTTTCAATCTTGCACTAATGTGCAAAATGTGCCAAATAGTTTGGAATTCCTCCAAATTCCAAGGACTGTAAAAACTTCGAGAAGAGCATCCTTGGGGACATAGTGTGAGTCTCACAGCCCTTAGAGTACTTGTGCTTTTTGCACAATTCACAATTGTGCTTTTTACATGTGAGTGTATACACACATTTGGTTTTAGATATTTGTATGAATTAAAACTACACTATATATTTTTCTTATCTAATATTATTTTGTTTATCTTTGAGAACACTTTATAAGCCACTGTCTGTGAAATGAATATACCCTGGTTTTTATTAGTTAACACTTAGTGGTGGCTATAAGTGAATATATTTTTACACATTGCAACATAGACTTTTGTATCAAAATAGCTTAACTGGTAATTTTCTCTAAATCAGATTTGTTTCCCAGCTACTTTGGCCTTAATTTATAGATCACTTTGAATTTTACTTGAATTTTTAGTTTACTAAATAACCCTGTTAGTCTACTATATGTACAATGGTAAACATCTGCAAATGGGAAATTATTTGAAGGGTTATTAATGGATTCTATTCAGGAATTAATTGAGAATAACAATGTCATTAGTAGTAATCAATATGTTTTATGACAGATCTTGACAATCTAACTTAATTGCATTCTATGAAAAAGTAAGTAGAAGTATATATGAGGGTGTTCACAGTGGCTGGAATCCATAGATTTTACTAAAATATTTGACACAGATCCTAAAAAATACAATGTACATGTTAAGGGCAATTAGTCTAGATGAAAATATTAATTGTTTGTGGATTGCATGGTGATTTAAATGTAGAGTGCATGGAGTAGTCAATAGAAAACATTCAAGCTGGAGAAAGGTGGCCAGAAGAGTTCCACGATGATTTGTTCTGGGTCTACTTTCTTCATCTTGGTTATTAATGATCTTGTGATGTGCATAGATAGTAAACCAAGTAAGGTAATACAGTATGGACAAGGCACTGCAGTGGCATTTTGGTATCATGAACACACAAGCAACAGAAAGACTAAATGGTAATGAGTTCGGGAAAGCAATATATGAAAAGGACCAGGCAATAATTAGAAAACCGACTAGTCACCATGTGCAATGTCAGGCAGCAGTTGCTAATGAGATTTGATTTAATTATAAACTGCAATTCTAAATTTGGTCTGATTGGGTGATTGTTTGAATTCCTGAACTCCAAGCCAAAATGTAGCCGACACATAAAAGAAATGGCATGAGCAATGGCCAAGCATAATTCTGGATTCTGCCCATGGTGCCAAAATAAGAAAAAGATGATTAATGGATTTAAAAAAATGTTATTGGTGGCTTTAGATATTCAGTAAATGTTGATTTTATTCACAGACAAATAGAGAGAAAAGGAGGACATAGGAAAATAAACCCTTTATATATTTAATAAATACGTTTTTGCACTTGATCTGTGAACCAAATGGCAGTAAAATGCACTTATCAATATGCTGTAAAATATGCATTTAAATGGACACTAGAGGCACCCAGACTACTATAGCTCACTGAAGTCTGGGTGCTTCTAGAGTTGCTTCCTGGGGCAATGTTGAATACTGTGCAGCACTGCCATTCAGTGTCTCCACCCTCTACGTGAAGAGACTGAACATTCCTCATAGAGATGCATTGATCTAATGCATCTCTATGAGAAGATGCTTATTGCCCAGGGCTGTCCTGGCTCTGCCCCTGATCTGCCTCCCTGGCAGTCTCAGCCATGGGAAAGCATTGTGATTGGCTCAGAGAATAACTTCTGATGATGTCAGCAAAGCAGGTGAATCATGGGCAGGGCCAGCAGCTGCAGATTGGAATAGAGGTAAGATTTTACTATAATTAGGGAGGAAAGGGGGTCTAGATGGTGTTTTTAACACTATAGGGTCAGGAATACATGTTTGTGTTCCTGCCCCTATAGGGTTGCTTTAATGGTTATTACATGGGGTAAGAGTTTGTTGATTCCAGTTAAAATGTAACTGCCATGTTTGTCAGAAACTTAGTGCTACTTACTACTGCTACCAGTGGCCAACCACTGGATGGAGTGATAATCATATCCAGACACTAGAGAAGACAAGACTACTGGTTTATTCAACATTAGGCAGGGTATTTACAGTGTAAGGTATCGTATAAAGGTGGCACAAACATGTGAAGTGCGGAGACCTGATGGAAGACTGTCATGGCACACTGGAATCAGAGTGCTGGGTATGTATCTCTATCTATCTATCTATCTAGCTATCCAATAATTCAAATGAAGACCCTTAAAAGCAGAAGCAGTTTATTTTAACAATGTTAATAAAACAAAAAAATAGCAAAGAAACAAGTAGTTGTTTTGGTGAGTATAGTATGTCCCTGCAGAATTTTTAATGTAAACACTGCCTTTTCAGATATACAGCAGTGTTTACATTACAGCCTAGGGACACCTCTGGTGGCAGTCACTTAGATGGCCACTAGAGGTGTTTCCTGGTTCAAGCTGCACAGGGTGCAGCACTTATGCTCAGTATCTCCACGCTCTGCATGGAGACGCAGAACACTTCCCATAGAGATTGATTTAATTAATCTTTTTGAGGAGATGATGACTGGTGCAGCGTGGTACTTTGCAATGCATGCACAATAGCCTTCCAGTTCTTTACTATGGGAAAGTATTGGTTTGATTGAGATTGTAAAATTAGATAATCTCAGCCATGGAGGAGGATGTGAGACTGGCTCAGCGCTGGAAGACAGGTGCGTAAAATCACCTTTTTAAAAGGGGGAAGGGGTGAGAGGTACCTATTTTGCTACTATGGTTGCACTCCTGACACTATAGTGTTCCTTTAATTTGATAATCTTGTTAAAAGTGTGCAGTCTATTACTGGTAATGGCTGCCACTACATATACCTACAAGTTTAATATTAGAGACATGCTGGTAAAGCACAAAAACACACCAAGGATGCTCACTTCACTCCGTGTGAACAATGATTACAACCAAGTAGAGCAAGGTCTAAAAACTTGGCTTTAGGTTTGGAACACAGCTTAATTTATTTCAACAGAATGTATCGATTTAGCTGTTGTTAACCTCTTTGCACTAGGCCAGATGTTGGATGTTTTTTTGGCTTGGCAAGGAGGTACTGCTGGCCATCACTGTCTTTCCAAGCACAATGTTTTCAATGAGAGGTATTAAAGAGGTTTGTTTTGCAAGGCAGGTGCTCTATCATTATTATTTTATTATTTATATAGTGCCAGCAAATTCTGTAGCGCTGTACAATGGGTGGACTAACAGACATGTAATTGTAACCAGACAAATGAATGCACAGAAACAGAGGGGTTGAGGGCCCTGCTCAATGAGCTTACATGCTAGAGGGAGTGGGGTATAGTGTCACAAAGGGTATAAGTAGGGGTAATGAAATAGGTTGCTAGAAAAGTATTCACTGAGAACTTATTATTGACAGTTGCAAGAAAGGAGTCATGGGATGGGGCGTGGGTAGGGAGGAATGAAAACCCGTTAACAGTTTAAATGATATGCCTTCCTGAAGAAGTGTGTTTTCAAAGATTTTTTGAAGGAGTGGAGACTGGGCAAAAGTTTAACGGAGAAAGAAAGGGAGTTCCACAGAAAAGGTGCAGCCCTGGAGAAGTCTTGGAGGCGAGCATCAGATGTGGGAGTACGGACAGAGGATAGACATAGGTCTTCGGCAGAGCGCAGGGGCCTCAATGGGACAAACTTGTGTATTAGGGAGGATAGGTAGGTTGTAGCACCATTATGTAGGGACTTGTAAGCAAGCACCAGAATCTTAAATTGAGCAGTATATCTAACTGGAAGCCAATGTAGGGACTGACAGAGGGGGGAGGTGTGGGAGGTGCAGGAGGACAGGAAAATGAGCCTCGCCACCGCATTCATTATAGATCAAGACGGGAAAGAACAACTGCATGGACCAGCACCTTAGCTGCATCTGGTGTTAAATGGGGGCGGATGTGCGTTATGTTTTTGAGATGGAAGCGGCAGGATTTGGCGATCAACTGGACATGAGGGGTGAAGAAGAGGCTGAAGTCAAAGAGAACACCTAGGCAGTGAGCCTGCGAGGTAGAGGGGATGGTGGTGCCATTGACTTGGAGACAGACAGACACAGGAGTAGCAACACTTGAGGGAGGAAAGACCAAAAGTTTTGTTTTGGACAGGTTGAGTTTAAGGAAGTGAGCAGCCATCCAGTTGAAAATCGCAGAGAGGCAGTCAGAGACATGAGTCCGATGGGCGAGGAGAGATCAGGAAAAGACAGGTAGATTTGTGTGTCATCTGCATATAAATGATAATGGAAGCCAAAGGAGCTGATGAGTTTACCAAGAGAGACAGTATAGATGAAGGGGACCAAAGACAGAACCTTGGGGAATGCCAACAGAGAGGGGTTGGGGAGAAGAGGCAGAGCCAGAGAAAGAGAAAGCCATTGTAAAAGCATTGGGAGTGGTAGGGGGAGCACCAGGAGAGAGCAGTATTCCATAGACCGCGATTTCAACAGAGTGACGAGCGTGGAATCCAGACTGAAGCAGGTCAAGCAGAGAGTTGGATTTGAGAAAGTCTGTCAATCTTGCATACACAACTCTCTCAAAGATCTTGGAGGCAAATGGCAGTAGCGATATAGGGCGGTAGTTGGATGGAAAGTTGGGGTCGAGGTTGGGCTTTTTCAGAATCAGCGTTATAGTTGCATGCTTGAAGGGTGAAGGAAATGTGCCAGAGGAAAGGGAGAGATTGAATTTTTTTGTGAGAGGAAGAGCAAGAGAGGGAGACAGAGGGCAGATGACATATAAGGGAATAGGATCAAGGGAACAGGTGGTGGGGCGGGAGGACCGGAGCAGAGCAGAAACCTCTTCAATTGTAGTAGGTGCGAATAAGCATAGAACAGTTGAGTGAGTGGGGTTGGGTGATGTATTGGAAGATTTAAACTGAGAACTGTTCTGGTTTCCTTAAATTTAGCTCCTCTGAGCTAAACTACCAAGAAGTAGTATTACCGATTGCCAGATTGACAACCAGGCAGGTGTAACAAGGTTCATTTATATAAAACGCAAAATAGGAAACACTGACAATCAAAGCACTTAAAAAATTAAAATATTAGTAAATATTAGTTATATCACTGTAGTCCTGTATTCAGGGACAGATTAAGAGCCCAGTGGGCCTGGTGCTGACATTTATGATGGGGCCTAATTACAAAATCTTATCGACTAAAAACACTAAAACAATCATACCTCTCAAGCGTAATCTATCTGATGGAGATGGTGTTTGAGGGAAACTCAAAGGATGCAGCTATAAGAAAATCCATACTCTATGCTAATCTCCCTCTTTATGCTTTCATCTTTCAAGTAAATCCATACCCCGTAACTAGCAGTGTCTAGTGAAGAAGGAAGTCAATGGGTGTGGTAAAAGGGTGGGCCACTGACCCAAATCACATGACCAGAACTGCCAAAGGGGACAACATGCCCAAAAGGGGGCATGTCTGTCCAAAGAATTGGAAGGCCAGCCTGGTATCAGTGTCCCTATATATCACAGTGTCAGTGTCCCTATGTCGCCCAGTCCCCTAGTCTCCTAGTGTCTGTGTCCCCTAGTCTCCCAGTGTCTGTGTTCCCATTTCTCTCAGTGTCTCCATGTCTCAGTTTGTCCCGTGCCACTAGGATACTAGGGGACACTGAGACACATGGGGACACTGGGAGACATGGGGATACTGGGAGACATGGGGACACTGAGACATTTGGGGACATTGGGAGAAATGGGGTCACAGACACTAGGGACACAGACACTGGGAGACATGGGGACACAGACATTTGGTGAAACTAAGACACTAGGGACACTGAGAGACATGGGAACACAGACACTGGGAGACTAGGGGACACTGGGAGACATGGGGACACAGACACTAGGGACTGGCTGGGAGGCATGGGGACACAGACACGTGGGGACACTGGGAGACATAGGAGCACTTTTGGACATAGACATGGGGACACTGGAAGACATGGGGACACAGACACTGGGAGACATAGGGACACTGAGACACTGGTTGAGAGACATAGGGACACTAGGAGACATGGGGACACAGACACTGGCTGGGAGACATGTGGACACTGGGAGACATGGAAATACAGACATTTGGGGACACTCTGAGACACGGGGACACTTAGAGACTAGGGGACACTGGGAGACATGGGGACACAGACACTAAAGACTGGCTGGGAGGCATGGGGACATAGACATGGGGACACTGGGAGACATGGGGACACTGAGAGACATGGGGACACTGAGAGACGTGGGGACACAGACAATGGGAGACTAGGGGACACTGGGAGCCATAGGGACACTGGGAGCCATAGGGACACTGGCTGGGATACATGGGGACACTGTGTCCCTAGTGTTTCTGTTTCCCAATGTGTCTCCCTATGTCTCACAGCATCCACTATGTCTCACTGCATGTCTCCCAGTGTCCCCTAGTGTCTCAGTGTCCCCATGTGTCCCCTAGTGTCTCAGTGTCCCCAGGTCTCCCTGCTGCCCATCCCCCCATCCCTCACTTCCCTGAGCTGTAGTCTGTCTCTGCAGGCTGGGAGCTGCTATCTGGACTCTCTGTGCTGTGTAGCTGCTCCCCCACGGATCAGGGTGTAGAGAGAGGCAGGTAGATGCTGTAACTTCCTATCCCTGCATCTCTCCATTCACAGTGACCCCTACTGGCCGGTGCTGGTATTGCAGAGTAATCTCCGTTTATACTGCAAAAAATATCTGCCTTTGTATTGGCGGTATTACTGCAATACCGTCATGGCCAGGCAGCCTCAAATACTGGCTGTGCCTTAAAATACCACTCAGGTGGCAAACCTAAGAGTAGTGTGTAAAAAAAAAGTTAATATCTTTTTTTTTTTTTTTTAAATGGGCCCATTCCATGGACCTGGGCCTGGATCTGCAGCTCCATCAGCCCCTATGTTAATCCAGCCCTTCCTGTATTAGTCTAGCAGGTGTAAAATAGATAATTTTAGTATCCTTGTTATGCCGTTTTTATTGGCCTTACAGAATTTTGCAACAAGTTCTAGTCTCCCTATCACAATTAAAGTTTGAATGGCATGATATCTATTATTTAACATATATATATTAGATATATGGTTGTTGTTGCCACACAAATATTTATTCAGCAGTTCAAAAATATGTGTAAATATATCTTGTCATAAACATCTGGCCCTTTATATTTTTTGATTAAGGTAGCTCCCAGTAAACAGAATAATGCGTTTGGTGAAAATCTTGACTCTTCTTGTTTGACGTGTAAAGCTGGCATCTATGAATAATATATCATATACTTAGCTACACACATGAACACACATTAGGCTTCATTTAGCTCAGCCGAATAATATCGCATGGACGAAGCGTATTTTATCTTCACTCATATAGCCAGAGGGAGTCATTTATCAGCAGTGACATGATAGTGGGTTGGAAGGCAAACAGCTTTATTGCTGAGTGAGATTAAGTCAGACTGCAGTAATTAGGGACCAAGATAAGAAAATTACAGCAGTGTCTAATAAAATAAATCTTAATGCCTAGTGGACAAAGGGGATCAAATGCTGAGATACTTCACAAAGCTCTTACTGCGCAGAGTGTTTTACAGTGTGATGTTGCTTGTAGAGATATGTGTGAAATCGTGATCTGTGTGCAGAAAATATTCTTCAAGTAGCAGAAAGGAAACACGTTTTTGTGTCTCTATATACAAACATAGAAAGTATTAATGCCTTGGATTTAGCATATATGGATTCCCACAAATCCATGCTTCCCAGGAATGTGATGCAAACCTGCAGATTGATGTCACTGAGAGAAGGATTAATATCCCACAAGGCCTTAGGCAGGCTACTAGTGCCCCCATCCCCCCCGTTTATTATTCACATGGGGATGGTTAATGGGGCCAAGCAAATTAATGGTTCTGGGCCCTAGGGTTGCCTTATGGGTAATCCTGCCCTGATGTCACAATTGCTCCCTCATCCAAAAAGATTTTTGTTCTGACACTCCCTCCTTTCAAATACTGATATAAGTGTTTCTATGGCAAGTAGGGGTGAATATATCTGGTAGCATTATTATGATTATTATTTATATAGCGCCAACAAATTCTGCAGTGATGTACAATTGTGGACTTACAAACATGTAATTTTAACCAGACGAGTTGAGGGCCCTGCTTAATGAGCTTACATGCTAGAGTGAGTGGGGTAGAGTGACACAAGGTAAGGGTAGAAAAGTAGGTTGGTAGTATAGTATTCGCTGAAGACTTAGTGTTTTGATAACAATTGCAGGAGAAGAAGCAGGGTGTGGGTTGGGGAAGGGGGGAGCTATTAACAATAATTGAATGTTTCCTGAAGAAGTGAGTTTTCAATGATTTTTTGAAGGAATGGAGACTAGGTGAATGTGTAAAAGAGAAGAGAAGGGAGTTCCATAGGAACAAGAAAGCCCTAGAGAAGTCTTGATGCAAGCATCAAAGGTGGGAGTATGAACAGAGGATAGACTTAGGTCTTCGGCAGAGCATAGGGGCCTATAGGTGGGTGTATGAACAGAGGATAGATGTAGGTCTTCTGCAGAGCATAGGGGCCTAGAAGGGACGTACTTGTGTATAAGGGAGGATAGATAGGTTGGAGCAGTATTGTGTAGATATTTGTAACAAGAACCCTATATAGAACCCTATATCTTACAGGAAGCCAGTGCAAGGACTGACAGAGGTGTGAGGCGTGGGTAGTGTAGGTGGACAGGAAGATAGGCCTTGCCGCCTCGTTCATTATAGACTGCAATGGGGCAAGTTGGAGCATGTGAGGCCACTAAGAAGTGGATTGCTGTAGTCAATGCGAGAGAGGACAGTGGCACGTACAAGCACCTTAGCCACATCCGGTAAGGGCAGATGTGCGGGTTTTTTTAGATGGAATTGGCAGGATTTGGAAATCTAATGGACATGGTGAGGTAAGACCAGATGTTCTGTTTTGGACAAGTTGAATTTAAGGAAGTAAGCAGCCATCCAGTTAGAAATAGCAGTGAGGTAGTAAGACACACAAGTCAAGAGTGGTGGCAGGAGCTCAGGAGAGAACAGATAGATTTTCATGTCATCCGCATAGAAATGATATTGGAAGCCAAAGGAGCTGAAGCCAAAGGAGCTTGGTCCCCTACAGTATAGATCGAGAACCGTAGGGGACCAAGGACTGAAACTGGGGAACACCAACTGAGAGAGGTTGGGGGGAAGAGGCAGAGCCACAGAAAGAAACACTAAAAGAGCACTTGGGGAGGTAGGAGGAGCACCAGGAGAGCACAATATCTTGTAAAGTGAGAATACAGAGGATGGGAAGAAGCTGTTGATGATCAACAGTGTCAAAAGCAGCAGAAAGGTCGAGGAGAATTAGTATAAAATAGTGACCATGAGATTTAACAGTGATTAGAGCATACACTGTATCCACCAGACAAGATGGCAACCTGTCTAGGGCCTAAATTTAAAGCAACAGCTGTAATCAGATTCCTAGGGAAAATAGATGCAGGCATAAAACGGGAGACCATAAAAAATAAAAATATACATGTTGGAAAGCTGGGGTAAGGATGGAGGGGTACTGGAAAAATGTTCTTGTAGATTTTGTCTTGTAGAGTTATTATAAATCTACAGGTATAGCTATTATAGAGTTATTATAACATAAGATACACTTTCAGTACAGACTTAATTAGTGACAAAGGCCTATGTTAATGAGAGTCTTTTCTATAGTTTGTGCTAATCATTATTTTAGGGAATATCGCCATGCTAAAGACTTCCAAGGGCTGAATTTGAAAACTGAAAGATAACAATCTAAAGAATTTACAAAGTAATACAATTACAAATGAAGCTGTACGATGTGCTAAAACATAAATACGACGCCATCTTCTCAGATACGTACAATACATTTTACTATAAATCAGATACACTTTATAAAAGGAACGTTCTGTGTAGATGCATATTATATTATATGATATTAATATTTTAATTTTGAATTTGCCACCCAATACAGACAATCTATATATGTATATACAAAGATTAAAAATGCAGAATTCAAAGATAAACTTGTGCCAATTAAAATATTTTAAAAGGGTGCTCCAGCACAGATAGAGTTAAAAAGCCATTTGTTAACTTTGTAAAAACAAATCCCACAAAACAGAAAAATGACAGATAAAGTGAGAAAGTAGGTAGAGAGTAGGCATGCGTCTAATTGAACGTTACATAGAACTATTAGTGTAATTCACACAATTAGTGTCAGTCATGCAATTGTGTGGCATGAACTATGCGTTGTTATTTCACAAACCACTGCATACAGAAATGAAAAAGCTGTATATTTATGTTGTTGAAGAAATCTATTTTTGCATGTTTCACAGTTTATACTAGAAACTTTATGTTTATCTAATTTGTCAGTAATTTGTAGCCAGTTAAAAAAAAATTTACATTAACCATTTTTCCTGCTAGGATTTAAAATGTTAAATTGTGTTCTTTTCTTCCTCTACTAAAAACAAAAGAGAACGCTTCATCTTGCTACTGAATTCTGACATCTCTGTATTGTCCACTGAAATGTGTGCATACCATTTTAATTACTTCTGCTGACATCATACAGCCAAGTAGAAGATTAAGATTAAATTGTATCAAATAAAAGAGTTACCTGCCTTCCACCACTAAAATACAAACAATTTTAACTTCTCTCACTTCTTTCATATTTTACTGGATTTTGGAGGTAACAAAGGTGCATCACTATTACTGTAGGTGGGACTTGTAATGCTGAGGACACAGATATGTGACTTGGCTTATGTGTTTGCAGGTGAGCTGCATGATTCAGGAATTTTGTTGATCTGATGAAGGGGAAGACAGAACAACGTTCATCCCCACCCCATGCTGATCATCCTCCAGACCTTCTACATACATATGTTAAAAGTGACCTTATCACCTAACTGGTTGGGACTTGGTTTATTTCATTATTATTCTCTTCTCTCAGGTATGGTATGAACATTCTGCATGGACCTACTAGTGATTAGAGATGCCTGTCTTATGTTCCACAGACTTCCTGGGAAGTCCAAAATTAAAATAAGTGGCAGAATTATTCTTCCTTTGCTGCATGTCAAAGTCCTTCAGGTTCATCTCTTCTCAATATGCAAACATGTTGCCCCTGTTGCATATGTAATAATATTAAGTACTTGTAATGAGACATGTTGGGTGATACTTTACTCACAGATCATTGAGAGCCATGTAAAACAAGTGTATTATACATAATAGCAGATGTCTATTAGATTTGTGCATTCAGTTTCAAACAAAATGGGATGTGTCCAAATTTTGTGAGATCATCTGTAACTTCGAAGCTCCATATGGATTTATCAAGAACAAATGAACCAGACAATAGCCGAGCATGTTTGTTTGTTTCGAGAGTTCCATCCATAGTGCCCTCCCCCCACAAAAAAAAAGGGAAAAAAATATGATTAATGGGGACGGCCACTAAATGTTGATTTTACTCACAGTCAAGTGAAAAGCAAGCAACAGAGGGAAAAACATGGAGATGTGGTGAAAAAATCATGTGTAATGTATATTTATATATTAATCTATAATTATATATTATATGGCGACTTATTTTTGCACCTTTAATTTTGTCTAATTCATTTTTCCAAATCTTTATTCAGTGACAAAGTGATTCAACTGAAAATATTTTGTATTACTATGCACAAGTCTAACACATATATCTTATTTTGATATAAAAAATAAAACAACACCATAACCTGATGAGACTTATGGAATCTGGAAATTCGTCTATGTATATGTGTTCATATCTATATAATCTGGAAAGATAGCTTAAATAACTGTATTATTTATATTAATCTTCATAATCAACACAACAAATATCCATGTTAGCTTTGCAATGAAAGGAGGTTTTCATAGCCAATGGGAGAACATTTGGTCACCCTACAAATGAATAGAGATATTAAAAGTATATAGAGGTATTATTCAGGAGGACATTGGAATGTTAACGGATCAAATTAACGTGACCGTGAGTTTGATAACCAAGTCTTTCCTTTCCCATATTTTACAGTAACTTCACCTATGTCTCCATGACTCCTCCTATACTCTTAAATAACTATTTTATGAGATATTGTCACTCTTTGTCACTTATACATGAACAAAAATTTATTTTATGCATTGCATCACTACATAATGTAATCCAAACAGCTTTTTTTTAACCATTGCTTCATTTTACTTTTTATTAATTTTACACAGTTGGACTCTGAGTTCTAAATCCACATAAATAGCAAAACAGTACTTTACCATTGCAATGATTGTTATATAAATGATAACATTACAATAACACTTGTATGTTGCACAGCCTTATCTTTGTATCATTGACGTTACAGTCACCTCCCATGTTATATTGTAGATTTAGAGAATCCAAAGATACCTCAATATGTGGGACTCATTTCAGTATGTGGAGCTCTTACCATGCAAAACTGAATTAGCAGGAATAGTCCATTGATTACCGTAGTGGTTGTCTCACTTTTAGACATTTTACCCACTTTACCAGCACATAAATTTCCCCCAGTGTGCTTTGACAATCTGTCTTCCTCAAGGTAATGTGCATAAATTATGAATTCAGTCATTTTCTAGCTCTTTCACTTAAACTAATTAGAGTAATATTGCAAAAGTATGACATGTATTTATTTCATTCTGAAACAGAAAACAGAGTAATATAAGGTAGTACAACACTTGCTTTAAAAGTGTATATTCCTATTTTTATTGTAATAATTTATATCATGTAGATAGTGTCAATACAGTACTTTGTAAACAATTGCCTACACAATACTGCACATGTTATTTTGAGGAAACATAGTGCCTATAATGCAACCTGAAGAATAGCTCCAATGCATTTTACTAGAAAATTGTTACATTTTATTGGCTTGGTAATAATACATTTTATAAATATAATCTGAGCATTGTTACCAGAACAATAGCATGTCTTGTCTCAGTAACCTTGTTAAATAGTCACATTTATCCATTATGGCATGCCTTTAAATGGTTCCATTATCACACACATCCATGCAAACATCATCTAGACTCCTCTCAGTACTTGCAGGTGTATCATATATGAGTAGGTATGCATACAGTCTATTTGTTTTGTATCTTAGAACACTTTATCAAGATAACAGTCCTGACAAAGCATTCTGATATATGAAATACGTAAACACAATAGCGTGAATTTGTTTTTCAACAACCTGACCTTTAAAGGGACATATATAAATAAATCATTATTGCACCTACTTTTGATCCCTGGGATATCATTATTTTTTGCCAGCCTCATCTGGATAAGAGTCGCATTATGTCTTCTATACAAAGCAGGTCCCCATATTCCTTTGAGTCTCATAAACTTATCTTCAACAATTTTCTTACTCAATCTACTCTACAGTATAGAAATTCTATGAGCTCTATCATAGTTCCGAAATGCTGGTTTGGACTATTGCTGGTCTGCCCAGAAAGTACTGAATAAACATGTGCATATAGATGATACATTCTACAAGATCACCTCTCCTACTGAAGCAACATTTTTTTCTCCACTTGGAATTATGCCTCCACATCAATCCTCTGAATGGCCTACACACTCCTGTGATGTCCAAAGATTCTTTCTTATGTGATAAAGGTGGACTCTATTAAATGTCCTTTGGTCACATGGTTACAATGCTTTTATTGATGCTTTCTTATTTTCTTTTTGGTTGCTTACATGTTATATTTTCAGCAGCTTATGTTGTAAGTTTTTACTTATCGTTTAGAGTTTGATTTATATGTTGGCCCTTGATAAGTGCCAATTTCTTTTTCTACATACAGGCATAGATTTAACCCCTCCCTGCTACCCTTTTGGTTAGGAGTTTTTCCATCCTGTTGAGCCTATATAACACATGAATAGCATTCATCAGAATGGTGGAAAATGTACAGAAGATCAAATAGTCTTAAAAAGTGCAATAAAAAGTCAACACTAATAAAAATAGAAGTGTAATAGGCAGCTGCCCAACAGTCTAGAAGAAGAAAAGATGAAAATTTGGGAGGAGCGCCTTGGAGGGGTCATCAAATTCCAAGTGACATGTAGACTTGTCGTAGATATAAAAAAACAAAACATAAAATATAGTGCACACTGTGTGGCTATAAGAGCATATAAGAATAGGAAATGTACTTACTTTTTTGAGTGCAAAAAGAAGGATTTGCTCAATCCAAAACACATGGGTGGTATGTTCCCCATCAAAGAAGATGATGTATTATCATCAGGAAAATCAGGAAGGTCCAGGAGTATAATATAGATTAAACTTATTACTCACATAAATAAAAGCAACTATAGGAACAAGTATACAAAGCACTGTCTAGAAGTAAATGATGGGTGACAGAATACACCTGGAGATGTCATCGCGTAAGCTGCCCCAAGATTGATATAGCAGGGTTTACCCTCAGTATCCCCATTGAGACTCTTTACAGTTTGAGTTTGAATTATGCTCTTGTTAACCCAATTTTTCTGTTTCATGGGAATGGTTCTAGCCTCAGGAATCTCTCCCCTATATTTTCCTACACTTTATTTTCTTGTGCATTTTTTGGTAACCTAACACATTTTAAATTGACCCCATTATTTGCAGTTACCAATATCATGGCAACATGCTAAGTCACAAAGTTATGCCCAGTGAGAAGTCTTACTGAACCTTGTACTGAGGTGTCTGAATGAGTGTCTTCTGGTGAAACTTTGGACTTCAGGAAGCTCCCTTGCTAATTAGCTATCTAGATACATAATCAAAAGACAATAGAGGCAGGACAGAGCATGCTGTCTGACTGGTTTCTGTATGTTTGGTAATGTTTAATTGGCTAATGTATGTTTGATTCATACCAAGAAACTGTAAATAAACCCTGTATTGTCCCCTTTAAAAATCACTGTAAATGCTTCTGGGAAGCTTTCACTCTCTGACCAAAATGTTTCTTCTCACCTGAGGTTGGAAAGGTAGAGGCAATGATCTTACACTGGTGGCTGGAGAGCAACAGACACCATCGCAGGGCAGGGTTGCATCCCAAACCAGGAACCAGTCACCCTTGTTTCTGTTAATGGAAAGAGACAAACTATAACATTTAGTTGCCAATTACCGTATATAATGGCTTTAAAGGGAATCGGGGCAGCTGCTCACCTGCAGATTCTTATTTTGTGTGTGCAGTATAAAATCTGCACATACAGCAAATTCTCAGGTGAAGACCCAATTTAATCTGTGTTAGCAATTTTTGGAACTTGTTCTACTAGGGTTGGGAAACTCTTTCTGGTACATGCAAGTCTCTGGTAAGCTTATGAAAGTCCATTTTGCCATGATGGGAAAAAAGATAATTATCCAGGCACACCTGGATATTTCTCTTTTCTTCCATCTGATGTCTCCAGGGATTGACCCTCAATTTCTGGAGCACCCTGCAGAATGTATTCCCTTTTTCTAGTGTGTGCATTATACTCTTGTTTTCTTGCAAACAACCATTTTTTGCCATCATGGCAACAAGTGCACAAGATGGGAGAGCATAAATCACTTTTCTATACCATTGTATGACTGTCTCATTATTGCTGCTTGCAACACACAGCAGTGTGATCTTCGATGGATCTAAGCTATGCCTATTTGTCTTTCAAATAGAAATCAGGCATATTTCACCCTCTGCAATTAGAAAAATCATTTAGCTTTAGGAGCTAAGGTGGCATTTGGGCTTTCAACCAGACATTGCCTGTGTATACCTAACATTAATTGGTTTTTGTAGAGTTAATTAATAAAAAATCCAAATATGGTGTGATGGGGTGGCCCACCTGAAAGTGAGCAGTATTCCCTAAAATGAAGCCATGTCATCCTGACATGTCTGTCTAGCGCTTTTGTCTGATTTACTGCCACACTGACCAGCTCTGACATGGACTACTGGCCCTGAGATTACACTATGCATTGTGAGCACATTTTTGCATAGTCTATGGGAGCAACTAATGTGGGAAGAAAGGACAAGAGCCACAATTTAACTGTCCTGTCAATTCCTGAATTTTCAGGAACCATGAAATCCTGGTTTGCACAAAAAGGGAACAATAGGTGAAGGACAACCATTAGAATTTCACAGGAATAGAAAGTAGTCTTTCGAGAGTTAAAAATCATTACAGAAATAGTGAACTAATTTATCAAAATAGTACTTACTACCAGCATAGTATGTAAATAAGACTGTTGTTGCATATGGCCTAGACTACTGGGATGATAGTCAGTGTTGCAAGGAACTAATTTAGAGACAGAAAGTCAGCACTTTCAGCATTACAAAAAAAACATGGTTACTAGAAAAAGGCCTATTGGCCAGTTTTCCTGAAAGGTATCAATGGCATTTAAGCACACCGTCCATAAACATAGCTCCTTATTTCAGCTTACCTAATGCAGGTTTCCACCTCTAACTTCTTGCCACAAGCATAATTTTTAATTTCTAGTTGGTTGTGTTCTTTTCACTGGACAGGCTAAGTGGGAGATCACCAAGATTTAGGGAGAAAAGTAACTTTAGTAAATTTAGTTAAAAATATAAACTATCAATTTTAGAACAATGCCAGTGGCGTACATACCGTGGCCACAGGGGTCGCAGCACAACCGGGCCCCCTGAGATGACATCAGATGCTGGGAGGAAGTGACTGCCCCGGTCACTCCTCCCAGCTATCAGACAGGGAGGAAGGAACTCTGACTCCCACCAGCCTGAGCCACCACTGGACCCCAGGGAAACATTTTGTATATGTGTGTTTTTGTTTGTATGTATGTGTTTGTTTGTGTGTCTGTCTGTGTGTGCATGTGTCTGTATGTATGTGTTTGTGTGTGTACGTGTCTGTCAGTGTATGTGTGTGTCTCTGTATGTGTGTGTGTCTGTATGTGTGTGTCTGTCTGTTTTTATGTATGTGTGCATGTCAGTCTGTATGTGTGTGCCTGTATGTGTCCTTGTATGTATGTGTCTTGTGTGTGTGTATGTGTGTCTGTGTGTATGTGTCTGTATGTGTCTGTCTGTGTCTGTGTGTATGTATGTATGTATGTGTGTGTCTCTATGTATGTATGTTTTTGTGTGTATGTATATGCCTCTGTATGTGTCTCTATGTAAAAACACAACCATGTATGTGAGGAAGGCTGAATTTGATAGACGCAAGTCTCTTTTCAGCTATGTAACTATGTAACTATTTGTTTCTGTTTGTATGTGCCTGTGTGCATGTCTGTTGGGTGGGGGGAGCCCATGGATCTGTTTCGCACCGGGGCCCCATGGATTGTGTGTACGCCACTGAACAATGCATTTTCTTTTTAGCGTGTGTGATGTTTCTCTATCCCAAATGAAGAACTTAAGTGAAGTAGTCACCACTATGAAATTGCAAAAATTGGATTTTATTCTGACCTACAGTGGATTTTTTTTTTTTAAGGTGTGAGGGCACTTTAGGGAACAGCTGCTAATTATAACACAAAGTGTATCTTAACTGTTTGACCCTGTGATTTCCATAAATGTACTCCTGAATGGTTCTAAGGCGAAGCAAACTTTCACCACCTTTAAAAACAAATCATTAAAATGCAAGTACCGCTTGTTTTTGCGAATAAAAATGTCAGCAGAGTTTAGTTGATTGCTAGAAAAGAAAAGGGGGGAGGAAAGGCAGAAAATAACTTAATGGCACTTCATGGAGAAAGAAAAGTGTTGTATGAGTGAGCTGTAAAAAGAAACGAAGAAAAGCACAAAGCTGGACCTTTCACATACACCTTCAAACAAGATGCTCCTTAACAATAGAAAGATGATTTGCTGAAATTAAAATGCTATTATAGAGAAATTAGGGCTTCAATATTTTTAGCAGGTTTAATAGCCCATACAGCTTAAGGGACATCAGATAATAGATAATTACATTTCATCTTCAAGCGAATGAGTTGTTTTCTTACGGAAAATACTTTTCTTTCTTCCGCAGAGGTTAAAGCGTAATCATCATTAGTAGACGCTGTAGGACTAAGGTGCCTGCATCAGCTTGGGGAATTTACATTAGCATATAAATAGCCTTCGGAAGCTGTCTGATTCTTGCTATTTTACGTTTCATTGTGGCATCAGAATGCTCTTAGCCAAGAGCTTTGCTGGGGAAGAAGAGCTGTGTAATATGTACTAAGAATCTTTACTTTGTTGTAGAAGATTGTCCTGCAATATTTTATTTTTTTTCCTCTGGTATTGTACTCCTTCAATAGCCTAATTACAAGCACCAAGGCACAAGCTGATACTATCACAACTACTGACAGTTTACAGAGAGGTTTTCTACCCACCGGCAAATGATTGCAACCTAAAAGGGAATACTTTGAATTAGAATAATCACAGGTGTTCTAAAGACGCAATCCTGAATTCTGCAATTGTGTTTTAGGGAGTTCCGTTGCTTTTACATTTTAGTTGTTGCTGGCACAAATCCTGTTTAGATCTGCTACTTACCATGGCAAGGTTCACTAACTAGTGTTACATTTCCACATTTTTCTGTTGGCTTTGGTTTTAAAGCAGAAATTTGAAAAATTAAAAAAGAATAAAAGGTTTTTAATAGTGCTTTCTGAACAACATTCTTTCATTATTCCTGTCTCTCTCCTAGAATTATTGGATATCCTATTTATACCTAATGCACTCTACTAAATGCAGGCTAGAAAAATAATATATTTTTCCAATTGCAACCAATGTTATTGAAATGCAGTGTCGATTGGGCTGCAAAGCTAAAAAAGAATGTTGCCCCTAAATTCCACCTACATCAGAAGAATTCAGGCAAAGTGTTAAAAACTATACTTGATCGTTTGGTTTCATCTGAATTGAGATTCGGGCGAATTTTGACTGATAAACTGGCCAAATTTTGTATCTCTGATGCACCATGCCAACCTACAATCGAGCAAAGAAGAAGTCATTGTCCAAATAGGGTTTTGCATGTGGTACCATAACAAGGGTGAAGGAATAGAAAGGAAGGGAAGGTCAATAAGCAGCTTAGTTTGCCATGATGGACAAGTGGTCTGCCCAATGTTGTAGGCTGCATCTCCTTTCCAATCAAGTGGAAGAAAAAAAGATAATTGATGGTTAGGAGACAGTCACTAGCTGCATTCACAATGTCTGTAAAAACCTGCTTGGAAATATAGATTGTTTTAATGTTCCTCCTTTTTTTATCTCTGTTGGTCACTTCTCACTTGATCTGTGAATACAATCAATATTTAGTGACAGAGGTGGCTCTAGACTTTATGAGGATTTAGGCAAAACTCAAACATGAGGCCCCACTAACACCCAAAGTGAAAAAATAATAGGGTTGCATTTTGTGTGTTTAACCCCTTAGTGACCAGACCGTTTTTCAATTTTCTTACCGTTAAGGACCAGGGCTCTTTTTACATTTCTGCGGTGTTTGTGTTTAGCTGTAATTGTCCTCTTACTCATTTACTGTACCCACATATATTATATACTGTTTTTCTCACCATTAAATCGTATTTCTAAAGATAGCATTATTTTCATCATATCATATAATTTACTATAAATATGTTTAAAAAATATGATGAAATTTTTTTAAAAAAACCACACTTTTTCTAACTTTGACCCCCAAAATCTGTTACGCATCTACAACCGCCAAAAAAAACCTGTGCTAAATAGATCCTAAATTGTGCCCTGAGTTTAGAAATACTCAATGTTAACATGTTCTTAACTTTGTTTGGAAAGTTATAGGGCTATAAGTACAAGTAGAACTTTGCTATTTCCAAACCGTTTTTTAAAACATTAACGCAAGTTACATTGTAACACTGATATCTGTCAGGAATCACTGAAAAACCCTTTGCATGTATATATTTTTTAAAAGAAGACAACCTAAGATATTAAACTTGGGGTATTTTGACTCTTTTCATGCTCTTTTTATGCAACCATTTTACCACCAATCTATGCCAAATTTAAAATAAAATAATTGGTGATTTTTTGGACACACATAGCAATTTCAGAATACAGCAGGGAATCCCTACAAAATCCCCACCTGGTCATAAATGCGAGCCATCGTAAAACAGGTAGGTCACTAAATGAGGACCACCTGTATATGTATAATATATTTATTAACATTTTTTATTTTTAGCAGCCTGGGGGACTGCCTGAAAGTTCAGACAGCTGCTCCTAGAGTCCTATTGCGGCATTGTGATCATGGTGATGGAGGGCCCTGGAGGGATGGCCAGAGCTGCTGCAGGGGGACTGCTGGGGTCTCCGGCAGTCCCCCCCCCCCCCACCCCGACCATGATCACCGCGGATCGCCGGTCCATGGGTGTAAAAGGGATATACATAGATATATATATATATAATTTCATTCTAAATCTATTTTGATATAAATATATATATATTAATATCAAAATACAGTTAGAATAAAATGACACATATACACTGACAAATAGTGACATACACACACACTCACTAATTTGACACACTGAAAGACAGACACATACTATTACTCGGACATTACTCGGACACACACTGACAGACTCAAACTCACTGACAGACTCACTGACAGATGCACACTCTCACTAACAGACACACGCACTCACTGACCAACACATACACACTCACTGACCAACACACGCACACATTCACTGACCGACACACACACACATTCACTGACAGACACACACCAACTGACAGACGCACACTCTCACTGACAGACGCACACACTGACAGATGCAAGCACTCACTGACCGACACATACACACTCAATGACCGACACACACACACACACATTCACTGACAGACACACACATTCACTCACAGACACACACACACACATGCACTTAGACACACACACTTACAGACACACACACACAAACATACACATTTACTTAGACACACACACTTACAGACACACACACATACACACACACACTTAGACACACACATTCACTCACAGACACACACACACATATTTCCACCAACACTCCCAAATTATTATTATTTTAAATTGTATTTTAAATCCACCCAGCATCCCTGGCTGAGGGAGCTTTAATCTCCCTGCTCAGCTCCCTCGCGCGACACTCAGTGAGGCTGGGAACCTGAGTGACGTCATATTCCGGCCCCTGGCTTCATTAAGCGGCACGCGTGGGAGCTGAGCAGGAAGAGCTCAGGTTAGCATGCTCCCTCGCTGCCAGCTGCCCGTCTCTGGGGGGCTCAAAAGTGGCCAGCTGGCCAGCTCTTGAGCCCCCCATGACACGAGGCAAACAAGGGATCCGCCTGGGCATTTGGGGGCGGCTTTTTTTGCCTCCCCACTGCAAAGTGCCGCCATACTTGTTTGCCTTGCAGAAGATACATCTCTGCTGGGGGTCCTACAGAGCAGAAGGAGAACTGTGTGGGCTGAGCCCAGACAGTCCCCCTCAGAAGAAGACGACGCTGATCGGTAAGTACAGGGGTTCATTTTTTTAATTTTATTATTTCTTTTACTGAGCACCTCAATCCCTCGAGGCACTCATTTCAGGCAGAGCATCAGAAGCCTGCCTGATGGCTTCCAATGCTCTGCTCCACACTGCCAGGCGCCATGTGCGGCAAACAGGAAGTGATCGCACCAGGGGGAGCAATCACTCGGGTGCCTGGCAGTGAGGGGGGTATTCCACAATGCCTCCATATCGAGGCATCGTGCAATACCTTTTAGCGCTCAAATTTACCGCGGATGTACGAGGAACGTCCGCGGTACTTAAGCACCGTTTTTTTGTCGGACGTACCTCATATGTCCGCGATCGGGAAGGGGTTAAAAAGCTAACAAAATTTCCGGTGAGGGAAATCAGCTGGATCCTGTGCTTCACATGCGTGCTAGCACTCCTGCTACTCCTCCACAGCAAGGTCCTGGAAGGTAAGTAAAACTAGTTTTACACTTTCATTATAGTTAGTGCATTCACTAAGCTTAGGACATGGGACATTTAGGGTTAATGTAAGGGTTCAAATTAGGGTTAGGATTAGGGACTTGTTCATATTTAGTCATATTTCACATTAGGGGAATATCACTAAATAGTTATTTCTCACACTTTATTTTACCGCTTACCCCAAGGGTTAGGGTAAGAATAGAGTGTGAGAGAGGTTAGAAGCACTTACCTAACCCTAATTTGAACCTTCACTTAACCCTGAATGTCCTGTGTGCCTAAGCTTAGTGAATGCACTAACTATAATGAAAGTGTAAAACTAGGGTAGGGGATTTTCACGAGGTAGGGGAATTTGATAGAACACCCCCTCAGGCCGCATGTGGGAAAAGGGTGGAACACAGTTCCACAGTGTCAGTGCTGCTGCAACTTGTGCTCCCGACTTCATTTTCAATAGGGGGGCAAAAATGGGGGTACTGCAGGATGTAGGGGGGCCATGGTCCCCTCTGGCCCCCCTACATATGCCAATATTGCAGCACAACTGCAGGAGCAGCCTGGAATAGAGAATAATGGCTGTCTGATTAATAGCTCTTGGGTGATGTCTTATAGATGCAGTCATTTAAAAAAAAAAAAAAAGCTTTGCTTTGTATGCAGGGTACTTTGAGCCCCATAAGCTCTGCAATAGTGTGAAGTTGTTATGTTGCTCTGAGTATCATTTAAATATGATCTTAAAGTCTATCTATTGTAACCATAATGATTAATGAAATGAATTGGAAACCAAAGGGTTCCATAATTACTGAATACAGAATT
The DNA here is from genome assembly GCA_933207985.1 of Pelobates cultripes. Taxonomy (NCBI): domain Eukaryota; kingdom Metazoa; phylum Chordata; class Amphibia; order Anura; family Pelobatidae; genus Pelobates; species Pelobates cultripes. The sequence continues at coordinate 192,015,911 of OW240912.1, forward strand.
TTTAAACTAGAATACTAATGTAATTTTACAATTAGTCTTCAATTTCTTCCATGAACATTTCCCTCTCTTAAGGGTCGTAGACCTCATCTGTGAAAAATGCAGATCACTATTCCCCCCATTAAATGTGGGCCAGAAAATCTTAATGTTCAAGTATTGAAATAAAAACATAGTTCCCATGTATTGCCTGAGTCATTATCATGTCTAAACATGGTATTTAATCTCTGTGACCTTTGATTAATGCTGTATTGCAGGAACTTACAGCATCATTAAATGATTCAACCATTGTCATAATTAGTGGAAAAAAGTCTAATGGGAATGTTGGTATCCCCACATGAAATATCTAGAAGATAAATGGTCTGGTTGGCACATATGTCCTGGGAGGAAGTGAAGGCCACTTCCTCCCAGCAGTACTTTGCGGCTGCAATTTTTTTTAAATGGGCCTGGTCGCGCTATTGCACAGCCGCAGCGCTGACCGGGCTCCTGAAGATATAGGGTATAGGTAGTGTAAATCCATTAATTAGGTCAAATGGAGTGAGTAGAATATGCAGTATAACATTTATTTAGACATTAGCATCAAAATTCTTTAAAAACAGAGATTCGATGAACAATAAATCAGAGAAAACCACAAATGAGATGAGCAGCAGCTTACAAGATTAAGTGGTGAGTATGGCGGTACATATACTACTCGCGACTAGGCTTAGTCACTGAAGAGTCACCCGATAACTCCTGGGGTCGTCTTAGGTCTCAGTCTCCCATTTGGTGTAAACGTGGCTTGAGCTCCCAAAGTGCCATTTGTGTTTCCTGGCTTTGAAACTCCGCCCAATGTGCTTATGTCACATCTTCGCGTTTCACCGCACAAGGGTGGCTTCATCAGGACATATGATGCAGAGTTCGCTATTTGCCTTGTGAGGGCAAACTGTTTATTCGTGATTGACCCACTCTCGGAGTCCTTCATTTACATACTACGATCCAATCTTAGCCCATAACATGGTAGCTGTAACAAAACCCTACCTTATGCCTGGGAATATTCACTGCTACCGGCCCTTTAAGAGCTAGCCGGGCACATATACAGGAACAGAGACCTCGGATTATAAAGACAGATTGTTTATCAGCAAAAGACATCAAACTGGATATAATTGAATGGGCTTACCTGTTTCGTGGGGATTATTCTTTAAAACAGTTCGGGACTTTTAAAGCATTCGTTTCCTTGTGCGACTCAGACGGTATGGACCCAGCATTCACCGTACGAATGTAAACTACCGAACACCGGACCCCCCTGCTACCTAATTATGTGGTAATTTACCTCCCTGGTCGGCACATTCAGCTCTTATGGGAAACGCACAAACGCTTTGTTTCAGTTCCTGGGTGGCCGCCATTTCGGGACTTTTACACGTGGTCGCTGCCATCTTAACTCCCGAACAGCGGTGTTTTGCCATCGAGTGTCTGGAACTAAAATCAGACACTCAAGTAGGCAAACACTGCTGAGACCTCCATAGTACCAGAAATTCGTGCCAAAACTACCGAACACCCTGCCGTTCGGTAGAAAGACTCAGTAGCATATGGGGATTCTGGCGAACGTCAAGTTACACACGGATCGCAAGCCTTTCGGGACTTTTAACGCACGAACAAAGACTGACCGCAAGGCCAAAACTCATGGAACTATTTTCGGCTATTTTGCCAGTGCGGTTGGTCAAAACTTTAAAGTCCCATATCTCCCGAACCACTGAACAGAATGAGCTGATTTTTACATATGTTGGTCCAGAATAGGGCTATCTGATACCCTCTTACTACCTGGGTAGCCGTTACAGTAGCATTTATCAACCATGTATTAGCGAGTATTGTTTGTAATATTTAATGCACACACATTATATATAACATACATTAAGTCTACAATAGCAGCTGTGTCAAACAGCATGTAGTGGTGAGAACATAGTTTTCCACATTCAAAATTAGCAATGAATACATACAATTATTCCCAAATAATTTTTTTTTATTTTCCAGCAGCAGGGAGACTGCCTGTCAGCACAAGCAGTCCCCCTTCAGGCAGATACATGGACAGCTATTGCGGCCATGTGACCCTTCTGTTAGAACGATCACATGGCTGCGGGGTCCTAATTCGCCGCTGGGAGACTGCCTGGGCTGTATGCAATTTCTCCACACTGGAAGCAACTCTGATTGCGGCCGGGGGAACGATGGCAAATGTGTGAGTAAAAATTTCCGTTATGACAGTTCAGGACTGTCACCAGTCCTCAAGGGGATTTTTTGCGATGACGGTCCTGAACCGTCACCGGTCGGGAAGGGGTTAAAGCACTAATACAAACTCATAAAAAAATATGAAAAATGTAAATAAATATCAAAAACTGATAAAAATTATAAAAAATTATACATTTTTAAATCATTATTCAATCCACTGTTAAAGTGTTCAATTCAAATATCCCCCTCATTTCAGCTTGTCCCAACCTCTGTATAAAATTGCCTCCCCTCCAATCCCTATTGATTTGCTGAATCCCTGTAAACTCTTAAAGGGACAGATCTAAATTATGGAATTCTTTAAAGTGCAAAGAGACTTCATGTTGTAAAAACTGTCTTTTTATATTATACATATGTTCACATATTCTTATACGTAATTGTCTGGTGGTCCGGCCTATATATCTTAGTTCCCAGGAGCAAGTTAGCATATAAATCACATTCTTCGAATGGCAAGTAATACACTCTTTGATCTGATAAAACTTTCTCTCTGACCTAAACTCGTTGATACATATTTTTTTGTTTGATGTACTCCGACAGGCATTGTGAGTTTTTATTAGTTTCATTATTAGGGATTGAGTTAGTTAAAATTCATTTTATATTCTGCACTCCCATGTGCACAATTGTTGGTTTGGGGAGTAAAAATTTGAATAAAACAGGATCTTTTAAAAGCCAGTGTCAATGGTCCAAAATGTATTTCTCACTTTATTATTCTGATTTACTGAGAACTGACATATAAAAAGAAATTTTATGCTTTGGTCCTTCACATCGTGTGCTTTATATTCAATTAAAGGATCACTATAGTGCCAGGAAAACATACTCGTTTTCCTGGCACTATAGTGTCCTGAGGGTGCCCCCACCCTCAGGGACCCCCTCCCGCCGGGCAGGATGGCGAGGAAAGGGGTTAAACTTACCTTTATTCCAGCGCCGGGCAGGGAACTCTCCTCCTTCTCTCCGCCTCCGATCCTCCTCCTGGGCTGAATGCGCATGCGCAGCAAGAGCTGCGCGCGCATTCAGCCGATCTCCTAGGAAAGCATTCATAATGCTTTCCTATGGGCGCATGCGTCTTCTCACTGTGATTTTCACAGTGAGAAGCACGCAAGCGCCTCTAGCGGCTGTCAATGAGACAGCCACTAGAAGATTTGGAGGCTGGATTAACCCATTTATAAACATAGCAGTTTCTCTGAAACTGCTATGTTTATAAAAAAAAAGGGGTTAATCCTAGAGGGACCTGGCACCCAGACCACTTTATTAAGCTGAAGTGGTCTGGGTGCCTAGAGTGGTCCTTTAATGTTTTTCTATCCATTTGCCATTTCCCTTGTGAGCTATTTGAGGGCAAACTGTTCATTCATGATTGGCCCACTCTCAGAGTCCTTCATTTACATACTACGATCCAATCATAGCCCATAACATGGTAGCTTTTACCGACCATGTATTAGCGAGTATTGTTTGTAATATTTAATGCACACACATTAAGTCTATAATAGCAGCTGTGTCAAACAGCATGTAGTGGGGAGAACATAGTTTTCCACATTCAAAATTAGCAATGAATACATACAATTATTCCCAAAAAACCTTCTAAAATACTTTTTATTTTTTAAATACTTTTTTTAAAAAGCTCATACAGCATTTTTACAATGGGAAAAAAGGAGGGGGGGGGAATCAAAAGATATTATTAGAATATTGTTGCAGCATACATTAGAAATACACAACAGGAATAAACAGCAATATTAAACAACACACCGGCTATGTATATGAATGTGGTAACAACACCACCCGTAATCTTTCCATAAAGTGGTGCACTTATTCCAAGCTGTGAAAATATCAATTCAAAAAATCAATGTGAGAACCACAATTAAAACTCACATTATATTCCTACACAGGTATGGGACACGTTAGTCTGAGGTGGTTAATTCCACACAATGGATTATCCATTAACCCCTCAAGCACCGGACTGTTTTGGCCATGTTGTACATTAAGGACCAGGGCTGTTTTAACACTTTTGTGATTGTGTTTAGCTGTAATTTTCCGCTCTCTCATTTGCTGTTCCCAACAAATTTTCACGACAAGAAGGGCTTTCTTTAAATACCATTATTTGTATCATGTCATATAATTTACTTGAAAAAATAAAATAAAATATGGTGAAAAATTAAAAACAAAACATGTTTTTTTTACTTTTACTTGAAAAATATTTTACTTATCTACAAAAGCTAATGAAAAAACTGCTAAATAGATTCAAAATTTTGTCGTGAGTTTAAAAACACCCAGTGTTTGCATGCTTTTTTGCAAGTTATAGGGCTATAAGTACAAGTAGGAAATTGCGGTTTCAATATATATATATTTAAAATGTATCAATAGTGACATTGTAACACTGTTATCTGTCATAACGCTCTGAATCACACCCCACATGTACATATTTTTTTTAAAGTAGACAACCCAGGGTATTCAATATTGGGTATTTTTTACAACACCGGACAAAGTTAGCATTTATATTTGTTTGTGTGTTTAAAATGCAAAACACAATTATGAACGCTAATTTTGGCCAGTATTTGTGAGTAAGTGGCTACTAAAAAAGACTGGACATACCACATTTACGATACCTTAGGTTGTCTTCTTTTGCCAATGGTATGCCATCAAAGGCAACATAACCAACCAGGAAAATGTCAATGTAAAAAAAAAGGAAAATCAAGCCTTATATTTGACCCAGTAACTTTCAAGAACACTCTAAAACCTGTACATGTGGGTACTGTTATACTGGGGAGACTTCGCTAAACACAAATATTAGTGTTTCAAAACAGTAAAACATATCACAACAATGATATCATCAGTGAAAGTGCAGTTTTTGTGTGAAAATGCAAAAAACTTCACTTTCACTGACAATGTCATCGCTGTGATATGTTTTACTGTTTTGAAACACTAATATTTGTGTTCAGCGAAGTCTCCCGAGTAAAACAGTAACCCCCATGTACAGGTTTTAGAATGTCATAGAAAGTTACAGGGTTAAATACAGTGCTAGCAAATTAAATTCTCTGGACTTTCGGCCTGGGTTGTCAGGCAGGTCCCTCAAATTGCAAACAATAAAATTACTTAATTATGTAACAATATTACATAAATATGCAGGCAGAATTTCAATATATATATACATATTTATATATTTGAAGTCTACGTATATATTTATGAAATTATTTATGTAATTTTGTATATAAATATATATATATATATATAAATATTACATATTATTTTTATTTATTTATATATACATAGATATAATTTCATTCTAAGTGTATTTTGATATCAATATATATTTATATTAATATCAAAATAGAGTTAGAATAAAATTACATGTATATATATAAAAACATTTTTAAATTATTTTATAATATATGTGTGTGTGTATATATATATATATATATATATATATATAAAGTCCTATTGTCTCCTTGCACACACACTTCAATGTAGATTTCTGCCTGGTGCTGTCAAGCCAATGCCATAATATACACAAATATAGGGAACAAGAGGCAAGCACTCACGGTCTTTTGGTTTCTTTAAAACAAAGCAGTGAAATAAAAGGAAAATCGTTTTAAAGAAACCAAAAGACCGTGAGTGCTTGCCTCTTGTTCCCTATATTTGTATATATATATATGTATATATATATATATATATATATATATATATATATATATATACACAATATATATACTGTATATGCTCAAGTATAAGCCGAGTTTTTCAGCACATTTATGCTGAAAAAGCCCCCCTCGGCTTATACTCGAGTCAGGGTCTGTATTATGGCAACTTATTACAAGCCCAGCGGTCCTGGAGGGGGGGGGAGTCCGCAGCAAGCTGTTACTTACCTTTCCTGCAGCTCCTCCAGCGTAAATCTCGCGAGTCCCGCAGCCGTTAGAGCATTGCCACGGGTTACCATGGCAACGCTCCACGTGGCACGCAAACCACGAGATTTACACAGGGGAGCTGGAGGAGCTGCAGGAAAGGTAAGTAACAGCTTGCTGCCAGTCAGTCCCCCCACTGCTCAGCCCATACCACTAGACCACCAGGGAATGCCATAGCCCCCCTCCCTGGCCAGGTAAGAAGCAGGGAGGGGGGACAAAAAAAATGTTAACAAATTAAATATTAAAATAAAATATTAAAATATTAAAAATGCCCTCCCACCACCCAGTTTACACACACTACACAAACACACACACACACACACACACTCTGCATCATATACATACACTCTGCATTATATATACACACACACTGCATTCATTATATACACACACTGCATTATATACACACACACTGCATTCATTATATACACACACACTGCATTATATACACACACATTCTGCATTCATTATATACACACGCACTGCATTCATTATATACACACACTGCATTCACACTGTAGCGGAGAGCTGCTCTTACAAAGCTTACTTTAGATCCCAGTAAGGCTCAGGAAGAAGTATTATAAATCCAGAAGGTAATATTTCCAGCAGGCAAAACACTCCAACAATATCCCAACCTCAATCCCAATGACTGGACAACACACAGCATCAGGAGCAGAACAGAACTTTTAATCACATCGTTTCCTTGTAAAGGCTTCTCCCATGCATTTACAATAATTGGGACAGTAGCCAATGGTACAGTAGTTACCTCCCATACCTCTCCTCCCCTCAGTGTGACACTTAATCCACTTTTCTCTGTTACAGTTTAACCCGGTTTCTGGATGTACCCTAAAACTGGGGGGTACAAGGGTCTAAGTGGTACCCCCTGGTAGCCCTGATCTCGGTGGCTAACATACTAAAAATTCACCCAGATCGGACCAGGGGTTCGGGAGTTATGGGGGAGAAACAATTTGACTGACCGCACACGAGGTGGTAGCCGAAAAGGGTTCCATGTGTTTTGGCCCTGCGGTCGGTCTCCGTTCGGGAGGTAAAACATACTTAAATCTTTGCCATCCACTATTAACAAGGCATTCGTATGAATTCACCGAACGAGGGGCTAATTGGCCCCTCCGTTCAGGAGTTATGGAGCTCTGGAGGTCTCAGCGGTGTTCGGGTAATCGAGTGTCCAATTTGAGTTCCAGACACTCGACGACCAAACACCGCTGAGGTTTCGTGCGTAAGATGGCCGCCGCCATGTGTTCGCTTACCGAATGGCGGCCACCGAGATACAGCAATAAGGTACCGATTGACTTGCGGTTAGAGAATTGTGAAACCCTAATGAGGTACATACTTCTCTCTGGGGTGGTCTATTGATTCAGTAGTTTTCATTCGTATGGAATACGGATGAAAACTACCGAACAAACATACGAATCCTACATACAATTTTAATTACACAGGAAAATAAACACACGAATTGGACAGTAGAGGACAATAGAGGACAGTCCAGTGCCATCCGCTACACACACAAACACACACATTCTGCATTCATTATATACACACACTACACACAAACACACACACACTGCATTCATTATATACACACACTACACAAACACACACTCTGCATTCATTATATACACACACTACACAAACACACACACACACTCTGCATTCATTATATACACACACTACACAAACACACACACACTGCATTCATTATATACACACACTGTAAATAAATATTAAATTAATGTAATTTTATTGGGATCTAATTTTATTTAGAAAGTAGCTGCTGCATTTCTCACCCTAGTCTTATACTCGAGTCAATACGTTTTCCCAGTTTTTTTGTAGTAAAATTAGGTGCCTCGGCTTATATTCGGGTCGGCTTATACGGTAGTTATTACATATATTATATATATATATATACGTGTGTAATTTAATGAGAGTATTTTTATATTAATATATGTATATATGTACATATAAATATAAATATGTATATATGTATATATGAATATATAAATATAAAAATACACTTAGTTTGACATTGTGTATATAAGATATATATACATATTATATATAGATATTATACATGTATATATATATATATATATATATTTTTTTTTTGCACTGATTGGTTTTTAAAAGATTATTTTTTTTTATTTTCCAGCAGCAGGGAGACTGCCTGTCAGCACAAGCAGTCCCCCTTCAGGCAGATACATGGACAGCTATGGCGGCCATGTGACCGCTCTGTTAGAACGATCACATGGCCGCAGGGTCCTAGTTCACAGGCAGTCTCTCCACACTGGGAGCAACTCTGATTGCCGCCGGGGGAACGATGGCGAATGGGTGAGTAAAAATTTCCGTTATGACGGTTCAGGACTGTCACCAGTCCTCAAGGGGATTTTTCCGATGACGGTCCTGAACCATCACCGGTCGGGAAGGGGTTAAAGCACTTATAAAAATTCATTTAAAAATCTGAAAAATTTAAATAAATATCAAAAACTGATAAAAAATTATAAAAAAATTTAAATTTTGAAATCATTATTTAATCCACTGGGTGTTAAAGTGTTCAATTCGAATATCCACCTTGTTTCAGCTTGTCCCAACCTCTGTATAAAATTGCCTCCCCTCCAATCCCTATTGATTTGCTGAGTCCCTGCAAACTCTTAAAGGGACAAATCTAAATTATGGAATTCTTTAAAGTGCAAAGAGACTTGATGTTGTAAAAACTGTCTTTTTATATTATACATATGTTCACATATTCTTATACGTAATTGTCTGGTGGTCCGGCCTATATATCTTAGTTCCCAGGGGCAAGTAATACACTCTTCGAATGGCAAGTAATACACTCTTTGATCTGATAAAACTTTCTCCCTGACCTAAACTCGTTGATACATATTTTTTGTTTGATGTACTCCGACAGGCATTGTAGTTTCCACACCTAAAGAAGCCTTGGAGTTGGTTTAAAAAGTTTTTATTAGTTTTATTATTAGGGATGGAGTTAGTTAAAATTCCTTTTATATTCTGCACTCCCGTGTGCACAATTGTTGGTTTAGGGAGTAAAAATTTGAATAAAACAGGATCTTTTAAAAGCCAGTGCCAATGTTCCAAAATGTATTTCTCACTTTATTATTTTGATTTACTGAGAACTGACATATAAAAGGACATTTTATGCTTTGGTCCTTCACATCGCATGCATTATAGTCAATTAATGTTTTTCTATCCATTTGCTGCACTTCTTTTGTTGCTCGTTTTAAGACGGAGTACTCATATCCTCTAGCCTTAAAATGTTGTACTATTTTTTGGCTTTGTTTGGTAAACATACATTGGTTCATACAGTTCCTCTTTATCCTAACCAATTGGCTCTTTGGCACGTTATTGAGCCAAGGACTGTAATGGCAGCTGCTTGTTTCTATATAACTGTTTACGTCAACAGACTTAAAGAACGATTTTTCCTTCTTCCACGTATATTGTCAAATTAAAAAAATTAACTATTTGCTATAGCTTAAAGTTAGTTGTATGCCCCATTGGTTAGAATTAATATAGTCAATACAAATCTTAAATTGGTCTTCCCCTCTTCTCCAAATAAAAAACAAATCATCAATATAGCATTTATAGAAGACAAGTTTGTCTCCCATCCACTGCTGGCTCCCATATGGTATGTTTCCCAGTGGGCCATAAATAAATTGGCATAGCTGCGAGCAAACTTGGTGCCCATCTCTGTCCCACAAATGGAGATAAAAATAGTTGAAAAACCAAAAATAATTATTCTCTAAAATCAATTGAATGGAATCTAAAACAAATTGTCTTTGGTTCTCTGGGTATAATGAAGTTGTTGACAAATAATGCTCCACTGCTGTAATACCTAAAACATGTCCAATATTGGTATAAAGTGCCGAAACATCTACCATCACTAGTAGGACGTCTTACTGCCATTTAACGTTATTTAATTCCTTTAATATACTGGTAGTGTCCTTTAAATACAAAGGGCACTTTTTTAACCAGTGGTTGAAGTATATAGTCTACGTATTCAGAAAGTCTACAGAACACTGAATTGATGCCCGAAATTATTGGTCTCCCTGGGGGACTATTTCTGCCCTTATGTAGTTATGGGAGAAAGTAGAAAATAGGGATTCTTTCAAACTTAATTTGAATATACTCTTTTCATTATAATTTAAGGCTCCTTCCTGAAATCCTCTCTCACTCAATTTCATAAACTTCTCTTTTACTTCCTTGGTTGGATTGTGGGATAGCTTCCTATACATTTGCCATCCAAATCTCACCCAATATCCTGTAAGACTCTTTAAGGTAATATTATCAATCCATAATTACTATCACCTCCCTCCTTTCCCCCACCCCCCTTTGTAAGCTGGTTTAATTATTATGTTGGTGTCCTGTCTTAATTCTTTTAATGCCTTATATTCTTGGGGGTTCAGATTTGTTACGGTACCTCCAGTAATAAAATGTACAAACCGCCGTTTAGCGAGTATTCCCCGTTCGCAATAATGTGGTCTGGTAGCGGGTATAATAAAACCATGCGAACCGCCAGCCAGGGAACACTCCAAACTCCCGAACGGTACCTGTACGGCTAATTCCCTTCACGAGCTTCAAATCCACGAACGGCAAATAGTAACCGAACGTCAATATCTCCCAAGCGGCAAATCATCCAAATAAGTAGTCTCTAGTCGCTGGTAACCAAATCCCCCCAATAACGAGACCAAGCTCCGCTTTGAGGGTAAAACACGAACTATTTACTGTGGGCTACCTGCCCGGTATTTATGCAGGTCTCCCACCTGGTGGACACTCCCCTAGGGGACCAAATGGGAGACTGAAATTACAGAAAGACATGGGGACATTTTGGACACACATCCCCAAAATACTCCCAGCATGCAGTACAGTTCCCTCCCCTCTGCTCGGGGGATAATTGTGAAGTAATTCAATTATCTCCCCAAGCAGAGGCAATCGCCATTTTAAATACAAGTCACAAAAACACATGAAAATCTACAACTTCACAACTGCCGAACATATTGCATTCGTATCACATATCCCCAGATAGCCTGGATCTGAGTGCATATTATTGGCGAATAGCGCTCAGATCCCATTCGCACAGTTCAATCGCCATGGAGTCAAAGTCCATTTCAGTTCTTCGGTATGTGATTGACTCCATGGGGCGGCTATCTGGGTTAAGTCCATTCGTGTGGTTGAATCTCCCGAACGGCTGGCATTCGTATACTTTTGTCGATTGAGAAGGGGAGGTCGACGGCTTCAGCGGTGTTCGGCTGAAAAAGTGTCCGTTTTCAGATCCATGAAATAATCGTCGAACACCGCTGGTCTTTCGCATGGATAAAATGGCCGCCGCCTCGTGGTCGACATACGAACGACGACCACCCGGCATTCGGTTTTAATTGAGAAGTGTCTGTGGTTAACCGCAACGTTGTAATTGGGATCAATAGGTTAACCAGCAGCACACTTCTCTTCTGGGTGGCCGTCCGTTCGGTAGTTTCGTTCGACAAAAAACGACATTCCCTTGAATAAAGCATACGAATGGGGAAATTCATGCAACCGGCAAAACAGGCGAACAAAGCATTTGTAATCCAGACAGATGGGTCTGTCACAAGATTTAATTGAAATCTGTTTAGTGGTTTTAGTTGGTATATGTCAAAATTTACCATATTCTGGAAGGATGTAATTTCTTCAGAAATCATCCACTTAGGGTAATATGTAGATCTTTCTTTCAAAGAGGTATGTTGTACTCCCTCCCCATCGTTTACAATTACATTCAATCCTCCAATACTAGAGGAAATATTGGTGTCCTTCGTAAAATGTTTTTTTTAATTGTAAATTTCTAGTAAACGTGTTTAAATCAATAAAAAAATTTAATTTATCCAAATTTTTTGAAGGGGCAAATTTCAATCCCTTATTTACTAGCATATATGCTCCTTTTCTAACTTTTTTTTGACAAATTAAATAGTCCTACAGGTTCAACATTTTTTATAACACCTCTTTTAGTTCTCCTCCTGTAACGGATCACCTGGCACCCCGACTGGGTACCTCCATTGAAGGATGCTCCTAGCGCTTCCTGAGGGCTCCAAGCACTCCAGTAGACACCTCAAGGCACTGGACGCTGCTCAGTCATGGGAACTCTGGAACCAAATGGGGAATTAGCTCTAGTCCTTACAAGGACTTTCCCCATTGAATCTGGAACAACAGACACAGGAGCAAATATTCTTCCCTCCAATAACTGGACAACACACGGTGTGGAGTGTAAACAGGAACAGACTCAGCTGTGGTTTTATTGCTTCTTTTATACAGGTTTCTGCACAATGTTACCACCCACATGGTTTTGTAGAACAGCCAATCAAACACATACAATACAGTTAAACACTCCCATTCATTCCAGCAAAATCCTCCCATCTGCTTGTGATATGATTACTGTACACAATGGGTTAATGTAATTATCACAGACAGGAAAATACAGTTTTTAAACAATTCTTATAACTCCTAAAATATACATCCAATCTCCATAAAGTTACATATTATTAATCAACATACTTCAAATACAAACATACTCAAAAAACATACAATTCCCTCCAGTGGTTTAAAAGTTAGTTGGAAGTCCCTTTTGACCGACCGCAAGCATGGCTTTCCTGCCCAAAAGAGTTCCGTAGATTTGGGCTGTGCAGCCGGTCAATTTTCTCCTCTATCCTGGAGATAATTGGCTTAAGTAACTGTAGTAAACTCAATTATCTCCAGGTACAGAAAGTCACAACTGCAACAAAACACATTAAAATACATAACTAATATTCTATAGAATTGAACCCCCACATTTGACCTATCCCCAGATATCTAGGATCTGAGCGCTCAATATAGCCGAACAGAGCTCAGATCACACAAACAAAGTCAAATCGCCATGTGGTTAAACAATAGCATTGTTTAACCATTGTTCTCCAGCAGGGCGTTGTCCCAGGGACACTGCCAGACCAGTTGGAAGCAGCCAGTTCCAACTGGTCTGGCAGTGTCCCTGGGACAACGCCCTGCTGGAGAACAATGGGACAGGAAATGGGGGAGGGGAAGAGGCACACCTTCCCATGGATTAAAAGCGGCAGAAAAAGTGTCCCAAAATCCAATAAACCCAAACAGACTTTTTAAATGGCAATACTTCCAAGGGGCCATAGCCACAAGGCAAGAGACTGGCAAGCAGGCCTCTCCAAAAACCAGTGGTGAGGTCCCTTTTGCCACACCTCCCTCCTCTAGATCTTCTCTCTTTTTTCTCATTGATCATTTTGCAAAAATTGGGGGAGTTATTATATCCCACTAGACAGAAATGTAACTTAGGTTACTATGGTATACTGAGCAGGACAGTTCCAAAGATGTGAGCATTTGATTCAGTCCATCACAAAAGAATTCAATACAAAGTGAAAAAGATAGGATTAGAGGAAGTTGCAGCGGAATATTGTCAGATTGACCAGTAGTAGGGTACTCGAGAATTCTGTCCTGACCATTAGCAGAGCACCCAGAGTTTGATTCTGATCATTATCAGAGTTCCTCAAAGTTTTGTCCTCATCATTAAAAAAAGTACCCAAGAGTTCTGTCCTCAGTCCTCTTTGTATGGTTTTCATTACTTACCTTTCAATCGAAAATTAATTACATATGACATTATATATAGATGTCACACTTTGTGAACAAACCCCAACTTGTAAAAATGACTAAATGTAAAGGGAAACTTTATTTAGTATAAAATAAGGATTTTATAAATAAATAGTGGTGCAATTTGTTTATAAAGGAGTCAAAATTGAGCAGATTTTTTAAAAGGTGCATAAAATTAAATAAATACAAATGGATTCATACATAATTAAATCAATTAATTTTGGGTCAATTTATTTGATAAGAATAACAAATTAGGGAGTTGTTTATTAATCAGCTGAAAGATCAAAATTAAGTGCTTTTCTCTGAATTCTCACTTTAGTAAATTATCCTGTAAGAAAAGTGAGCATTAACTATCAGAAACTATAAGATCCAGTAAAATGTAATCGTTCATAAAAAGAGTCCTTGAATCAAACAATACAAATGTGATTTTCCTATTGGTCAATCAGTGAGTAGACCTCCCTTAAAATGTCAGTGTAAATACATAGTTAGGTAATAAAATGAATGAAAAGATTTTTCTTATCATGTTAGGCATAATACAAATATAAATAAATACAATACAAATAACGATATCTTTAAGGACAATGTTATAATTGTATATCACACATAATAATTGTGCAAACTGTATTATTATTATTATGTTATAATTTATAAAGCGCAATCAAATTACGCAGCGCTTTACAGTGGGTGGACGAACAAACATGTAGTTGTAACCAGACAAGTTGGACACACAGGAACAGAGGGGTTGAGGACCCAACTCAATGAGCTTACATGCTATTACAATACTAACTCTCTCTAAAAGTATCTTTTTGTGCTTGATTACAAGGAAGGAAAGCTAAAATGTTACAGTCTAAGTTTATTTTCTATCACAAGCATTTTGTACCCTAAGAACATTTGAAGAAACATGGTGATGTGGAAGGATATAACTGTCCCAAATTAACCAAAAGCATAGTGCTCTAAATGACTTCAAAATAAACCAATTTACAGAGCCCCACCGGTAGATTTCCTGGACCAATCTATTTGCATGTCTTTGTGATGCTTTTCTTTCTTATGATACAGTCCATTAAGTGTCAGCAGGATATGTAATTTTAATACAAACTTATTGCATTGACCAGCTATAAACTGAATTGTACTGTACTCATATCTTTTCAAACATCTCCATCTTTAAATCTCAAGTGTGTGTAAATTAAAAATCCTGCTTCGATTTTTTTTCCTTTTTATTGTAGTATTGCATTGTATTCAGTTCAAAAGGAGACAAGTCACAAAAGTAATTTAGCAAAAGAATTGCAACTTAATACTTAGTATTACTAATATTAAATTTACTCAGATGTCGCTGTAAAGCTTTGAATAAATATGTATCTGGTGGGGGCGTAGCTTGACTGATAAGAAAGGAATTTATATTGTACAACCACAATCATATACATATACAAAATATTTCGGTGCAGAATCTAGCTAGATCGGACTACAAAGGTCCCCCCACAACATGCATGCAGAGCTATAGAGGCAAAAATCCACACTCATATATTTAAAATATTTATTTCTCTGTGGAATAATATTTGACTAAACGCTAAAAATAAAACAACAGGCCAATGAGGTACCAAATCATGGAGAAATATAAATGTCATTCATTGTTAATAAATATACAGTACTGGTAGTACAATGTTAATCTCACTAGCTAGAGAGGAGTCATCAAATGTGAAAATATAATTTATGCACTTGTAGGGTAGCCAACACACAACAAAATATTAAACCTCAAAATGTTTCTTTATGGCAGAGTAAATAGTCTCTTGTACAGAAACATCTTAGTAGCCATATGTAGAAGGTATCATTCAAAGAGGAACTTTGAATATATATGGAGTAAATATCTGTCGATGCCTGTCATTATTAGTCTGACTAAAATAAAGACCCCATTATATCCTTCAAGAAGATCAATATTAGTGGGCACACAGAAGTCACAAAGATCAAATTGTAAAGATCAAGATTGAAGTAACTTGTTACAAGTATTACAAGAGATAGGTCTGACATGTCAAGATACTAAAAGGATGGTATAAAAGCAATAAACAATACAAGCAAGACTGGCCCCTGGAGTACAAGAAGCACATATGAAAAATCATATACCGTATTTTTCGCTCCATAAGACGCACCTCACCATAAGACGCACCTAGTTTTTAGAGGAGGAAACCCAGAAAAAAAAATATTCTGAACAAACTGTTCCATAGTGTTTCTTACCATGGGACAGTTTGTTCAGAATATTTTTTTTTCTCCCCTGTCCCATAATGATCTTTAACCCCCCTTTCCTCTGTCCCATAGTGATTGTTAACCCCTCCTACCCTGTCCCATAGTGTTCTTTAACCCCTCCTCCCCTTGTCCATTAGTGTTCTGATCCCATAGTGTCCCCCCCTCCATTGTCCCATAGTGCACTTTCCCTCCCATAGTGTCCCCCCCTGCCCTTGTCCCATAGTGTCTCCTCCCCTCCCCTTGTCCCATAGTGTCTCCTCCCCTCCCCTTGTCCCATAGTGTCTCCTCCCCTCCCCTTCTCACATAGTGTCCCCCCTCCCCTTCTCCCATAATGTCTCC
>OW240912.1:192053049-192119715 GCA_933207985.1 Pelobates cultripes
GATTTACTTACCTCCGCCGCGATCCTCTTCAGGAGGACTGCCTGACAGCCCAGGCAGCCCTGCCACGGCAAATAAGGCCCCCGGGGGCCATGTGATTGCTCTCAAAGAGGTGGCCCCCTATAGCTGGCTGTGGATCTGCCAGCAGGGGGACTGTATGAAATGTCAGACAGTACCCCGCTGGTGGGAAGTTTAAAATAAAATCATTAGACATGTTTTAAAATAAATAAAATGTATTTATATATATAGATATATATAAAATATATATATTATTAATATAATATATATACATCTTATATATATGTAAAGTGATACGTAATGTATTTTAATATTAATATAAGTGCATATATTAGTATTAAAATACACTTAGAATGACGTTACATATATATGATATATATATTATATATATAATACATATATATATTTTATATTTATACATACACGTATAGTTACAATAATAAATAAATAAAATAAAATAAATAAATAAAATATTTTTTTAAAAATGTAAATAAATTATATATACATATGTAATTTCATTCTAACTGTATTTTGATTTTTTTATATATATATATATATATATATATATAAAAAAAATATATATATATATATATATTGGTAACAAAATACACTTAGAATGACATTCTATATATATATCTATATATAAAATACAAATAACAGCATATATATATATAAATATATATATATATATATATATATTGGTAACAAAATACACTTAGAATGACATTCTATATATATATCTATATATAAAATACAAATAACAGCATATATATATATATATATATATATATACACACATAAATATATATCATTACATAAATAACTACATAAGTGTACACGTAGACTTTAAATACATATATATGTGTATATTTAAGTAATATTTTAACATAATTATTGAAAGGTAAATCTGCTACTCTGGTGACTCGGTCCCTCTGGTCACTATTCTCCAACCTCGATTGTCAGCTGAATATTCAGGGAAGATTTTTATGGAAGCATATTAACCAGACACACACTCTTTGCTTTCCATAATCTTCAAGTGTATTATAAAAAGGATGGCATATTTATACAGTATTGATCATGAACTTTGACATACATTGGTCAAAATATGCTTACAAAAGATAAACGTTGCTAAAAGCGGAAATAGCTGATTTTTGCAGAAGACCACATTTCTTGTGGTCAAGCATGTCTTATTTTCCATGATACTTTTCTCGGAAGCATCAGGTCAACGTTACTTTGCGGATGCGTCTGTTGATTCAAAAGCAGAAGTGATAAATCAAAAATAACCTGTGGTTTGTCTAGTTTTTAGCTCTTGTGTAAATCTTAAGAAAGAGAATATAATATCAGAAATTATAGATGAGAATCATTAACCCCTTCCCTTCATTCCCCTCTTTGAGCAAGACCTTGCTCATACCCCATTTAAGGAGTCTTGGTCAGACAACCAGCCATCTGCCATGGTATATTCGGGTTTGCTAGTCAATCCTGCAGGTCTTTCATTATGTCTTCGGCCACTATTCCCATAGCATAGGACTAGTCATCTGACCAGTACCACAAACTTATAGATCTGTATCAGCATGTTCACCATTGCTTCGGTTATGTGTATACATTTGGAGATACTCATCATAGCAAGCTGGGGATTTTACAGGAACAGTGTTGCATGTATGTTTGTAAATGCAGAATACAATAGTCTTAAAAATAGCATAAACAAGTAGAGCAAGGACCAGAACCATAACAATAATTATTGCAAATAGCTGACATGTTAACCAATTTTAAACAGACTAACCAACATGCCATCTGTATCATAAGCCCTAGGTAAATATGGGCAAAGTATATTATTCCCAATAGTTGTTTTCCTCCTTCATCCACGCAAGTGGGCGCATATAGTCAAAGTGGGAATAATACCTATCCCCCGTCCAATGACCCGGGTCTAGGATTACCAGTCCACCCGATGATCTTTGGCCAGGCAAAAACCCAGTGGCAAAAACTCATATTTGAGGAAAAAGAACATTTAGGGAAAACCTGAGTGGGGGCCGCGATCGTGTTAGACATGTCATCCCCTCACAGTTGACACCACTTATGACTTATAATACCCGCACCTGTGAGTACATAGCTTGGGTATTGGGAGGAATTGGGAAACACTTCTTACATATTAATTCATGAGATAAATTATAATCTAGCTTGAAATTCTGACAATAATCACAACCAGGACCTTGCGTCCTATATTTTTTAACCTTTTCGCTATTCCAAAAGTCCAGTCAAAACCAGTCATATCCTCACGCAGTTCCTCAAAACATGGGAATCCATCCTTGGCACACTCAACATACATCAAAGATACACATAGTACATCCATCCCTGGGTCAGCTAACACTTCCTCTCTCTCTGGCTAACTCTACAAAAATGAAAATAAAATTAGTTCAATAGTTCAGCATAGTCCAGAAAAATAGAATAAGTATTTCACAGAGTATAAAGAAATCAGTTTAGACACCAGACATTTTGTTCCATAAAAATGGCTAAGGGTAGCAATATGGCTGACAACAAGACAATGTCAGCTTCCATATAGTTCTTAGTTCTTCTTTTGTTTGCTGGATTTTCACCACAAAGCTCTGTGCAACACCCCAATGGTTGAAAGGGTTATTACAGAACCAGCGGCATTAGACAGCACTGCACCTTCAGGACTTTCCAGGTTCTTGCGTGCAAAGTTTATGTCCTCATAAATAAGTATCTCAGTTTCTTCGGCCTGCATGGATAATGACCAAACAGATGTAATTGCAAAATACTTATTGCATGGTCAGCCAGAGAGATTAGTGTGTAGTCCCAGAAATCAGGCGGCACAAACACTCCAGGACGGTCTCTACAAACATACAAACACAAGGATCAATACAACATTAATTAATTATCTAGGCTAAAACTTAAATTAGAGATTAAGGTTAAACCCTTAATTTGTGTAACATGTACTTCTCTTATATTTTATGCAATCTGTCTTCTATAAAGTTTTACATAATACCCCTTTGGAATGCCTTTGCACGGATGAGAGTAGCACTCACTCTATAGAAATCCTTGTTAGGATGAATATTAAAACACTAACATATACATATGGGGATAATTCCCAATAAAACTCTGTTCCTAAACTGGAACCTTGATCTGATATTCAAAATTAATTACTTTAATAATCCCGAATAATTCAATACTCTTGGATTAACACCTAAAACTATATAAAATATTACAAACATGAACCATCTGTGTATTAGGCTGGGGTTGTTGGGTGTGGGTATAGGTTGGAAGCTATGGTTGGTATTGAGGAATCTGTGGGGGTGGGTTTGGGCCCTCATTTTTCCAGTGACCCTGCTATCCACAATTAGAACAGTGTGTTCCACCAATGCTGAAGTTGTTACCTCTACAAAAGTTAGACCCTTTGACTAAATCCTCTACCTCTGCCTTTATTCCATATGCAGGATGGGATTACCTAACTCACAGCCCCCTCTTTGTGTACCACACAGATATAATATTAATAAGCTTTTAAAGGCTGTATGGATAGTTACATTTTGTATATAAAGCAAGGTTGTCTAGGGGTATATACATCAACAATGAAAGCATAGCCTTCATATAGGGCTTGCAATACTGACAGTCTGTGTCATGAGCGTAATGCAGACATGCGGTTAGGTACTTTTCCATTATTATAATATATTGAAAACACTAAGACCTTGCAAATTTTTAAAACACATATTGCTACCTGTACCTGGTGCCATGCAAGGATGTAATTGGGACATATTTCAAATTGAGTATCAAAAGTCTAACCACAAAACTAAATGTTATACGCTTATCAAGAAAACAAGTTTAACCCGTTAGTGCGTACTTTGGATAGCCTCTTTGCATAAATTGGCACGTAGTGAGATTATTATATTATTTATTAATGCTCTTCTGGATCTGCAAAATGCTTTCAATTTACCCATACAAATATAATACAGTAGTTTAGGAGATTAAAATTACCTCACTTATAAATTTCAGAAATTTGTCTAATCCCTATTAAAAATACAATTTTATTATTATCCCATAATCAATGAGGCATATTAGATGAATCTTACTTTGACACAAACAATGCAATATACTTTAAAAGTAGAGTTAACTCTGAGCTGGACAATACTCCCCTATTAGAACTCCTTTATGAGGGAGAGACATCTTGTCCATTTATCCTTTTTATCAGTAAAAGAATGACTTTCAGGATTAATCAATTTGCAAATGGAAACGTGGATCCACGATTTGAACAGCAGAAGTTTGCGGGGCCCCTTTCACGTGGGATGTAACAAGCGCTTTTCTTGCTCCAGGAGCGATAGCATACAATTGTTTCATTCTAGCCGGCTGGACAGCATTTCACCTTTTGTAAAAACACTAAATGCTTGCGTTAATGATATGCAAATCACTCTGCTAGTTAAACTCCTACACAATGGACAATAAAATACATGAAACACATAACACACCAATTCATTTCAAACCATATAACTCATACTCAGCATCCAATGTAATATTACATGTCATCTCACAAAACAGACATCTCACAAAACAGACGTAGTAGATACACGTATCGGGTACCCAGCAGATATGCCAATATAGAAAACACATTCATGAGCACGCAACTACACACTCTGTGTCCCTCCTAGGAAACACGGGTAGACACAATATGAAAGCAGTCTTAAACTAACACCTCCAAATCTCCATTCCCATATAGCTATATCAGAACACAACACAGAGCCTCTCTGAGCTCATAGAACTACTCCAACTACTCTTGGCCAGAATGCTAGTATTCAACAGCTAATAAAACCGTTATTTGCTGGGTTATTTGGCTGGCATTTGTATCAGTATCACTAAACTGAGACAAACTGATTCACATATAATTTAAAACAACACAGCAACATATCAATTAAACCACTTTCCAGTTAAGCTGCACACTTCACACATTATCACAGTCACCATTTACACAGAATAAACAGTTAACAGCTGTACTCAGAACATATTATTGTAAGGTATACCAATTTTAGTTTATATTAGATTTATTTTAGGGATTCTTATGTATACTTTTTTTTTTTTTTAATTCTTATTAACTTCATTACTTTAATCTACTATAGTATTGTATATAGAGAAAGGATCCATTTATATAGCGCACTCATAACTCATATATTTGTATGAAACTTCCATTAACTAATCTGAGATGATACTGCATCAACTTAAATTTTATAGAAATTGAGCAAACATCTGGACCAGATTACACAGACATGGTTTCACCAGAATCTTACAGAACTCTCAGAGACTTAAAAAAAAATTATTCTATACCATGTTTAAAAGGCATGGCAAACCTTAGACCGGTCAGTCTCCAAGAGCCTTAGTAAAACAGGTAGAAACCTTTGTCCATAATCTCTGATCCAGGCTATATACCACAATTTAAAAGAACAGAACACATATAATGTGAGACATAGAAGACACAAAACATATGCAGTAGCTGAATCATTTAAAGCATCTGTAGCAATAAAAAGGTTAGCTTACAGCACAAAATGAAGCATGTGTTGGACCGCTGAAAATGTAAATGTTGCTCCCTTATTTACAAACAAAAATCATATTAATGGTATGGATCCTTTGCAACAAACACACAGGGCAGGGAAGATGTGCTGATTGGTGTTTCTATACAATTAATCCCATCTGGGGAATTAACTTTCAAATACTAATGAAGTGACTTTTGTCTCAGTTATAAAAATACTGAGCTCATCATGCAAACAATGCAACACGTTTACACTATCCCACTCTCATAGAAAGTGTAGTGGGCTTATGGTATTAAAGCAACAATCATATCAGGCACACAGATCCCATGTGAAATAACTTACAATACAACAGAGTAATAAACTTATACTTCTATGCGACAGAAAGAATAAAGCAAAAGATTTAAGTAGGTCTATCAGGTACAACCTGCGAGTCAGTTCTTTTCTAATATACAGTTCTGCTATTATATATATATATATATGTATATATATTGGTCACTCAGGACCAGAACTTACATTTCCCATACTGCTGACTCAGGGTGGACACACTACTAACTTACCAAAGTGTGTCCCCAATATAGACAATCACCCAATTAATGGAGAGTCATTGTTTGCAATAAAGACATGGACACTACAAATGTGCTTTAACAAGATTCTCAGTGAGTATATTTTCAGGGCTAGCATATAAAGCAAAAAGAGTTTAACTATTTCATATCCTTACAGTCAGCACTAATGATTATAAACCTTATTTAAGCATAAAATACATATGAACAAGAAAAGTTAACTACTTCATATTCTTGCATGGTAATTTCCCATTTCTAGGACAAATTTTTCAAACACTTATTCACACTCAGAACCAGACTTAACTAATGACAATTAGAGGGTGGACAAGGTGAACCTGAAACTCTGTGCACACTATCGTAGTATATTCACTTATATACTAAATTCTCTGTCTATATCACTTTATAGACTTTATCTGTCCAATTCTCTTATTAGACCTTCTCTAGTTCACTTACTAGAAATACATATATCTCTCTGTCTAGTTCCCTTACTAGACTAATTTAACGGGACCTTATGTAAAACTGAGTCACAGAAAACACATATACTAAATAACCTTTCCTAAAATGATGTAGACTTACAAAACCATGGGGATCATAGATTCAGGGCGTCAAGATAGACACAAGGAATTACTACTCACCCAAAATGGTTTTGGCTACAATCCCACCGCTGCCACCAAGCTGAAAGGTAAATCTGCTACTCTGGTGACTCGGTCCCTCTGGTCACTATTCTCCAACCCTCGATTGTCAGCTGAATATTCAGGGAAGATTTTTATGGAAGCATATTAACCAGACACACACTCTTTGCTTTCCATAATCTTCAAGTGTATTATAAAAAGGATGGCATATTTATACAGTATTGATCATGAACTTTGACATACATTGGTCAAAATATGCTTACAAAAGATAAACGTTGCTAAAAGCGGAAATAGCTGATTTTTGCAGAAGACCACATTTCTTGTGGTCAAGCATGTCTTATTTTCCATGATACTTTTCTCGGAAGCATCAGGTCAATGTTACTTTGCGGATGCGTCTGTTGATTCAAAAGCAGAAGTGATAAATCAAAAATAACCTGTGGTTTGTCTAGTTTTTAGCTCTTGTGTAAATCTTAAGAAAGAGAATATAATATCAGAAATTATAGATGAGAATCATTAACCCCTTCCCTTCAATTATGTGATTTAATTAGTTAAAATTTGATTGACATGCCTGACAACCCAGGCAAAAAGTGCAGAAAATTTGAATTGCAAGCACGATATTTAACCCTTTAACTTTCCAAGACACCATAAAACCTGTACATGGGGGTACTGTTTTACTCGGGAGACTTTGCTGAACACAAATATTAGTGTTTCAAAATGGTAACTTGTATTACAACAATTATATTTTTAGTAAAAGTAAAGTTTTTTGCCTTTTTCACACATGAACGGCACTTTTACTGTCGATATTATTGTTGTAATACAAATTAACATTTTGAAAAAAAAATATTTGTGTTCAGCAAAGTCTCCTGAGTAAAACAATACCCCCCATGTACAGGTTTTATGGTGTTTTGGAAAGTTAGAGAGTCAAATATAAGGCTTGCATTTCATTTTTTTCACATTAAAATTTGCCAGATTGGTTATGTTGAGACCATATGGTAGCCCAGAAATAAGAATTACCCCCATGATGACATACCATTTGCAAAAGTAGACAACCCAAGGTATTGCAAACTGGGTATGTCCAGTCATTTTTAGTAGCCACTTAGTTACAAACACTGGCCAAATATTAGTTTTTTGCTTTTTTCACACAAAATGAACGATAACTTTGTCCAGTGTTTGTGACTAAGTGGCTACTACAAGAGACTGGACATACCCCACTTGCAATACCTTGGGTAGTCTACTTTTGCAAATGGTATGCCATCATGGGGGTAAATCTCATTCCTGGGCTACCACAGGGTCTCAAAGGTAACATTACTAATCTGGCAAATTTCAATGTGAAAAAATAGAAAAATGGAATGTGCTATATTTGACCCTTTAACTTACCAAAACACTGTAAAAACTGTTAATGGGGCTAACTGGGGCTACTGTTGTACTTGTGAGACTTTGCTGAATCTAAATATGTACTTTTTTGCAGTAAAAGCTAACAGTATTATGACATTTACAGCTAAAATGTGAGGCGGAACTACACATTTTTAAAAAAATTAAAAATTTCTCACAGTTTTTTTGATTTTATTCATAATAAATTATGTTTCATATATAAATATTTTATATGAAATGAAAGCCCTGTTTCTCCTGAACAAAATGATATATACTAAGTGTGGGTGCATTTAATATGAAAGAGGTGAATTACGGTTGAACAGACATATAGCGCAAATTCCAGTTTTTGTTTACATTTTGTTTTGATCAGAACGTGTACTATTGACCTCGTCCTGAAGGGGTTAAAAAATAGTCACCATTTGTACCATTCCAATTTTGGGGAAGGCCCAACAAATGGACTCCCTCCCAAAAAAGCACATACACTCCATTTACAAAGAAGAATTAACAAACATCAAATTTTTCCTTCATTCTGTGTGTCAAAACCAGATAAAAGCCTGGCAAATTACCCTTAAAATGTCCTCTTCCCCCTGGTCTGTGGGATGTCAGAAAACATATAAATAGTGTTCCTGGATGTCTCCATGCATCTTAGCATTAGTTATGGTACCATACAATATTTGTGTTTTTTATGAATGCGGCTTATTAGAACTAAAGTTTTCTGCTCACTGTATAGCTGTTGTAATGTTTTTTTACGCTATTCTTATATACCGCATTTAAAAATAAATAAATAAATAATAATGTTTTCCCCGGTAAATTAAGATTTGTTAGTCTGGCTTACGTATTTTTCTCAAAATGTACGTTAATACCTAATGTATTAAAAAAATATTAAAAGATATATTATACCACTTAGAGAAAGCCCATTCTGACATACAATGAAACAGTATATCCGACACTCAATTTCATAATTTAATTATATAAATTCACAAAAATAAATGTGATTTTTGTAATCTTTGACATTCATATTTCTCACATCTAGTAATTCCCATTAATGCAATCAGTAAAGATTTCAAGGCTTTTTACTTTAGATTCCCAATGTAATACCAACTCATCAGAACTAATTCATTTTCTAAGTAGAAGCTTTCCATTTTAAAGTTACTATTGAACTTGATAGTCCAATATTATTTCTTATGCCCTAGAGATTTTCTGACTGTGTTACTTATCTACAAATAACAATTAAATGTTATTAAAAAAAATCTGAACCTATACAGGTAGTAAGGATTAGAAGCAGTATGACTGTAGATGTAGAATTAATATTATCCTCAATGTGATAAGAGGAACTCGGTTTCAGACACGGGAAAATAAATACAGTTATTAATGTTAACCACAAATGTTCGCTTTAATCATGTATTGTGTGTTGTATGAATATTACTGACCATGATAGATACATAAAAAGACAGACAGATACAGACAGACACAGTGGCAGAAATAAAGTAGAGAGCGCCCTGGTGTAAGATTTCTTTTTGGGCCCCCTAATTGCAAGGATTGCCAAAAGTTAGATCCCCATGTGTCGTACAACTCCAACAATACTTTACTAGCTGGAGATGTACCATTGTCCATCCTTGCAGGTTTGGATTTAGCACTGAGCAGTGTTTGTGTGTTTGAATGAAGGCATGATTTTGTATGGTGTATGTGTGAATGTACGGGTATATTTGCATGTAGTGTTGGCATTTAAAAGCTGTGGTGTACTTTTGTGTAGTGTTTGCTTTTTAGTTTAGGAGTGTGTTTGTATGTACTGTTGATGTTTGAATGCAGGCATGCAATCGTGTGTATTGTTGATTTTTGAATGCATGGGTGTGTTTACAGGGAGTGCAGAATTATTAGGCAAGTTGTATTTTTGAGGATTAATTTTATTATTGAACAACAACCATGTTCTCAATGAACCCAAAAAACTCATTAATATCAAAGCTGAATATTTTTGGAAGTAGTTTTTAGTTTGTTTTTAGTTTTAGCTATGTTAGGGGGATATCTGTGTGTGCAGGTGACTATTACTGTGCATAATTATTAGGCAACTTAACAAAAAACAAATATATACCCATTTCAATTATTTATTATTACCAGTGAAACCAATATAACATCTCAACATTCACAAATATACATTTCTGACATTCAAAAACAAAACAAAAACAAATCAGTGACCAATATAGCCACCTTTCTTTGCAAGGACACTCAAAAGCCTGCCATCCATGGATTCTGTCAGTGTTTTGATCTGTTCACCATCAACATTGCGTGCAGCAGCAACCACAGCCTCCCAGACACTGTTCAGAGAGGTGTACTGTTTTCCCTCCTTGTAAATCTCACATTTGATGATGGACCACAGGTTCTCAATGGGGTTCAGATCAGGTGAACAAGGAGGCCATGTCATTAGATTTTCTTTTT
Source organism: Pelobates cultripes (assembly GCA_933207985.1). Taxonomy (NCBI): domain Eukaryota; kingdom Metazoa; phylum Chordata; class Amphibia; order Anura; family Pelobatidae; genus Pelobates; species Pelobates cultripes. The sequence continues at coordinate 192,063,586 of OW240912.1, forward strand.
TATACCCTTTCTTGCCAGCCACGCTGTGGAGTACTTGGACGCGTGTGATGGAGCATTGTCCTGCATGAAAATCATGTTTTTCTTGAAGGATGCAGACTTCTTCCTGTACCACTGCTTGAAGAAGGTGTCTTCCAGGAACTGGCAGTAGGACTGGGAGTTGAGCTTGACTCCATCCTCAACCCGAAAAGGCCCCACAAGCTCATCTTTGATGATACCAGCCCAAACCAGTACTCCACCTCCACCTTGCTGGCGTCTGAGTCGGACTGGAGCTCTCTGCCCTTTACCAATCCAGCCATGGGCCCATCCATCTGGCCCATCAAGACTCACTCTCATTTCATCAGTCCATAAAACCTTAGAAAAATCAGTCTTGAGATATTTCTTGGCCCAGTCTTGACGTTTCAGCTTGTGTGTCTTGTTCAGTGGTGGTCGTCTTTCAGCCTTTCTTACCTTGGCCATGTCTCTGAGTATTGCACACCTTGTGCTTTTGGGCACTCCAGTGATGTTGCAGCTCTGAAATATGGCCAAACTGGTGGCAAGTGGCATCGTGGCAGCTGCACGCTTGACTTTTCTCAGTTCATGGGCAGTTATTTTGCGCCTTGGTTTTTCCACACGCTTCTTGCGACCCTGTTGACTATTTTGAATGAAACGCTTGATTGTTCGATGATCACGCTTCAGAAGCTTTGCAATTTTAAGAGTGCTGCATCCCTCTGCAAGATATCTCACTATTTTTTACTTTTCTGAGCCTGTCAAGTCCTTCTTTTGACCCATTTTGCCAAAGGAAAGGAAGTTGCCTAATAATTATGCACACCTGATATAGGGTGTTGATGTCATTAGACCACACCCCTTCTCATTACAGAGATGCACATCACCTAATATGCTTAATTGAGCCTATACAGCTTGGAGTAAGACAACATGCATAAAGAGGATGATGTGGTCAAAATACTCATTTGCCTAATAATTCGAGCCTATACAGCTTGGAGTAAGACAACATGCATAAAGAGGATGATGTGGTCAAAATACTCATTTGCCTAATAATTCTGCACTCCCTGTATATATAATGTTTGTGTTTTAGTACAGAGATGCGTCTGTATTTAGTGTTCACATTTGAATGCAGAGGTGTGTTTACATGTAGTGTTGACATTTGCATGCTGGAGTAGTGTTGCATTTCAATGCTGAGATGTATTTATAGTTTTCCTTTAGCCACCCTTCTGTTTTCTACCTTTTGGGTGTCCAGTCTGCTGGCTGAGTTTGTTTGGAGTTAGAGCCTTGCTCTCTTTGGTTGTGCCCTACTCCTCTCTTCTCTCCTCTGTGTCTCTCACAATGCATTTCATATATCTTTTGTATGACAATTGTAATGCAAGTGGCATTACTTTTCAAAACCTCCTCAAATTTATACTTTCTTGTGGTCACTGCAAAAGGAGCATCTTCAGCTGGGAGGATGGGCTCATCTGTTTCTGTATTATGTATACATGTTGGTCTTTCTCAGGCACCATTCCTGAGAAAAGCATGTTCTGGGTGTGCTCCCAGTTCCCCTTTTTGTCTTTACTATGGAAGACTGGAATCCAGAACAGATTCACTTCATGCATAGATAGTACTTTATTACTGACATACTTTCATCTGTTCTATCAGGTTTTTCAAGAGAAAAAGAGTAATTTCTATATTTGCTTACAAAATCGTGGTAAAAATGTGGAATCAGTAGTAAATTTCTAATTTAATTTTAGTGTATGCCTTTCAGATGTGTGACAGCTATAGTGTATTTTCCAGACAAATGTTTTGGCATGGAGTTCTCTAAACATTCTCAGGGGGGTTATTAAATGGGCCCATGGTACTGGACATCCCCTAGTGCTCTATTAGGTGGAGGATAGGTGTGGTGCTCTACATTTTAGAGCAGCAAGAGGGCCTAAAGAACTGATGAATGAATCAGGGGGGTTGGCCCTGCACAGGTCTAGTGCTTTCTTTCTTGTCTGGAATTGGTACCATAAGATTGGTATAAACCAGATGGGTTGTTAGACTTGTGAACTGTGAAAAAATCTAGTTCGGCTGAAAAGATTTGTCTGGAAAAAACATTTGTTTTGGATATTTTGAGTTTTATCCATGTGCATTTTCAGTCCGGATGGATTTTGACCATGTGATCATAGGCCAAAATGGCACGAAAATAATTTTTATTATTGAGAGCATTCGATTAATTTTAACTAATAATTACTTCTCGTTTTAAGATACTTTTTATCTAAAGGAAACAGGTACAGCTGTTGGGACTATAATCGCCCCTAGCTATGACAATCTTTCCATGGTGGATTGGGAGGACTCCGACGTTGGGAATTGGCATGGCTTGGTTGCAAATCAAGTCCACTATTGTTGATATATCAATTTATTTTTTATTTGCAAAAGTATATATTACAGAGTTATAATAACAGAGTTATAATGCTCAGCTTCAATTTTAGTAAAAATGCAATAAATGTTTTAGATCTCGATATCTATGTTAAAAATAATTAATTGGAAACTTGCCCTTACAGTTGTGCTCAAATGTTTGCATACCCTTGGAGAATTGGTAGTATATGTACCATTTCTAGTGAAAACATGAGTAAGCAAGCAAAACACTTTTTTTTTATTTCTTATAGGATTCATATTCAACTGTAGGTTATAACAGAATGGCACAATCATAAAACAAAACATGACAACAAAGAAAAAAATGAAATGACCACTATTCAAAAGTCTGCATACTTTTAATGCTGTGTATTGCCCCCTTTGGCATCAATGACACTGTGCAGTCTTTTGCAATAGTTGTCTATGAGGCCCCTAATTCTTTCAGGTGGTATGGTTGCAAAATGCCTCCAGGTCATCAGTGGTGTATTTCCCACAAGGCTAACAGGGCATTTGCCTTGGGTGGCACTTTAGGGAGGTGGCAAAAAAATGTTCCCCGTGGCTCAGTATCTAGCCTGCTCAGTGCATCCATGTGAGAGCTAACAAACTCACTGACTATTTATACACAGACACTAATTACAATTAAAAAAAGCCACAAGTGTAGGAAATTACCCTTTAATTGCCATTTTAAGCTATGTGTGTCACCTTGTGTGTCTGTAACAAGGCCAAACATTCAAGGGTATGTAAACTTTTGATCAGGGTCAATTGGGTGATTTCTGTTATCATTATGATTTTAAAAGGAGCCAAACAACTATGTGATAATAAATGGCTACATATGATCACTAGCCTTTAATAAAATAATTTTTTGCATAATCAGTCATATTTTCAAAAAAATAAATAAATAAAATTTCACAATTTCTGCCAAGGTACGTAAAACTTTGAGCATAAGTATTAAGGCCTTTTGGCCTGTAATTGTGGGAGGGGCGTATGACTCACCTTCTCCCTACTTAAGGGACACCCCTTACCTGGCTCCATACCGTTCGAGGTCAGCGCTGCATCGAGAATCCACTTCCGGTTCACGTACGGCGCCATCTTGCTTTTCAAAAACCCGCGGTTTTCGTTTGGTGTAGCTGTGTCCAGGAATCCTTACAGGTTTTCCGCCCGTTCAGCCACGCACATACCCGGTGTTTTCGTCGCAGATTAAGTCCACAGGACTTCAAAATCGTAAGTCCGTCGCCCGGATCATTTCCCACGGCGTCGCGATTTAAAACGGCCTTACTTTACGGCCACACGCTTTACGGCCAAGTCACAGGCATATTAACCCCTTTGCTGCCGGCAGGCATATCGGTTTCGGTTTTTCTTTGTATTAAGCAAATTCGTTCTGCATATCATCAGCTATAATTGGTTTCATGTCATTTACTGTTATTTAGCTTATGCAAATTACGAAATCCTTGCATATGACTGGGGCAATACCCCTGTTAACTACTTATGAATAAGTATTTATTTAGGTTATGGTTTAATCTTAGCAGATATGGCATTATTAAAGTTTTATTGAAATTCTTCATGTTATATACATATATTTATGGAGTTAAGCTTAGACAAGCCTTTACATTTTACAGATGTCGCTTGTAGGATTTACGTTATAAATTATGTTTAGAAATTACGTTTCTATCATACCATGTACTCACGTTTCTTACATGGCACTTATATATTCTGACTTTTTCTTTGTGTACTCAAACGACATACCAAGTACACAAGAACACGGTCTCACAAATCTCACAAACTCTCGGGTTGAATCACACGCCTTGATTCAACCACTCATACGTCACGTTTTGTTTCCTAATTTTGGGATAACTTCTCAAATATTTCTGTACCTCGTACTTACCTCTTTTCATGGCTTACGTTTACAGCCTAACATATACGGTATTGTTTTAAATCCTGCACCTTATTATACCACAAACACTAGCATTACTATATCATACGCATTAATCTGGTCACCAGAGACATATCATACACACCCCCAAGCATGATTACCATACCACATACAGGGCCAGTCGGGCCAATATCATTCATGTATTCCCTTTCCATATGTACTACTAGAACTCATCACATATAACTAGTCTAAATTGGTATCATAGGATCCAATTCTCACACTATCATATTTGGTTTTTCTATCCCTTTAGGATTTTTCCAGTTTTTCTCTACCTATCGCTTATCAAGCGCATACATACTACCAGGTACGTTAAGCCTGCTCACGCCATACATCACATATGGTTCCTCCTCTACTTAGGACATAGAGTACTGGCAATTTTAGGGGTTATAGGCCCAAATAGGTATCCCCCCTCCGGGCATTCTGCCTATCGTTTAGTGGTCCGCGAGGCCAACACCCCGCCTCAACGTTTCGGAGGTAATGCCCCCCGGGCCACACGTGAGTTAGCCGCCTCGCAATTATAGAGAGGGTGCCACCTGTCACCCCCTTCCCCTGTTTTCTTGTATTGTCACCGAGAGGCCTACGAATTCCTGCCACTACGTCGGGTGGCCTCAAATAACCCCTCGCGCCAACGCATAGATAGAGCCTCTCATAGCCACTTGGCAACTAGCAGGGCCTCACCTGTCACCAAAGAACAAGTTTTAATTTTTCGCCTATCCGGCATAATTAGCCTGCCAGTACATCCCCTCGGGGGGTTTTATGCTAACCATATACTTTTGTAATCTAGTATGTCTCAAGAAGGGGTAGAGGATTTCTCCATCCCAAGGACTCCGGCTAGAACCAACACCCCATCACAGGAGGAAGATACGGCTAGTCCAGCATCTTTCAGATCATGGACTATCCCTCGTATCACTAGCGAACTCAGGAGACGACAAATCCCTTTTCCAGCAACAGCAAGGAAAGCGGAACTTTACAAATTATTACACACCTCAACTGATAACATGGACGCTGGGGAAGGGTCGAGCCAGTCCCACCCAGGGAACATACATGACATGCTCACGTCCCTCATGACATCCATGAGCAAGGTCAATTCTAGGCTGGAGAAACTTGAATCGGTCACTACAGCCCTCACTATGGCTGGACCGGCCACGGCAATTCCCCCATCAGTGGTGGAGTCGCAATCAGTTTCTCCAGCTATCACCTCGGATGACCAAGAAGTTTACCCTGCCCACATGATTCCTGAGCACCTCAGGAGAGATATCCTGGAAGGTAAAGATGTCAATCTGGCCTCACTACTAATTGCCTCCCAGGATATAGTGGAACATAAGACCTACGCTTATGACGATATTTCTGTGGTGGTCAAATCCAGGGATGCACGATTAAATAGGAAGCTAACCATTCCTGAATTTGTATTAGCTTTTGGCATTTATCGGGATGTGGTCTGTACGGTATATCCCCACAGACGTGAGGAGTTTGACTTATATATGCACAGGCTGGTTGATCTGGGCAACAAATATGGTGGGTCAGCTTTCTATGACTACCATAGATCTTTTTCTGCCAAAGTGTCTGGCGCCTTCTCACAGTACGGGACAAGGTCCAACTGGAGTAAGATTGATACGATCATTTTTTGCAGGCACTTTGCAGGTCTAAGAGCACCGGCCTGTGCACACTGCTCCTCCATGGCTCATACTGCCAATTTTTGTCCGACCACTGCGAACGAACCTACCACCTCGCAGGGCACTAGCTCCGCTGTGTCAGCAGAGAGAACACCTAAAGACAAACTGGGTCGACCTATCAAGTTTTTGGGGAAGTCCCAAATATGTAATAATTTCAATGTCGGTGCATGTAATTACAGCGGTTGTCGGTTATTGCATATATGTTCAAAATGTTTTAGGGCACATGCGAAAACCATGTGTCCAAATAAAATGTACCCTAAGCAATACTTAACTGAGATAAATATTTCTGTACTCACGGCATTACTGTCACGACATCCATCTAGACATTTGGTAGACTTCATCATCACTGGTCTATCACAAGGATTCCATACTGGTCTCATACACATGCCTTCAGGAATCCTTGAATGTCCTAATTTACAATCTGCACAACAAAACCCTACAGCGGTTAGCACACTCATAGCCAAAGAAGTGGCAGAGGGCTTCCTATTGGGACCCTTTCAGTCCTCTCCTTTTTCCACATGGCGGACAAACCCCATCGGTATTGTCACAGGGAAATCTTCCCACAAACAAAGACTTATCATCGATCTGTCTGCACCTCACACCTCTGCCTCACCTAGTCTGAACTCCCTTATCCCCTCTGAGGAATTTTCACTTCAATACTCCACCATAGATCACGCCATTACAGCTATCATGCAGGCAGGGGTCGGAGCATGGCTCAGCAAGACTGACATTACAAATGCCTTCAAATTATTGCCTATCCACCCTACACTATGGCACCTGCATGGCATTAAGTGGGCCGGGCACTACTACTTTTTCTCACGCCTAACGTTTGGTTCAAAAAGTAGTCCGGCCATTTTCGACGTATTCGCCGAAACATTATGCTGGTTATTATTAAATGTAGCCAGATGCCCTACAGTTATACACTACCTGGATGATTTCTTACTGATCGAAGAGAACACTTCCCCTCCCAGTAGCCTCATAGCAACCATCAGTCTTTTCAAACAGGTGGGTGTTCCAGTCTCCCCCACCAAAACTGAAGGACCAGATACAGTCATCACCTTTCTGGGAATCATGCTAGACTCAGCCACCATGCAAGCCAGCCTGCCACGCACCAAGATAGAGAACATTCTCACCAACATTAACCTCTACATACACCTCGGTACTTGCAATCGCAAAGAATTGCAGTCTCTACTTGGGTCACTGAACTTTGCCATGCGCATTATACCTCAAGGCCGGGCTTTCATCTCACGGCTCCTAACCATGTTCCCACTGTTTAGACATGATGCACACAGGTTACCACTGGATACCCAAGCCACGGCAGACCTACTTATGTGGAGAAACTTTTTGACCACCTGGAATGGGAAAAGCATGTTTCTCCCTAAATTGTCTGACTCCTCACCTACCATCTGGTCAGACGCGGCGGCTACCACAGGTTTTGCAGCAATTTACGGGAATGAATGGCTTTGGGGTAGCTGGCCTCCAGAGGTACAGGACCTGGAAGGGTTTTCCACTACCTCAGCTCTATTTGAGATGTATCCCATTGTAGCAGCTGCCGTGACATGGGGGCATCTATGGGCAGGTTCGTCAGTACGTTGCCACTCAGACAACCAAGCTACCTGCCACATCATAAACAAAGGCCGATCCAAGTCACTGACCATTATGAGGTTCTTGAGGAAACTCACCTGGCTGGCTGCATGCCATAACTTCTTCTTGTTTTGTGTCCATGTCCCAGGTGTTTGTAACACGGCTGCTGACAGTTTGTCTCGTTTCAATTTTCAGGCTTTTCGGCAAATACTTCCGTCAGCCGCACGTACAGCCACGACCACTCCACCTTTCCACCAGCTAGTCATGGACTAGAAGCTATTATGCAACATAGCAGGACATTGGCACAATTAGCACTGTCCACCAATACCCGGAGAACATATGACAGGGCTTTCCTTCTATTTAAAGATTCCTGTCACTGCACAACGCCACACAACCTTTCATCATGACATCTTTGTTAGGTTTTGCTTCTTTTTGCCACCTCAAACTTAAATTATCTTACAACACAATCAAGCTATATCTGACAGGCATACAACATCACATGCTAACATTACAACCAAACAACACAAGTTTCATGTCCTCCTACCAGATAAAAAACATCCTTAGAGGTATCCAGAGATCCGAACCCCCACGTACCGCGCAAAGGCTACCTATAGACTTCAATATCTTCAAGGATTTATCCAGCCTACTAGATTCAAAACCCTTTGCGAACAACACAAACCTTGTTATAAAACCGCCATATACGTAGCTTTTTATGGTTTCTTGAGACCAAGAGAATTTACCGCCATCAACACATCCCAGTCCACTCACATTCTGCTTCATTCACACTTAACGAAACACATGGATTACTATATTTTAACTCTGCATCACTCCAAAACCAATCAACACGCACCCCCGGTAGAGGTTAGATACTATCCTACCCACAACGTGTGGTGCCCCGTCACATTACTGGACACCTATACTCAGCATTTCAAAGCATCACCATCTCAACCACTTTTCTGTCTACAAGGTTCGGTACTCACTACCACCACCTTCATGACCCACGTCAGGTCCCTACTTACACAACTAGGACTAAAATCAGCTAACTATTCGGGCCACTCCTTCCGCATAGGGGCGGCCTCCACAGCGTCCAGTGCAAACATTCCAGTACATGTTATCAAGTCACTAGGGCGCTGGAAGTCTTCTGCATACTCTAGATACATACCTAACCCGGTACAAGAAGTTAGAAATGCCTTTCAAGATATGTCTGGTTGAAGTATGTATACTGCTCGTTTCGTAATAAAGTATATTTTCTACTTTTGCCCTCTTTATTTACAGGCCTACCTCATCGTCGGTTCCGGCACACCACAACCGACTTGCTCTTTCACACTATCCCATACTTATCAGTGTTTGTATCTTCTGTACTATCATGAGCCCTTAACACAAGTATTAAGGCCTTTTGGCCTGTAATTGTGGGAGGGGCGTATGACTCACCTTCTCCCTACTTAAGGGACACCCCTTACCTGGCTCCATACCGTTCGAGGTCAGCGCTGCATCACCCTCCCACCCACTCCTCTTTTATTAACTCCTTTTTCTCATACATTTCTTATTGGTGGGCCCTCTTTATTTACAGGCCTACCTCATCGTCGGTTCCGGCACACCACAACCGACTTGCTCTTTCACACTATCCCATACTTATCAGTGTTTGTATCTTCTGTACTATCATGAGCCCTTAACACAACTGTACTTTTAAAAGTAAATATAAATGCTTTCATAGACCTTACAAGCTGCCTCTACTCCCCATGGCTTAACAGTATACCTAAAAGTCAGCCACTAAGACTGAAAAGAACTGTACTGATTTTACAACTTTTAATGAACAAGCTAAGATATTAAAAAATAAATTAGTTTAAAAAAAATACAATGTCGATAGTCTAGACACCCTAATTAATAATATAGGGAATACACAGATACATTGTATAATAATGTTAATAAATTCGAATCAAAGATCACAATAACAGAATCTAAAATAAAAATGTGTATTACATGTAATACAAAAAATGTGATATATATGCCCTTGTGGCCTCCAATGTGTAGGAATGACCACAAGAAGCTTAAAACTAAGAATAGCTGATCACAGCAGGAACATTTCTAATGGTTTTATGAACCACATGTTAGCAAACACTTTTTTGTTTCATGATAAACACCCCAAGCTTTTAAAATTTTGCCTTAGATTTGTATACTATACGATGGTGGGGAGGCAACATTACTAAAATATTAAGAAGAAGGGACATGAAATTGGTATTTTATTTAGGAACTTTAATTCCTATGGGCTTAAACAAAAATTTTGACCTTTATAATTTATATATATGTATTTTATAATGCTTTATTTATATTTTTATATACAGGTAGTCTTACATATACTCAGCTAGCTCTTATATTTATTCTCTTTCTCCTTATATCTGGTTTTAATATACTAAGACAGATCTTACATTTACCTTAATTTATTCATATATATAGTTTTTAATGTTAACTTATTTAAAAAAACAAAGTTGCCATATACTTATATGCAATTGATTATATGTATGTAATTATAGCATATGATTATATGTATGTTTTTTAATTTACATTTTTATTGCATCCAATTTGCTAATTCTAATCTTATCAAGTTTCTAGTTTTATTATTTATTAATTTCCTTATTCTATATATTTTATTATTACTTTTTTTTATTCCTCTTTTGCCCTTTTTTACTTATTCTACAACTATTTGTGGTAAATGTGGTAAAGTGGTCCTGGGACAGTGGGTGGAGTAGTAAAGGGGGAGATGGAGAGGATAATATAAATAGGCTGCCATCTTACAGGATAGCAGCTGTAGTAGTATTATCCACGGTATCTCCGCTGGTAGACAGGATGAAGCAGGTAAAATGTGGGTAAAATGCAGGTAACGTAGTTACAATCCTTTTCTCCCAAGAACTAGATGACACATAGCTTGGAGGTTTAAACACTGGCATCTCACGAGGCTGAGTCACACGCTTTAATGATTACAGCTTCTTTTAAGCACAGATCTCCAAGGGGATCTGCATTCCACACAATACACTTCCCTTAGTCCTAGGCAGGAGGGGGTTGGGTTACAGATAGCCATCTCCCGCTTTAGGAGATACCAAGCAGTACACAGGGATACACTTTACATCATATTACATTCAGGGGAGGTTACACTTTAAGTGGCTGGTTTTGCCACATATAGGAATAGCAATGCAGTAATAGCAAGATACATACAAGAACATTCTGTAAGTGTAAGCCATCTTAATTATCAGTTGGTAACAGCTTGGTAATTGCTGGTTGTTGCACTCGGTATACCTGCTTTCCAAGTGCTGTTTGCGGCCAGGGTATGGATATCGAAGCTGTCCTCTCTGCCCTTAGGGCTGAGGCCTTACAAGATGGGGGGCTCGTCTTCAGGCCTCCGCAGCTGTTGCCGCCTCCCCTCCCGGCGGTAGTGGAGGTTCCCAGGGACAAGTTCAGCCATCGGAAAATTTTGCCCCGCTAGGGGAAGCTATGGGCCCTCCTGGGCACAGGTGTGCAGGCCTGGCCTCACGGACCTGGTGGGCTGAGGCCGCGACGATTGCTTCACCTCCCTTGTGGGCTTCTGTCTCTACCCGGGCGGGGGGGTGTTCTATGGCATTCCGCGCCTGCTTATCTTTCCTGTCTCCAGCCCACGTAGCAGGAGCCGCAGTCCTTCTTCCTGGGCCAGCTGGCCCACGGCTACACAGGCGGATGGTGCTTCGGCGCAGGCTGACTCTCCTTCTGCGGCTGCTGAAGGTTTTCTGGCGGACTTGCCTCCATCGGTGGACCTGCCACATGGGTCCCGCGGCCCAGTCCGGAGGAGTGGTGGACGGGCCTCCAGTCTAATGAGTAGGTTTAAGGGTGTATCCCAGGAGGCATAGGGTGGGGTGGGACCCTTCTTTGGTTACTTTGTCTGGGGGTGCCCGTCACAGGTGGTCCCTGAATCTTCCCCACCCGCGGTGGCTCCACCGGGCAGGGAGGTCACACCAGCGCACATGGTGTGGCCTATATGTGTTGGTCTGGCCCCCTGGGGCTGCATTTGCGCCAAGAGGTGCAGGGAAAAAATTTGGAAGGGGGAGTTTGTTGAGATTTTCTCCCTGCTCCGCTTGGAGGACTTGCCCTCTCCGAATAAAGAGTCTAAGGACTCCAACAAGGACAAGGACACTCCGCTGCATCGGCCTTGCCCAGGTACACTGTTTGCTGCTGGCAATACGAGAGTCAATGTAAATTGGGGAGTAGTTGCAAGTTTAAACATGAGTGCTCTGGAGTGCGGGGATTTCATGGTCTCGAAGGGCGAGGACGCCGTTATAGGAATCGCCAGGCAGCAGAGCTGCTCTTTGGGGGTTTCTGGGATGGGTTTTGGATTCCCCATCGGGTGAGGGATTCTTCTGGGATTTGTCAGACCCTCAAGTCGGTTCGGGATCACCCCGAGGTGGTGGATTGGCCGTTCGCAGCCCTGACAATGCTTAAGAAGGAGCTGGGCAAGTTTCCGCTGATTCACCATTTGTCCTACCCATTCGAGGGTTTGGTGAATAGTGATATTGATGAGGAGCTGTGTAAGGTGTCGTACGTGTCCTTTGACACGGCGGTTCGGATGGTTCAGGTGGCAGGCCCTGGGGCTCTGATGGCAAAGGCGGATAGCAAGGCTGTTTTTCGGCTGCTTCCTTTCCACCCGGACTGCCATCATCTGTTTGTTTCTTCCAGGGCAGTTATTACGTGCATCTGTGTTTGCCCATGGGTTGTGCAATTTCCTGCTTCTACAATTTTTCGATTGTTAGTACATTTCTGGAATGGGTGGAATGTGTTGGCCCAGCTAGTTCGACAGTGTATACGCACCTTCTCCAAACCCTGGTATCGGTCTCTCATTTTTTTTGGCTTCTTTGGGATTGAGATTGATTAGGTTGCTGTGGAATGTCGTTTGCTGGAGGATAAGGTTTTGGAACTTGCCCTGCTTAGTCTCTGCCGCCAGATCCCTCAGGAAGATTTAGCTGCGACACCTGCAGTAGCTTTTGGGTAAGCTACAATTTGCGTGACGGATTATTTCTGTGGTAAGGGTGTTTAATCCCGGGTTGGCAGCGGTAACCGCAGGGGTTGGAATGCCCTCATCATTACGTGCATATCACTCGTCCATTGCGCGATGATCTAGTAATTTGGTCATTCTTCTTGGACGGGTTTAATGGTCGGTCATATTGGCAGGCACCTGAGGTGTCCAATGCCGAACTCGAACTGTTCACTGGCACTGCAGGTGCGTTGGGTTTCGGGGCAATCTTTGAGTCCCACTGGTGTGCCGAATCTTGGCCAGAATCTTGGCATTCGGTGCGGTTTACTAAGAACCTGGCTTTCCTGGAGGTGGCAGTAGAGATCTGGGGTGATCTCCTCAGGGTTCTCAGTGGTCTTCCACTGTGATAATATGGGGGTAGTGCAGGCCATCAATAATTTGTCTGCTTAGTTCCCTCCAGTGGTGCGGCTTCTTCTGCAGCACCTGGTGCTGTGCTGTTTGCGTTTGAATGTATATTGTAGGGCTGTGCATGTGCCCGGGGTTGCCAACGTTACAGAGGATGCTCTTTCTTGTTTTCAGTGGCAGGAATTCGGGTGGCGATGGCCAGTGAGTTTTCCATGACCGAATAATGTCTTGGATTCGGGGTTCAGTCTCTGAGTCTACTTGGCAGCATTATGGTAAGGCATGGAGCGAGTGGGTGGAATTCCAGAGGTAGCTCGGGGGTTTTCGGTCAGATGGTGAGAGTGTGCACAGTTTGTTACAGCTAATTTGGTTCTGGGAAACCTCGGGTTGTTTTACCTCGGCTGTGTCTGGGAAGTTGCCTGGGCTGAGCTTTTGGTTTGAGCTCACCAGGGTTTTGGACATCAAAGAGGATGTTCTTATTTCATTGGTAATGAAGGGATGGCATAAGGGGCCCAAGCTTTTGGTTTCTCGGAGGCCGGTTTCAGGCGCTATTATGGTGGACTTGTTCACTGTGCTGCCGCAGGTCTGTTTCTCTCCATTCGAAGTGGTGTTATTTCAGTTGGCGTTCTCCTTCACCTTTTTCGGTGCCATACGGGTGTGCAAGCTTGTGAGTACATCTAAATCAGTCCCTGGGGGTTTGTTGTTATTTGGGGATGTTTTGGCGAAGCAGATGCAGTGAGGTTTTTGATTCGGAAGTCCAAAAGAAACATTCTTGGGCGAGGGATGTGGGTCACATTATGTAGCATCCCTGGCTCTATGGTATGTCCTTTGGCATGTCTTCATGCTTTCTGGGAGGTTAGCTCGGCGGGTCCTTTGTTGGTTAACGGGGATGCCAGTTTCTTCCTGGTTCCAATTTATCAGGTTTTTCTTATTCCCTATTCACTCCCCTACATTATAAATCTCTCCCTCCAGTATTGGGCTCACAATAATTGTATATTTCAGTGCAGCAGCCACGCCAATCACATGATGGGGATAATGGCACCATCTTCTGTAACAGGACTTCACCAGCACCAAAGCCCTGTGGACTAAAACAGTGAAAATGGCGAAATTATTGCAAGGGAATACCATTACTGGAGAATACAGCCGTTCGCATGATTTCAGACGAATTCTTTGTGTTAAGTATGGAGGGCCGCCATTTCGGCACTTTACACGTGGCCGCGGCCATTTTACGTGCGAACAGCGGTGGTTGCCCGTCGACGCGTGGAACTAAAATCGAATACGCAAACAGGCGAACACCGCTGAGACCTCCATACAACCAGAACTTCGCACGGAAACTACCGAATCACGGGCCATTCGGTAGTTTCACTTAATCAGCTATGGGGAATCCAGCGAACTCAGAGATAGTTGTGGATGGCAAGAATTTTGTCTGTTTTAACCGGCGAACAGAGACCGACTGCAGGGCCAAAACTTGTGGAACTCTTTTCGGCTAGAAAATCCGTGCAGTTGGTCAAAACTTCAAACCTCCATAACTCCCGAACCCCATAACCGAATGGGCTGAAATTTCGACAGATAATTCCCCTAACCAAGACCTTTCAAGCGGTACTGGACTTAAAGGTGTACCCCCTGTTTTTGGGGTACATCCAGAACTAGGGTGAAAAATGGTACGTTATAATTAAGTTATGTGTTTATCTGAGGGGAGGAGACGTGGGGGTGTTACCCTGTGTGTAATTGGTTATTTTCATCCTCCCCCTGGGAGTGTCCTGTGTGTACTTGTTCCTAATAAAAAGCAGGCTGGGTTTCCCAGACCTCAGATCTTCTTGACCCTGCAAAACGTAGCCTTGTCTCGTTCTTGGAAGGGGATTATTTGGGAATGTTATTCTGCTCCTGTTACAGCTGAACCTGACTTTTACTCTGGATATCGTGAATGGGATTATACCAGCTTACTTCTCCACAGCAGCTTGCAGGGAAAAAGGACGTCTCCAACGGCCGATACCCTCTCTCTACCAGGGTAGCCGTTACATTGGTGGCAGCGGTGGGATGGTCCTTTTATCCAACAAACAAGCACTGAATGGAGTCACAGTATGCGAAGCTGAAAAGACCCACACTAAAGGATCTTTTGGAGAATCGTGGTAGGAGTGCCAGCAACAGACCACGGAGGGAGCTGATAGCTGACCTGCTGGAGCTGGACGAGATGGACAGGTCCATGGAGGTAACTGAACCCATGGCACCCATCAGTGAGGACGATGTGATTACTGCAATTGTGCAGCGGAGATTAGCTTTGTATCCAGTCACGTCTACAGAACTAATAACCCAACTGTTCCGGGAAGCAAGGGAAGAAATACAAACCAAGAGGGAACAAGAAACGGAACTGGTAAGAGCCCGACAGCTCACTACCCAGACAGTTCCCACCCCGCTACCCACTACTACGGTAAAGAAAATTCCCTTTACTGCATTTAAAGCCTTTGTAGAAAATGACGAGGAAATTGATGGGTATTTGGCTGACTTTGAAAGGCAGTGCTCACTACATCACATACCGCCAGAACAATGGGTCACGATCCTGGCAGGAAAACTGTCAGGGAAAGCTAATGAGGCTTTCCGAGCACTCACTACAGAGGAAATCACGCAGTACCAAAAAGTAAAAGAGGCACTGCTCACCAGGTATGCGGTAACCCCAGAAGCATACCGTCGTCGCTTCCGGGAGTCCAAAAAGAAAGCTGTGGACTCCCACATGGAATGGGCAAACCGACTACAGAGAGTAGCATCTCACTGGGTCCAAGGGTGCAAAGCCCACACGGGTGAGGAGGTGTTACAGTTGTTCTTAATGGAACATTTCTTCCAAGATTTGGCTGCGGACATACAAGACTGGGTACGAGATCGGCGCCCCGCCAATTTAAAGGAGGCGGCTCGGCTGGCCGACGAATATGCCGAGACAAGGAAAGTAAGCCAGGGTACTACACGACAAGCTCATAAAATAGAGCCACGTGCCCCAGCCGCTGTCTCACGCCCAGAATTTCGAGCTCCAGTCCCACCAGGACCACCCCGTCCTCAGGGGCCTACTAACTACCCCCGGGATTTGTCAAAGGTGACGTGCCATCACTGCAGCAACCTCGGACATATTGCCCGGTATTGTCCCCTAAGATCCAGTAACAACAACTGGAGGCGTACAACTCCCAGCACAGAGGCCCCTGCAGCACGACCCGCTGCGGCTCACTGTCTGGAAGCCGAAATGGGCCCTGAAGAATGTCTGGGGATTTTGTATGAAGCAGACCCCATACAAGCTGCTTCCCCAGACAATCGACAACATCACCGACAGGAGGTTAAGGTGAATGGACAAACAGCACAAGGCCTAAGAGACACCGGGGCTACCATCACTTTGATCCAAAAACACCTAGTGAAGCCGGAGGATGTGTCTACCCGCACTGTTGCTGTTCGGGTCGCAGGGGGCGCTGTTTTTCGCTTGCCCACTGCCCGAGTACACTTAGATTGGGGAGTTGGATCAGGAAAAACCACCGTCGGTATTATGGACAACTTGCCTGCCGAGGTCGTATTGGGAAATGACATTGGACCTTTAACTTCAGCATATTTGCCCACACCTGCTGCCGCCTGTCCCGTAACCACCCGTTCACAGTCCCGTGTCGCAGATGATCCTAATACAGGCCGGGAGACCCAGGTAAGCCAAGCACCCACATGTCACCCCACTACGATAAGCAGGCCCATAGCTTGGGACACCCCAGAGGAGTTTGGGAGGGAAACCAGAGAGGACCCCACCCTCCAAAAGTATCGGGAATTAGCTGACAGTGGGGGGGACAGGCTATACAGACTGGCTGAAGGCAGAAAGAGAGGCTGTGCCCCTTCGCAGAAGCGCCAACTGGTGGTACCCAAAAAGTACCGGTTGGAACTTCTCCGAATTGGCCACGACATTCCGTTGGCAGGACATCTAGGGGGTAACCGCACCACCTTCAGGATCACCCAGACCTTCTTTTGGCCGGGGATCTCGAAGGATGTGCGACGTTACTGCAGTACTTGTGACGTATGCCAACGGGTAGGGAAGAGAGGGGATCACCCTAAAGCTCGACTGTTACCTATGCCTGTGATCGAGGAACCATTTAGCAGGGTAGCAGTCGACCTAGTGGGACCCCTACCTAACCCCAGTCCCTCTGGTAAGAAATACATCCTTACCGTGGTGGACTATGCTACTCGCTACCCAGAAGCCGTCGCTCTGACGAATATCCAGGCTGACACTGTCGCCAGTGCTTTAGTCGGGATATTCACCCGAGTGGGATTCCCCCAGGAAATCCTGTCCGACAGAGGGACCCAGTTTACCGCAGACCTAACCCAACAGCTGTGGAAGGTCTGTGGTATTAAGTCCCTGCTTAGTTCCCCGTACCACCCACAGACTAACGGTCTCTGTGAACGCTTTAACGGTACCCTAAAGCAATTGCTGAGGACCTTTACAGCGGAATACAGAGACTGGGAACGATTCTTGCCGCACCTCCTGTTCGCTTATCGGGAGGTGCCGCAGGAATCCACAGGGTTCTCTCCCTTTGAACTGCTCTATGGCCGGAGAGTACGAGGACCTCTCGACCTCATCCGGGAGCACTGGGAGGGGGAGACAGAACACGACGGTGTACCCATCGTGCCATACGTATTAGAAATGCGGGACCGTATGGAGCAGTTAGCCCGGATGGCACGGGACCACCTCCATGCGGCCCAAGGGCACCAGAAACGTTGGTACGATCAGGGCGCCCGCCAGAGAACATTCCAAGTAGGCCAGAAGGTGCTGGTACTTAGACCTGTCAAAGGGAATAAGCTCCAGACCTCCTGGCAGGGCCCTTACAAAGTGGTAGCACAAGTCTGTGACACCACCTACGTAATCGCCAGCAACAAAGATGAAAGGATCCGGAAGTCCTTTCATGTAAATCTACTAAAGGAATATCAGGAAAGACCCGAGGATATAGCCGCCATATGCATACCCGCTACCGAAGACCCTGACAGCTTACCCATACCCGACCTATTAGCTAACCCAGAACCTAAAACCCTACTCAATACCGTACAGCTAGGGGAACGGTTAACTCCCGCCGAAAAGGGACAGATCCGACAGCTGCTGACTGAGAAAGGGTTGACGTTTTCCCAAGAGCCCGGTACACCCCCTTAGCAACCCACTATGTAGAGACCCCAGGACAAACCCCTCTCCGACAAACCCCCTATAGGATCCCTGAGGCAGTAAAAGAGGAGATGAGGAAGGAGATCCAAGAAATGTTAAGACTGGGGGTGATAGAGCCCTCGGACAGTCCGTGGGCCTCCCCGGTGGTTCTAGTTCCCAAGAAGGACGGAACCACTCGGTTCTGTGTCGATTATCGACGTCTCAATGACAGAACCGTGACAGACGCCTACCCCATGCCCCGAGTAGACGAGCTATTAGATCGCATTGCCAGGGGACGTTATCTGACCACCATCGATTTGTGCAAAGGATATTGGCAGATCCCCCTGGACAAGGAGGCTATCCCTAAGTCGGCCTTTGTCACCCCATTTGGCTTGTACCAGTTCAAAGTCATGCCATTTGGGATGAAAAACGCCCCGGCTACATTCCAGCGCTTAGTGGACCGCCTCCTTGATGGCTTCCAGGATTTCGCTTGCGCGTACCTGGATGACATTGCGATCTATAGCGAAACCTGGGGGGAGCATTTAAAGCATGTCGAAGCCGTACTGGATCAGATTCGAGCCGCAGGCTTGACTCTGAAACCAGAGAAGTGTAACTTCGGCATGGCCGAAGTCCAGTACCTGGGACACCGGGTGGGATGTGGGAAGCAGCGCCCAGAACCCGCTAAAGTTGAAGCGGTAGCTAACTGGCCCACACCCCACACCAAAACTCAGGTCTTAGCATTCTTGGGGACGGCAGGATATTATAGGAGGTTTGTCCCAGACTATAGCGCCATCGCAAAACCCTTGACAGACCTAACCAAAAAGAACTTGCCTAGGATAGTCCTGTGGTCTCCCGCCTGTGAAACCGCCTTTCAAGCCCTAAAGAATGCTCTAATCCATGCACCTGTCCTGTCTGCCCCCGTCCCTAACAAAAGATTTGTCGTCCATACAGATGCATCCATGTATGGACTGGGGGCAGTTCTAAGCCAGGTCGGGGAAGATGGAAGCGAGCACCCTGTCGCGTATCTCAGTAGAAAACTGTTACCTAGGGAAGTGAGTTACGCGGCAGTGGAAAAGGAATGCTTGGCCCTAGTCTGGGCACTAAAGAAACTCACCCCATATTTGTACGGGCAGGAATTTACTCTAATCACCGACCATAACCCTCTGGTATGGCTGAATAGAGTAGCTGGAGACAATGGACGTTTATTAAGATGGAGCCTCGCACTGCAACCCTATAACTTCTCTATCCAATACCGCCCTGGCAAATTTAATGGAAATGCCGATGGTCTGTCCAGACAAACAGAACTATTACCCTAACAAGGGACCGGACAGCCCCAAGTTGACCCGAAAAGGATCAATCCGGGTCTGCCGGGGTGTTCCACAAAAGGGGAGCAGTGTAACAGGACTTCACCAGCACCAAAGCCCTGTGGACTAAAACAGTGAAAATGGCGAAATTATTGCAAGGGAATACCATTACTGGAGAATACAGCCGTTCGCATGATTTCAGACGAATTCTTTGTGTTAAGTATGGAGGGCCGCCATTTCGGCACTTTACACGTGGCCGCGGCCATTTTACGTGCGAACAGCGGTTGTTTCCCCTCGACGCGTGGAACTAAAATCGGATACGCAAACAGGCGAACACCGCTGAGACCTCCATACAACCAGAACTTCGCACGGAAACTACCGAATCACGGGCCATTCGGTAGTTTCACTTAATCAGCTATGGGGAATCCAGCGAACTCAGAGATAGTTGTGGATGGCAAGAATTTCGTCTGTTTTAACCGGCAAACAGAGACTGACTGCAGGGCCAAAACTTGTGGAACTCTTTTCGGCTAGAAAATCCGTGCAGTCGGTCAAAACTTCAAACCTCCATAACTCCCGAACCCCATAACCGAATGGGCTGAAATTTCGACAGATAATTCCCCTAACCAAGACCTTTCAAGCGGTACTGGACTTAAAGGTGTACCCCCTGTTTTTGGGGTACATCCAGAACTAGGGTGAAAAATGGTACGTTATAATTAAGTTATGTGTTTATCTGAGGGGAGGAGACGTGGGGGTGTTACCCTGTGTGTAATTGGTTATTTTCATCCTCCCCCTGGGAGTGTCCTGTGTGTACTTGTTCCTAATAAAAAGCAGGCTGGGTTTCCCAGACCTCAGATCTTCTTGACCCTGCAAAACGTAGCCTTGTCTCGTTCTTGGAAGGGGATTATTTGGGAATGTTATTCTGCTCCTGCTACAGCTGAACCTGACTTTTACTCTGGATATCGTGAATGGGATTATACCAGCTTACTTCTCCACAGCAGCTTGCAGGGAAAAAGGACGTCTCCAACGGCCGATACCCTCTCTCTACCAGGGTAGCCGTTACATCTTCAATTTTACAAAATATAGTTTTTAACTTTGTCCCTCATTAACATATTTATTTATATATTTTTTTGTCAATCATTTTTTATTATTTTCATATCAATATTTGGTGATACAGAAAGAAAAAAGGTATTGTGACAGATCTCTCTGTCTTGAACTTACAGAGACTTATTGTTCATTCGCTAGTTTAATTCATGTTTTCCCATTCATGTGGACTCTATACCATTCCCTTTTTTTTTTACTACCGAATAAAACTCCCGAACGGCCGGCCACCCAGTAGAGAAGTGTGCTGCTGGTTAACCTCTTGGCCCCATTCGAACGTTGAGGTTAACTGCAGACACCACTTAAGTGATGCCTGTAGCTGGGTGGCCGCCATTCATATCCCGAATAAGCCATACCCCAGATAGCCATCCCGCGATTGGACTGTGTGCATAGGATTTGTGCGCTCAGATGCCATCTATACAGCTATATGGGGGCATGTTGAATGTCTGTATTATGTCCTGTTATTGTAAATGTATATATTTTTATGCATTTTGTTATAGTAATTTAAAATGGCGTTTGGTCTCTGTCCAGGGAGATAATTGAATTACTTCACAATTATCTCCCGGGCAGAGCAGAGGGTCTTGGGTAATTAAAGGGACATGGCTACATGTGTAACACTGTGATTGGTTGTTGTAATGTCCTTGTCACAGTCTCCTATCTGGTCCCCTAGGGGAGTGTCCACCAGGTGGGAGACCTGCATAAATACCGGGCGGGTAGCCCTCAGTAAAACAGATTCCTGCTGACCCTCAATACGGAACTTTGTCTCATCATTGGGGGGATTATTCATATGGATTATGCTTGTTCGACTATTTGGGAGACTGACTGATTCTTGTGATTGTTGTTCGGCTGTTTTTGGAGACCAACGGGTTCGTGTGATTGCTGTTCGGCAGTTTGGAGTGCTCAGTAGCTACCTCTGCATTCGGTAAGGGAACTTCCTATACGGCAGTAACCCCTCTCCTACCGGGGGAGCCGTAACAGGTATATACAGTCATGCATGCAATACATTAATTATCAGAGGTCAAAGTAATATGCAAATAACTTGAAAAATTCAAACATTAAAAAAAATTCCCAAAAGGCATAGGCTAGTAAGGGGATCAGCCACAGTTGTAAGTAGTGTTGCAGCACATTGACAGCATTGGGGATCAAAACAGGCTGTCTGTAAGTAGTACCCTTAACCAAGGTGTGGTGGTGAAGGGGATATGAAGAAGGTGAATCTACACACCTACAGAAAAGGCCCTTAACAGAGCAACAGAGCCTTCAATGGTCCTTAGTTTGACCGTGTTAAGAATTGATTAAAATGAATATGTGACAGAAATAATAACCGAGGTGGAAATAATAGAAAATGAACACAACTAAACACAAGGAATCGAACTGCTTAGAAACACAGTAGCCATTGCTATATTTAATTCCCAGTTTGGGGGCCACAGATCCCTTAGGTATAAAGGGGGCAACCCAAGAGGGGTCCCAACTATGCGTGCCCAGCTGCCTTACTGGAGTATTTGCCAGGAGTGGTAAACCCAATTCCCTCAGGAGGGTGGGAGATTCTGTGCAAGGTTATGCTACTTCTGGTGGTCTCTGAAGTTGGCATCAGCCGGGATGTGTCAGTTTCTAATTGCCTGGGCAGGAGAGATTTATGGCCACTCTGCTGCTTGGCTCCACCCCATAATATTTTTTTTGTCTTCCTTTTTGTTTTTTTTTTGTTTTTTTTATATATTTTTTAATATTTTGTTTTTTAAATTGGTAACAGTCTGCCTACATTTTACTAATTTCTTATTAGCTTATTTTCTACTATTGTTTAATTTTTAGGAACAAAGTCGCTGTTTAGACAACTTACCCCATATTTCTTTTTAAGATGCTTTTTTATATATATTTTTAGTACCTTTAAGCTGTAGTTTAAAAAACTAACTCTTTTGTTATGGTATATTTGGATATGGTATGGTATGTTTGATTAGTTGAACTATACATCCAATTGCCATCCAAAATATGTGAGGATATAATTTTGTGATTTATTTTATGGACTGTAATGAATAATAAAGGGGTATTCAGAGATAAGTACTATAGTGGGATAGTCTGCCGAGCTGTCCACACATAGCCGTTACATAAATAGGACAGAAGTTGTAGGACTCATCACACGTTTGAGAAAATCCCAGGAGGCAGGGCAAATCTGGAAGTGCAGCGAGGGAGTGTGCTGGAGTAAACTGCTAAGACCAACAAGAGTAAGGGGCGAAGAATCCCCTAGAGTGCAACCCAGACTGTTCCCGGTGAGGGCAAGTAGCTGGACTTTGCATCTTGGAATCTGCCTTTAGTGCTGCAAAAATGTTTTTTTTTTAACTTTTTCTGGAATATAATAAAAATTCTAAACAAAGAGTTTACTAGAACCACTTCAGTTTGGAGTGGTACTATAACCACTCCATGTTTTTGAGTTTTCTTTATTAGAATTTTATCTTAGTTTTTGACTATTTTTGTTTCTGGTTTTAGATCACTGAGATCATCAAATGGGTAATGTGCAAGTATATTAGTTATATTTGTTAACTGCTGAAAAATCACTCAGAAGATTTGGTGATTTTTGCAAATTGTTTTGCACTTTATTAATCTATGTACCATTATTGTATGGATAATTAGTGGTCATTTATACACCTTAATTGGTATCTATTTACATGATATATATTATAAGATAAATGTACACTGTTTTAATTTATATTGCACACCAATTTAGTGGTTTTTTAATTGTTTTTTATTGGCAAGATATATATTGCAAGATAATTGTGCACTGTTTTAATTGACAATGCTAACCAATTTACGGGTTGTTTTGATATATGTTTCTATCAGTAAATAGCTCTATGAAGACCTGGGTCCAGAAAAAATATACAAAGCCTTTTTCTTTATTTTTTCTTTTATTTCTTCTATATAGTATTTATCCAAAACAGTATCTAAATAATATGAACAGCTAGTATAATGTGTAAAACACATAATTTCACAAAAAGTCTTTGAATGCAATCAGTGAGCTGGCTAATTTTTCACCTTTTAAGCACTTCTATTTTGCAACTCCTTAATAAAAAGAGAACACAAAAGGACATCTTCTAAAAGAAAAGCAAACCGATTTTCAATATCTCATTCTCTTCTCTTTGGATTTTTCTGTTTCCAATGGTAATTTTCAAGTCTCCATCTGTCTGTTCTAATAATATGTAAATAATAGGTCACAGGCTCTTGAAAATGAGACGGCCAATAATGACCTGACCAGAAGATAAATGAGAGGAAAATAAGATAGGTGCCTTGTGATCTAATTCCGCCACGGTTATTAGAATTATGAAGAAACTGCTTTGGGCTTCAAAGTCAAATCATATGTTGGTGAGAAAGTTATTGTTTTAGGATCCACTGAAGAAATATAAGAAGCTATCACCATTCACAACATATTTTAATAAGTCCAGCAGGAATTCAGTGACAATAGGTCTGTCAATTTAAACACACTTAATATCCATGCATACTGCTAGGATACCGTTATGAAAATAGAAAGGTAAAAGCATTTTATTCAAAACAGAAGGCAAGGGACACTGTTAATGGTAAATATAGTCTCTTATATTAAAGGCTATATGAATATGGAAAATGTCTAGTCAAAATATTCAGTGCAACAACTTGGCAGAAGAGCGTACAATCTAAATAATGCTTATTTTCAGCAGACCTTTTATAGCCCTTTACATTAACTAGGAAAATTATTTGCCTTTTTTTTTATCATTTTTATTATTATTTTATATAAGTTCATAGAAATAATAATCCCTGCAGCATTTTAGATCTTTGCTAAATGCCAGATTCTTTTTAGTTGGTTATATATAAATAGAATATCTCTGTTGTAACCGTAACTTTGTTAACAAAGGTAAATATTACAAAATGAAAACAGTAGCGTTGATTGACAAGCAATTTACCTCTGTCAGTACTAATGATGGTACCTTGATCAGTCCACTTAAAATGCAAAAACAATATCTACCATACCATGGTATGTATCTTTTATCTATTTTATCCCTTTCCTGTAACCATGTAAATATTTCTCATTTTAATAAAAAAAAAAAAAAAATGTTTTATTTTTGTTTTTATTTGGAATTTCACTTGGCTGATGGAGGTGCTACACTTTCTCTCTTGGTGTTCCACAATTTACTCTGGAACAGCTGATCTGGAAAACGTCTCCAATCAGCCACAGTCTCAAATTGACTATTTTAACCTCAAGTTACCTTCAATTCACATAGTAATTCACTACAGTTCAAAGCATTTAATGGCCCTGATGATGGTTAATTGTAAGGAGTTTTCTGCTACTAATATCAGTTTCCTAAAGGCTACCAAAACATAAACATTTTGAACGTATTAGGACATAAAGCAATATTTACGCAATAACCCATGCCAATATCAATCATAACTCCGGTAAGTCCTATTGTATGATGGGAAAAAATTTACTAGATTTTGTGGTTCTTTTAAACTCTCTTTAAGTTTACAATAAAGAAACTTTGGGCAGCCAGTATTTCACCCTCTATGCTGTGTGCTCAGATCCTTACTTTTTATATTTCATTTATAACCCTTTTCCCCTTTGCTATTAGAAAGGAAAGTTAGACTCCAAATTGTAAGAACTCTAATCTTACATTGTCCTCAACCCTATTTCCTGTCTTCATGTCCATTGGATTCTGTCTACTTGTTTTCCTAGAATTTTCCATTTTTCTTTTAGCCTTACTTAACTACTTTTTAAATTGTTCCCTTGCGACAGATCAATCTTTCATTACATGGAGCCACCAGTATGAGGCATTATTTATGGTACCTAAAAAATGCATCAAAAGCTTTGCATTTTCTGCCCAACGTTTTACTGAAACTGTGCTCATCCTATCTTCTCCTACCACCTTTAGGCAGTTATTCCATCTCATTTTGACTACTACCCTCTTCTATATGCCATTAATTATGAGAACAAGACAGTTTTGAAAGGAGCCTAATGTTAATGGTAAGACAGGAAGATGATGGCCTACTGGACATGGGAGAGTAAGCCGCTCTATGGCTGTTTACAGAGCAGTTCTACTTATCCTACATGACAGCACTGCTTCTGGTAGATAAACTGTTTTTCCTATTAGCCCTATTAGACCAGAATGAGACATATTATATAAGTTTTATGCATTACTGTCTGTTAGTTGAAAAGCCAAGCATGGTTACATCCTACATTTATACCAGGGTATTTGCACAGGAATCATCTTAACTCACCTATCTATTGGCTACTAGTAATATAAATTGTGCAGGCTTTTGTACAGTGTGGGATTGTTAGAACATGTATTTTATATGGAAATGTCAGGGGGAATTACTAGAGCCCCTTTTAAAATATATGTTCCACATCTTAGTGGAGATTTTTGCAGGAGAGGATTAAACATTGGGCTTTACATAACTTTGTTTTGTGTTTCAAAGCAATCCAAATTTGGTAAACCGCATGCATGTTCTTTTTGCTTAAAGGGTTAACAAATGATCTTGTTTCATCTTATAAATGATTTTATAAAATATAATGTAAAAATATTGCAAATCATTTATGTTAATTTCCAAATGAGGGAAGTTATAAACCCAAACTGAATAATTGGTTTATTTAAATATTCTTTATAAATGATTTTTATAATGATGTTTATCATTTCCAGGAACAAATTTCAGGACAGATTACGGAAATCCAGAGTGAATAAGAATTTCTATGGCACCTTTAAAGTCTACAAGACTCGATGAACAGCCTATTTTCATCTCGTTTTGCTAAACCTCCAAAGGCCATTGATAAATGACCCACTAAATCCACATCATAGCTGATCAAACCTTATATAATATATGAGAACCCGAGGGATGTTTTTGTAATCGTAACACAAACAAAACCACATTACCTGTTATTAAGACCCCAACATACTGCATGCCAATTGCACATGCTATACCTTTCTATACATAACCAGTATTTTCTGTTTGACAGCATCTTAAACTGGTAATTTCTTAGTAGAAAAGAATGTCTTTTCTTATTTTTCTGAACAATAGACTATACGAGGAATAACACACTGCCTACCACACATTATCATTATTTAGAATTGTCTAGGAATGCTGTGTGAATTATTATTATTAGCAGCACAATACATTGTGCCACCAAAAATGTATGTGGAGATAAACACACCACATGAAATCACAGCTAATTATAAATCACCTTTATTTGATCCACATGTTTTATCCAAGTTTTTGAACACATTTAAGTTGTTTTATTGCCTAGAGTTTGTTTGTATAATAATTGACTTAACATTCTAGATGGCTGTATTACTTGTCATATTGGTTATGCTAGAGATCATTTAAAAAAAAAAATAAAAAAAAAAGGATTATGATGACTGCCCTGTTTGCAGAAAACACTTTGCTAATTTTTTTTGTGATAGAACCTGTTCATGCAATTTTATTTTTCACAAAGGTCATACAAGCGGTGTAAAGATCATTTTACTATTAAATGAGTGCCGTTTTTTGGTAACATTTAAACATTGCTTTCAGAGAAGAATTGAGATCCCACAAGGTTCTAGTCAGATTACTGATTTAGAGTCTCTTCTTCATTCTTTACATAGGGATGATGAATAGGGCCTTGCAAATTTATGTTTACAGGCCCTAGTCTAGCCTCTTTGCCCAAGGACCACCTAAGGTCACATTTTGGTTAATACTGTACATACTGTGAGACTTGAAGTTGCTGTTTAGTGAATGAGCAAGTGCGCTGGATTTTGTATATTGTATACATTGACCCCAGTGGCACCCTGTAGTCTATGCATGTTTAGGTGAGTGCAGCCCTCTTGGTTATATATATATATATATATATATATATATATAGATAAATAGATAGATAGATAGATAGATAGATACATATTAAATTAAATAATAACCTATGCAGAACATTTAAAGCACAACAGATAACTGGTGAGTGATTGATTAAAATAAACACATTTACAACAAAGTACTATGGGCACATATTGAGGGGCACATATTGAGGAGGGAGGATATGTTACACATGCTGCTACCCAAACTGTGCACACACTACTATACACTGAATCAAAAATCATTACAGATTAAAACAGATTGAAATCAGAATCAGATCAGTCATCAGAGTCACAGCCCCAGTCCTGCAATTTGAAACTTCACAACCTTTCAACTAGCCACAGCATTAGTGTCTCAGGGCTCAGCTGTAGAGTGACTGAACACTTTAAAGAAGATGGTGGGTAAGTGCAGGGCCATCTTTAATATTGATTGGACGCTGGGCAAAGCATTTGCTTGGGCCCCCTGGTACCCTCCCCGGGTGTGCAATGCATTGACAGCTGTGGCTCTACCATTTACCCACGTTTGAAGGTTTGTATTTAGCACAAAGCTGTTTTTGTGTGTTTGAATGTAAACAGGTTTTTGTATGGAATATGTTTGTATGTGGTCTTGGTGTACTTGCAAGCATGTATTTATGTGTAGTGTTGGTTTTTGAATGCAAGGGTGTGTTAACATATAATTTTGGTGTGTAACACAGACATGTGTTTGTATGTAGTGTTGGAGTTTGAATGCAGGGTTGTATTTGTATGTAGTGTTAGTGTGTGAATGCTGAGGTGTATGCACATATACACACATAGATTATATATATAAAAACTGACAGACATACTTACACAGACACATAAACTGACAGACATACTGACACATAAATACTGACATATGGATACCGACACATACACTGAGACATGCTGACACACACACAGACACATACTGAGACGCACAGACATAATGACACACGCTCAGACAGACATACTGGCACACACAGACACATACTGACACACACCCAGACAGACATAGTGGCACACACACACACAGACCTACTGACACACATAGGCATACTGACACCCAGACAGACATACTGGCACACAGACATACTGACACACAGACATATTGACACACACACAGACCTACTGACACACATGGACCTACTGACAGAC
Source organism: Pelobates cultripes (assembly GCA_933207985.1). Lineage (NCBI taxonomy): Eukaryota > Metazoa > Chordata > Amphibia > Anura > Pelobatidae > Pelobates > Pelobates cultripes. The sequence goes on from OW240912.1 coordinate 192,092,056, forward strand.
ACACACACACACACACACACAGACCTACTGACAAGCACACACATACATACTGACAGACACACACACAGACATAGTGACAGACACACACACATACAGACATACTCACACACACAGACATAGTGACTGACACACACAGACCTACTGACAGACATAAACACACACATACTGACATAATATGCAAACTGTAAAGCCCCCTCCAGTTTCCTACCTTCCCTGGGGTCCAGTGTGCTGCCTTGGGTGGTTGGGAGTTGGGGATTGGCTCTCTTTGCTCAGTCCCCCTCCTCGCTGCCTCCTGGCTCCCTCCCTCCCGCGCGACTCATCATCTCAGAGGGATGAAGTGACTCACCGACGTCACTTCCTCCCATGCTGCCGTAAATCAGGGGGCCTGGTCGTGCTGTTAAAGGGCCATAGCACCCGCCTGGGCCCCCTGTTGAAACGTGCTCACTGGGTGGCCCTAAGTGTATTGGCCACCCGATGGGCCCCCATAGAGTATGGGCCCCGGTGCAGCCGCAATACAAGCACCGCGGGACCATGGGTGGGGAGGGAATTTTTCTTATGAAGGCGATGGGCAGCAGGGCCACGGGGCAGCTGCTTTGGGCCCCCCAGGAGTAACTGGGCCCGGGGCAACTGCCCTGTTTGCCCTGCGTTAAAGACGGCCTTGGGTATGTGCAGTAGGAGTTAATCAAACTATTATTAACAGGCATCACTGTGCTCTGAGTCAGAAATGTTCACCTCCCTTTGGCACCCTGGTCTTCCCTGACATTATATATTTTAATTTATTTTATTTTTTTGCATAGTTGAGCAAATCCCCTTGCTTCATCATACCACAGGCAGTCACTGGGGCTATTGGGAGAGAGAAAGACATAATATTATACACTTACATTTGGCAGGGGCTATGATCTGCTGCTGCTGTGTTCTCCCTTTGCTGCTTCCAGGATGGCTTCTTACTTCTCTCTCATGCCAATACTGTAACCTCACCCTCAGGTGTTCTCAGCCAATGATGGCCCGATAACAGAGAGGCAAGTAGCATGCCTCCACTCATGGCTAGCAATGCTTCCTGAATGGCAACTCAATGGAAAATCCTGAGATTCCTTCTTAAAGAACACTAGTATGTGCAAAGCCTGCTGAAGCAGGGCCGATTTCAAACCAGCTAATTTTTTGGCACGCCTAGAATTAGGATTCTTCAAATAGCTACCAAAGAGGGGGAGGACCCTGCAGAACCGAAACCTAATACAGAATTTAAAGAGACATTAATTTTTTCCCATATTTTTGGCTTACCACACTCCACTCCAGAAAAAGCACCTTTATGTTTCTAAATTATTGCGAATACATTTTTCCAACACCTAAACCTGTTTTGGCACTTCCCCTTAGTGCCCCTATGAATGATCTTCCACTGGTATGTACCTCTACTCTAGCCTTTAACATCTTGATCCCTGTGGTACATAAACAGTGCTGAAATAATGCCACGTTGAAACACTAATTAAGAAGGACATGAAAAGATGTCAGCAGAGGTCCAGGCTCACACAGGACCGCTGCACATTTATATGCTTCATGTGTAATACAATACATAATTTTTCACTACATCTGGAACATTCTGTAATGTATACAATTTAAGTCACTGCGTTTGTAACTATCTGCAGATTAGAATTAGACACTGCCTTTTTGACAGCATTTTCCTTATGAGACACAAAATAAAGTGTGATATATCATATTTTAAAGCCACACAACTTTACACCTTCTGCTTTGAAAAGAACTGTTATATTTGTTCATCTATTAAACTCACATATAACATTAAAATGTTTTATAAAAAAAAACTATGCACTGGAAAAGCTGGGTCTAACGTGAACATGTGAAAAATCTTCCTCATTTTTTTCAAATAATTTGTAAAAGTGTATCATTTATCTTTATTTTTCATGGGCTAACACTGTTTGTTTCCAACTTCACCTGCAACTTCACATGTGATTTATCTCTAAATTTAATAATACTTTAAAAAAAAAAAAACTTGCTTATGATAAATGAATAAGCTTTAGGCTACAAAAAGCTACCATATTAAGGCTGTGGACATAGATGTATGCATGTATGTATATTTATATATTCCTTTTCAAGTGAAAGAAATACATTAAGAGGAAAGGTGCAAGGTCTCCATATATTGACATACTGAACTACCTTCTTATGTCCAAATTAGAGGACATGAAGTAGGCAAAAAATAGAGGCAGATATTTTAAAGAGAGGCACCCTTAACAGAGATGGAAGCAGATACAATAAAACTCAGGGGATACATTTTCCATGTTATAACACAAATTGTATGGTGAAGGCTGCAAGACAATAAATAAATGCATTTTTAGGCAGGGTTACCTTTGAGAGAGATCATAGACTCATCAGCTACCTTCCAGTTCACCATATTACATGTAACACATATTATTATTATTATTATTATTATTATTATTATTAAGATATAATAGATTGATAGATAGATAGATAGATAGATAGATAGATAGATATACTCACCAGTTACCTTCCAGTCAACCACATTATATGTAACACATATTATAATAATTATTATTACCTTCCGGTCAACCACATTACATGTTACATATATTATAACTATTATGATATAATACATGTAAATATACTCACCAGTTAGCTTCCAGTCAACCACATTGCCTGTAGACATATTATTTTTATAATATTATTTTTATTATTTAAAATTATACATAATAATATACCTTTCAGTTAACTACATTACATGTAACAGATTATTATTTATTATTATTATGATGATGATGATTATATATATATATATATATATTCACCAGTTACCTTCCAGTCAATCACATTACATATACAATCTAGTTAGGATAGGTCGGCACACTCACTATATAACATCAAAATGTATTAACTGAAGCAAAAATACTTAAATAGGGTGCTCACTAAAGGGTCCTACTTCCCCAAGGATCCTAACTTAGCATGCAACCTTAATAGTGGGGGATTATTGTCTAAACTGTGTGTGATAGCTGTAGCTAATGACAATGAATGCCCACTAATAAGCAGAAAACGAAAGAAGTCTCAGCTTGTCTTTAACTATAGCATCCATGCACAGTTTAGACAATAATCCCCACTACAAATTTTTGAATCAAATTGTGACATATCCTAGACAAGTGTTGCTAAATACCTGGCTGAGACTCCCAGATAGTACTGGACACTCTGTACCCAAATTATTGTCTTAAAACTACAGCTACCATGCACAGTTTAGACAATAGTCCCCTCAGGTATGTGGGGTACTTTATGCAAGTCTCAGACAAGTGTTGATTTTATTCTATTCTATTTGATTTATTTATTTTTTATCTTACACACTAGTGTTTTTGGGTGTTGACTCTCACCAGTTTTTACATATTAGAAATCTATCATTAAAAGTTCAATTTTAATATTCACGCATTAAGGTTGCACGTTAAGTTCTCTACTGTACCCTTACTGTTTCCTGTAACTAGTAGGGTATTCCACTTCATAGGCTACTTTAACAATATCCCACTCACACTTGAGTGCATTATTAGTGAATCAATTTCACTCAGGAGTTAAGCTACTGCATACCTTTTATCTTTATGTTTACAAAAAAAAAATACAGAAAGGATGGCAAAAAAGTAAGCCAAATACAAAGAAACAAAGGACAAAAGCAAATTAAATTAATCAAATAAAGAGTACATGCAATGAAAAATGTGTATATATCACACAAAAAAACAATCCACATATATTGAGATAATTTTCTATTATATAATTTCTGAAAAAGTGTTGAAGAAAATATACAGTGAACACGACATCTATACCATGTCAAAATAAGATTCTGCTAAGACATCCAACCATGCAAATAAAGTCAATGGTCACAATGATGCAGGAATATAGACCAAAGTACATGTATAGAGTGCCAAAAAGGCTTAAGTCTGACACTGATAACCATTATGTGGAAAACAAAAAAATTAGATACAATGTACACAAAAAATTGCTGGAATGTCCCAGGTCTTAAATAAAGCTGCCTAGAATCCAATGACTCAGGTCCATACATCCAGTTGTGACGATCCAATGTCCATCTAACACCTGCCAGAGTCAGACTTGCAAAAAGAACCCAATCATGACAGGGCCAACCCTAGTAGAAAACACCAAATAGAATAAGAACCTGTAAAGCAGGTAAAAAAGAAACACCTAATAAAACAAGACAGTATTTAAACACATGCAGAGGTAATGAGAAGTGCACACTCGTAGATAGCTTTACCAGTAAGCACTCAAAAATAGTTCTCCATGCATCAAAGAGAATTCACATACACTAAAAACAGAACAGTTTACCTAAAAGGATTGAAATTGCACTCTTCATGCAACCCATGAGAAAATAGTGTATCTAGACGATAAATCCAACGAAGTTCTGCCGGTTTGAGGGAATCTGCAAGGGAACATGAGTGGCCTGAGTCAACTAAATGTCTGGCCAGTGGGATATGTAGTTTTTTGGTCCGTATTGTGCTTTTATGCTCACCAATGCAGATAGTCAATGATCTAGAGGTTTGACCAACATAACCAAGGCCACAAAGGGCACTTAATTAGATAAACAACCCGATCAGACTGGCAATTCCAAAAATCCTTAACTGGAAATACTTTGCATGTTCGTGGATGGATGAACCCAGAACCCGATACAGAATTATTACAGTTGGCACAATGGCCACAACAATGCATCCCCTTAATCGGTGTCAGCCAGTTGGTAGGAGGATTAACAGGAGTTGAAGATCTAGAGGGTGAAACCAAAGCTTTAATGTCTCTAGATCTCTTATACGCCATAATTTATCTCTCACTAAAGAGATCTCGAATGGATGGATCACTTTGTAAAACATGCCAATTTTTATAAATGGCATGCTTGACAAAACCAGATTTAGAAGACTAAATGATAATGCATGGAATTCTATTTGATGACTTTTTGTATTTGATGACTTTTTCTTACCCCGAGACTCCAATAGAGTGCTCCTCTCAACACATCAGGGTTGATGTTCCAGGAGGGATAAGCCAAATACCAAATGATTTAGGTGAATTTGAAAAATGGTCAGAGCTGAGGCAACTGACATTTAATGTGGATAAGTGCAAGATAATGCATCTTGGGCAAAAAAAACCAAAGGCAGAGTGTAGAATATTTATACCCTACTAACCTCAACATCTGAGGAAAGGGATTTAGGAGTAATTATTTCTGATGACTTAAAGGTAGGAAGACAATGTAATAGAGCAGCTTGAAATGCTAGCAGAATGCTTAGTTGTATAGGGAGAGGTATTAGCATTAGAAATAGAGAAGTACTCATGCCATTGTACAGAACACTGGTGAGACCTCACTTGGAGTATTGTACGCAGTACTGGAGACCAGAAGGATATTGATACTTTAGAGAGAGTTCAGAGGAGGGCTACTAAACTGGTTCATTGATTGCAGGATAAAACTTACAAGGAACGGTTAAAGGAACTTAACATGTATAGCTTGGAGGAAAGATGAAACGGGGGATATGATAGAAACATTTAAATACATAAAGGGAATCAACAAAGTAAAGGAGGAGACTATATTTAAAAAAAAGAAAAACTACCACAATTAGAGGGGCAAAGGTTTAAAAATAATTTCAGGAAGTATTACTTTACAGAGAGGGTAGTGGAAGGGTAGTGGAAGCATGGAATAGCCTTCCAGCTGAAGTGTCAGAAGTTAACACAGTGAGGGAGTTTAAGCATGCGTGGGATAGGCATAAGTCTATCATAGACTTAAGATAAGGCCAGGGACTAATTAAAAGTATTTTGAAAATTGGGCAGACTACATGGGCCAAATGTCTCATTCTAAGTTTCTATGTTTCTATGTTTATCCAATGCCTCATACAATGAGATTTCACTATATCCGGGATTGAAAATCGTCTATCATCTTGCATGCTTGAGTGTCAAAATTCTCCTCCTGAGAAACAATCCTCTGAACGCGTAACTACTGGCTACTACGAATCACATTGGCAGGATGGAAGGAATTTGCCTGTAGAAATGCAACCTTGTCAGTTGGGTTCTGAAACAGATTAAAGCTTTGTCCATCCTCAGTATTACTTACCAAGACATCCAAAAAATGTACATTGGTCGTGTCATACTCCAGGGTGAATTTAATGCTGGGGACATAATGATCCAAATCCGATTTGAACTGTAGTAGATTATCCTCCGAACCCTTACAAAGAAAAAATACATTGTCGATATAATGAAGCCAAATGACAATATGCTTAAACATAGGATGCAAATAAACAAAATCCTCTTCAAACTTGGCCATATACAGATTGGCATACGAGGGAGCCATATTGGCTCCCATTGCATTTCCCTGTATCTGTAGAAAAAACTCATCATCAAATGTGAAATAATTGCATTTCAACATCAGTTCAAGTAATGATAAAACAAATTCTCTCAATTCAGGATCCAATTTTAGCACTTCAAATAAATGTGCAGTACCTCCCACATTACATGTAACACATATTATTTTTATAATAGTATTATTATTATTTAACTAAGTGTTCTTGCATAGCAAGACCACTTAATGTTATCTCACATATATATTATTATTATTCTTATTATAGCCAAATTTACCACCCTAACTCCTCCCACAGTTTTTACACTACATAGACAGTAATATAAAGAAACGTGCGGATTGTTCCCGATTGGTGTGCTATTACTTTGTGGAAAGTTTCGCCGAATGGTTCACAGAATATTGTCGTTCTTGTGGCCAAATTGGTCCCATAGGAATGAACGGCAAAATGTTCAAAACTAGAGTGGGAGCTGGCAAAAGCTGGAAAATCAGGACATGATTTCTAAACTGTCACCACTCCCTCATTTTCAAGCCTACCTACGCAAATCTTATATCAAAACATTCAGCTATCCCTGCTGACACTAAAAATGTCCACGGCTAAACCATAGTCCTGATAGTTTTCACAATATGACCATTTATTTGCAACACGCCGTCCATTGACATTCATTGAAACTCCACTCTAGCCAGCGCAAACTTGAAGGGCAATTTCTAAACTGCGACTGTGCCTTCATTTTTAATACTTCAAAGACATACTATGCATCAAAATTGAGGGTTGGGTCTTGTGATTCTCACAATATAAAGCTCTTCGCTGTAGGATTTATAGTTTTTAAAATACGACTGTTTGAAGATGGCAACCGCCAGTGAAGTTAGCAATTTGGAGCAGTTTGTTTTTAACCGCTCTTCTCTAACCTATTTGGAATCTATTAGTTCCTGTTGGCAGTTGGTGGAATGTTCGAGGGATATGAAACCTTGTGTAACAAGACTGCAATATGAAGATGCTGTTATATATGTATTAATAAAGTGAGTACTTCGCTATACAGGAATTATTGACTGATTTGTACAAAACATCATAGTGGCAGCAGGGATAGCTGAACGTTTTGATATAAATTGGTACATTTATATTCCTACATGGCAAGACCACTTACTATTATCTCACATATATATTATTATTCTTATTGAGCAATTTGGAGCAGTTTGTTTTTAACCGCTCTTCTCTGCCCTATTTGAACTCTATTAGTTCCTGTTGGCAGATGGTGGAATGTTCGAGAGATTTGAAAGATTTGAAAGCTCTTCTCTGCCCCTGCTGTAGAGTGAGTGAACCACACTCCAACCTTTCCACAGTTACTCCAGCCACTCCAACCACACAACAGTTACTCCGCCCACTCCACCCAGTTACTCCGCCCACTCCAGTTGTAGACTACTGGTGGAGGCAAGAACTATGACCACCATATTAATACAATGGAGGTTTTAAACCTCCCCTATGCCTCCATTCACCAAGTCGGGGGTATATCTGCTAAACAACCAGAAGCCAGTGGCTGCTCGCTGTAGTAAAACACTAGCGAGTGGGCAGCTATTACTGACCAGTCACTTGTAAGATATGGGGGGATCTAATTAGTATTTGGTGTAGGCTTCAAATTAAAGAATTGCCGATGGACAGATCATGGTTCATCCCCTGTGCCCCCACTGTGGGGCTCTAAACAAAAAAATAAAGTGGGATGGGTGGGGGCTATCATTATAATAAAACAGGGAGGACTTATTGTTCACCCCATCGATGGCCAGAGGCTATAACAATAAAATAAAAATGGGAACACCTATTGCCCCCCCCCACTCCCTCTCTTAAGGCAGCAGCCATGCAGGGCAAATAATAATACTAATAAATGGGGGGACCCATAAACACATTTCAGGCAGCGTTTTGTGGGCTATGTAGTTCTGCATCTGGCCATAGTTGTGGGTACACACGTGGTTAGGAGAATATATTTTTAAACTGTACAATTCAAAATTTGTATATATGTTATACCAAGCAAGTGTTGTTTTTGTAAAGACAGAACACTTTTACATTTTAAACGTACAAGATGTAGCTGATATTAGTGAGCATGCTGGCATACTGAAGCAATGCAGTATGTATGCATGGTGGTAAGAAGCTTCTTGCATTGATACCCTTGCTTGCAGGCATAGTGGGACGGAGTCTGTGTAATTCACAGTTAGGGTATACTGCTTGCAGATATCCTGGGATAGGACATATTAATTTTATATGATGGCCTGGTATATTATTAGATTTTATTTTTACTCTTGCTGTATGTCCGACAGTACACAGTATGCTTGCCTGGTAGCTGTGTAATTGACATTAATGGCTGCTGTATATCATGATTTACACAGCTTAAGCCTGCGTTACTAGTGATAGGATAGTGGTAAGCTTTGCACTGATAAGATTGTAGACCTTGTTAAGATGGCTTCCAAAGCAGTAGGTCATATGCCACTAACTCTCCCCCCTCCCCCCTGCCTGAAAAGATTTATTCATTTCATATTTTTTGTATCCCCATAATTGTCCACCATCTGCATTCTTCCTTCTATGATACATTTTAACATTCTCAAGTCTTTCCCAGTAAGTTTTATGATATATGTAAACTCCCTTTCTACAGAAACAAGGTCATAACATTGAAATGAAAGATGGCTTCTCTTACGCTGCACATCTCCATCAATATAATAATGTCATTGGAAACTACAGCTAGATCCAGCATGTTGTTTTATGTCCAAGCTCTGGGATATTGCTCATTCATAAGTGCCTAATTAGCACAGAAGTGAAATCTGAACAAACAGCACAGTATCTCCTTTGAAAAGAGGACGCACCTAGAGCGATCAAAAACACGTTTGAGTGCTGTCGTACTCCAAGGTGACATAAATAAGACAGCCATTGTACCTTGTTAATCAAACCTTACTAATCTAAACAATGTACTTTTCCGGGCTCCTAATGAGACAATTTGCTTGTATGTTGAAGAGGCCAAGTGCGAAATAGAAAACCTTTGATGTGGTTTGTTTGCAAGCTGAATCTTAGAATGCAGGTGTTCTGGCCTAAAGATACAATTCCTTTCATCCTATTATGAGCAAAGAAATCTAGATCGCTTCTACTTTAAAAAGACTTTATGCTGCCTACACCCGGTGTACTGAATTGCTTCTAAAGAGTAAATTAATATGAAAGTAATCCTTCTAGCTTCAAATGTAAACCGACTCATCATCATTAAACCTATTAATGTTATTGTTCTAAAACATCCAATTCTGTGTTCAAGAAACAACGCTCTAATTTATACAAAATATTAACCCTTGCACCTGAGAGGCAATCTTATTGTAATGGCTTTAAAAATGGTAGATGGCTTGATGCTTTCATTTCGCAAAGTGTAATATATAAAGTTATAACAATTAGTACAAATTTTGTTTTAGAAGAAAACATAGGCTACTTAACATGAAAAACAATCTTCATAATAATTTTACATCTGCACTTTGGAGAATGTATCACAATAATAATAATAATAATAATAATAATAATAGTATGTGCAGTTACTTTAATGCAATAAATAACTTTACTGAAATATTTTACCATTGTTCCTGCAAAAGACTATGACAAAAACTAAATTGAGATTTGCCGCCAAAATAAAAAAACGGCATCTAGAGGGGCTGGGAGGACACAAAGAGACACAAAGGGGCTGGAGATTTAGTCGACTTAAAGTAAAACAATTCAGATTACTAAAATCTGACTAAAACTAAAATGGCTTTTTAGTCAAAAGACTATGACTAAAACTAAATTGAAAATTGCCGCCAGAATTAACACTGTACAAATGGGGTGGTTTTGCCTTCCTTCGCATCAGCTGTAAGTACTCAGATGCGTGGAGTTTTTAAACTAGAACTTAATTCTTGTTCTTGGACTAGAGTATGCTGTTATTATGTTATTCTTCTGAGACTAAAATAGCCATGTATTTATTTCTAGAGTAGATTTAAATAATAATCTTTAACAAATATGACATAAACATGAACAATAGACAGAGAGCATGTTAACACTATTTGATCCAACTTGGGCTGTTTATGTGCACACAGATATTCCCTGTATCAGCCATAGCTACATATTAATTGTGGTCAACAAATATCATACTATTGTGCATATTTTATACAGCTGAATCCCATATTGACCTTGTTTGTAGATACAAGGTTAAAGGATCTTAAAGGGACACTATAGTCACCTGAACAACTTTAGCTTAATGAAGCAGTTTTGGTGTATAGAACATGCCCCTGCAGCCTCACTGCTCAATCCTCAGCCATTTAGGAGTTAAATCCCTTTGTTTATGAACCCTAGTCACACCTCCCTGCATGTGACTTGCACAGCCTTCCATAAACACTTCCTGTAAAGAGAGACCTAAATAAACAGGAGAGAATAGCCATGCAGTTGTCTACCTTACCCTTGCTTGTACACATGTTTGTAGACTACATTTCCCAGTCATGTATAAACTCAGCTAACCTTAAAGGAACACTATAGTCACCTAAATTACTTTAGTAAAATAAAGCAGTTTTAGTGTATAGATCATTCCCCTGCAATTTCACTGCTCAATTCACTGTCATTTAGGAGTTAAATCACTTTGTTTTTGTTAATGCAGCCCTAGCCACACCTCCCCTGGCTATGATTGACACAGCCTGCATGAAAAAAAAAAAAATGGTTTCACTTTCAAACAGATGTAATTTACCAGGAGCCCAGCAGCACCACTGGACCCCAGGGAATCCCCCCAGCACTCCAAAAGGTAAGGAGGCTGGGAGGATTACATTAAAAAAAAAAAAACGTGTGTTAGTGTTAGAGTGACTGTTAGTGTGAGTGTTAGTGTTAGAGTGTGTGACTGTTAGTGTGAGTGTTAGAGTGTGTGACTGTTAGTGTGAGTGTTAGTGTTAGAGTGTGTTAGTGTTAGAGTGAGTGTTAGAGTGTGTGAGTGTTAGTGTAAGTGTTAGTGTTAGAGTCTGTTAGTGTTAGAGTGAGTGTTAGAGTGTGTGAGTGTTAGTGTGAGTGTTAGTGTTAGAGTGTGTTAGTGTTAGAGTGTGTGAGTGATAGTGTGAGTGTTAGTGTTAGAGTGTGTTAGTGTTAGAGTGAGTGTTAGAGTGTGTGAGTGTTAGTGTGATTGTTAGTGTTAGAGTGTGTTAGTGTTAGAGTGTGTGAGTGTTAGTGTGAGTGTTAGTGTTAGAGTGTGTGAGTGTGAGTGTTAGAGTGTGTTAGTGTTAGAGTGTTAGAGTGTGTGAGTGTTAGTGTTAGAGTGTGTTAGAGTGAGTGTTAGAGTGTGTGAGTGTGAGTGTTAGTGTTAGAGTGTGTGAGTGTTAGTGTTAGAGTGAGTGTTAGAGTGTGTGTGTGTCAGTGTTAGAGTGTGTGAGTGTTAGTGTTAGAGTGTGTGAGTGTTAGTGTTAGTGTGAGTGTTAGAGTGAGTGTTAGTGTGTGTGTCTGCTAGTGAGTGTCAGTGTTACTGTGTGTGTCTTAGTGAGTCTGTTTGATGTCTGTTAGTGAGTGTGTGTTTGTCAATGAGAGTGTATGTTTTATAAGTGAGTGTGTATGTATGTCTGTCGCCGAGTGTGTCTCTGTCAGTAAATGTGTGTGTCTGTTAGCTAGTGTGTATGCGTCTACAAGTGAGATAAGTGAGAGTGTGTGTGTGTCTTGAGCACTTACCTTTCTCCAGCGCCGGACTCCCTTGGCGCTGGGGATCTCTCAGCCTCTCATCTCTGAATGCGACCGCGCACGCATTCAAACCGCCCATAGGAAAGCATTACTCAATGCTTTCCTATGGATGTTCAGTGTGCTCCTCTAGCGGCTGTCAGTGAGACAGCCACTAGAGGCTGGATTAACCCTCAGTGAAACATAGCAGTTTCTCAGAAACTGCTATGTTTTCAGCTGCAGGGTTAAAACTAGAGGGACCTGACACCCAGACAACTTCATTGAGCTGATGTGATCTGGGTGTCTGTAGTGATCATAGTTACTCCCGCCGTTTACCCGCGCTTCATGAGCTGTAGTGGTCATGCACTGGCGTACATACCGCGGTCGCAGCCCTGTAACCCCTGCGGCCAGGTGCCCACCGCCATGTGTTGCGGTCCGGCCCGCGCGCGCGGGGAGGGGGGGAGGCCCACGGATTAATTTTCGCACCGGGGCCCCATGGGTCATGTGTATGCCACTGGCTGTTGGACTCCACATTCCATACTTTATTTTTCAAAGTCTGATCTTGTCGTTTATATCGTTTTTCACATTAGTTATGGATTTCATTGTAATTGTTTATTGTCTTTTTCATGACTACTGTGTTCTTACAACTGTACTATTATATTTTTCATGCTGCTCCAACCAGATGTGTTTTAGTGCTTGTCATTTATACTGTATATGTTGTCTCATGCTGCTGTTACACAAAATCATTGGTTTTTTTTTTTAGTCTGCTTCCTGTCACCATGAATGATTCTCTGCTTTTTTTAGGACAAGCTCTGCCAGTGCCTTTATTTCACAAATATTCCTGCTTATAGATTTTGATTCACTGATTAAAACTTGTATTAATTTTGGGGAGTTTACCTCCAAACATACTATCTCACTCTCCATGAATACCTGCATTAAAATGGCGAGACAATGGCTACTGCTGCTTTGAACTCAGAGTTTTAGCCCAAAAAGCATTTTACTGAGATGTTGGTAAAGAAAAGGAGAACAATTGTTCCCTGTTTCTCTCTGTCAAGTATCAGCACCCCAACACACAAGCTAAAGGGCAACAGGTATCGTATTATTATTATTATTATTTTATTATTTATATAGTGCCAGCAAACTCCGTAGTGCTGTACAATGGGTAGACTAACAGACATGTAATTGTAACCAGAAAAAATGGACGCACAGGAACAGAGGGCTTAAGGGCCCTGCTCAATGAGCTTACATGCCTGAGGGAGTGGGGCAGGGCCACCATCAGGGGGTGACAACCATAACTGTTGTCACGGGCCCGGCGGCCCTGGGTGGCCCGCCTGCCCTGGCCCCTCACGTGTGGGGCCCATCACACTTAGGGCCACCCGATGGGCCTTATATCTTCAGGGGTCCGGTCAGCGCTGTGGCCGTGGTATAGCCCGATCGGGCCCCTTTAAAAAAAAAAAAAAACAGCCACAAGTGCTGCTGCTGAGGTCCAAGGTCAGAAGATGGTGGTCAGATAAAGGAAATGGAACAGTGGAGGGATTGGATGTGGTACACAGATTGGTGAAGATGAGGTCAAAAGTACTTCCTGCTTTATGAGTTGCTGAAGTAGACCACTGTGTGAGGCCGAAGAAGGAGGTTACAGAGGACAGACGGGGGGCATCAGGGCAGTTGAGGTTGTTGATTGGGATCCCCAAATATGAGGGAAGTAAATTAAAAGATAAACCTATTATCGGTCTTTCGAGTAGCCATGCCCAATGTATGAGAGTATAGAATACAGTCTGGAAGCAGATAAGAGTAAAATGGAACAGGCCCAAGCCAATGATTGTAGAAAAAAAAACAGGATATCAAGTAAACATTGTCAAACTCAAGGAATCCAGAGATCAGAGTAGTCAAATATCAAAGCCAAGTCAAAACCAGAAATGCATAACACAAGTCCAAACACAAGTCAAAAGGAAGTCGTCAGTATGCCCTAATATAGACCCAGGTTGATTTCAATTGGCCTGCATCAATAATGAGGCCACAAAGGTGCACAACTTGCTTGATTTGATTTGCAGGTATCATAAACCCAATAGACATGCATGAGCATCCAGAAGAAGCTGGAGTCATTACACTCTCTATATTTGTGTATTTGTTTTAGAGGGTCAAGTTTGAGGAATATCAAGCCACTGTCAACTCAATAGTCGTAAGCCTGTTTGATGAGGTGACTGGTATTGGATAAGTAAATTATAAATTAAGATTAGCTGGAAGAGGAAAACAAATTAATTGAGTCCCATATCAGGTAGAATCTTCACTTGTTTATGCTTGTGTGATTTCAGCAGTTGGGGCCCTAATGCATTGCATGAGGATGTCTAACATCATCTATATTCAATGCAAAAGCTTCATAGTAAAGCATTGATTCAATGAGTATTTGGTCAATGCACATTCGTTCCTCAATGCTCCTCTTTAAGGAGAATTATATTTGACTATCGGTGGAGGAGTCCATGCCCTCTCTGTGATGTCGCTGAAGGAGGAGTGTTGGGTGGCGCCAAGGGAGCCTCAGTGCTGGAAAAAGGTGGGTAAATCTTATTAATTCATTATTAAAAAAAAAATTAGTGGACCTGAAAAAGACAAAGGACTGAAACACTTTAGCAAATCTGTATTCCTAACTATTGTGTTCCTAATGCTATTGTGTTCCTTTAAAGGAGCACTATAGGTCCATGAAAACAAACTTGTTTTCCTGGCACTATAGGGTTATTAGGTGTACCCCCCTCCCTCAGGGTCCCTTTCCCGCTGGGCTGAAGGGGCTAAAACTCCTCCTGCCGACGTCAGCTCCGAATGCGCATGCATGGCAAGAGCCGTACGCATTCAAAACGCCAATAGGAAAGGGTTACGCAATGCTTTCCTATGGACGTCCATCATGTCCTCAAGCGATTTTCGCATTGAGGATTGCAGAAGCGCCTCTAGTGGCTGTCAGGGAGACAGCCACTAGAGGCTGGATTATCCCTTAATGTAAACATAGCAGTTTATCTGAAATTGCTATGTTTACAGCTGCAGGGTTAAATCTATGGGGACCTGGCACCCAGACCACTTCATTGAGCTGAAGTGGTCTGGGTGCCTATGGTGGTCCTTTAAGGCCAAAATATAATTTACAATTAATTTTCCATAGAATTGGAAAAAATCTCTATACTATTGGAAAAAGTCAGCTATGCTTCTAGTTGGGCTACATTGGCCTAAAATGTAAAACTCATTGTGACTTCATTTTGAATTCTTACTTTAGTGAATAACCTTGAATGATACTTTCTTGAATATTAATTATTATTATTATTGTAACTTAAATAGTAAATACTAATTGTGTGTCTTTCTGAAAATGACCAGACAAAATCACATTATTTACTATTTTGAAGTTTCATTAAATTTTCAAGACATCTCTTCATAAAGAGAGAAAAAAATGACAAACGGATGCAAAACATTTCTAGCACACATTTTTATTCAACCATGGTTATAAAATATGAGAGACTGGCATCAAAAAGTGATCTGGACAAAAAAGTGATCTTCCATAACAGCTTGCACTCTACAAGTATATCACATACCACAAATCAGGGAAATGCGGTGAGGTCCAAAAAAAAATGTTTGTTTCATCTTAACCAAATGTTGTCCATTTGTTCATTCATTTTCATAGGAAATGGGGGGAGATAGGGCCAGTAGTAAGGATATAGTGGCAATAGTAAAGAGATAGGGATTGTAGAAAATGTAGTGTGGAGATAACTGTCTGTATTAGGCATTAGGGGCAGTACATGACATAAGGGACATAGTGGGGGTTAAAGGCAGTAGTTGGGGTTAGATGCTTAAATGTGTGGTTAGGAGCAGTATTGGGGGTTAGAGGCTAAAGTGGGGGGTTAGGACCGTGGTGAGCTTAGGGGTAGTAGTGGAAGATTAGTACCTGTACTGGAGGTTAGGGTGTTAAGGGGAGGATTTAAGGGGATGGGGGACAGTAGTGAGGTTTATGGGCACTAGTGGGAGGTTATGACCACTAGTTGGGGTAGAGTTAAGTGTGGAGTTAGAAGCAGTAGTGGGGGTTAGATGCTGAATTATGGGTTAATAACAGTAGTGGGGGTTAGAGGCTGAAGTAAGGGGTTAATAGCAGTAGTGGGGGTTAGAGGCTGAAATTGGGTGTAGAGGCAGCAGTGTGGGTTAGATGCTGAGGTGGAGGGTCAGGACCTATAGTGGGAGGCTAGGACCTACAGTGTGTGGTTAGTGGCAATAGTGGGTGGTTAGGACCTGTTGTGGTGGTTGGAGCAGCAGTGGGTGTTAGGGGAAATAGGAGTTAGGACTAGTAGTGGTGGGTTGGAGGATGTATTGGTGGTTTGGAGCTGTAGTGGGGTAGATAAGGGACTGAGACCTGATGGTCTGGTGGAAGTACAGGCCAGGTTCTCCCTCTTCCCCCTTGGCATCTGGACTGGGACTGCAGCCGGTAGCTTCTGGGGGTCACAGAGCGCTAGTCAGGGAAACCTTACATCACCCTGCCTGCTTGATCGGCAATTTGTGCTCTAGCTGCATTAGGCCATGCTAAGGCATTACAGGCGCATCCCATGTGCACACCTATGAGGGGACATAGTGTGAATGTGCATAGGAGCAGCAGTGTGATTGTGTGTATATAGAGACTGTAGTGTTTTTGTATAGTGGTACAGTGTGCTGGTGTTAATATGAGATATAATGTGTGTGTATAGGGATATAGTGTGTGTATAGGGGAAGTGTATTTATAAAGAGTTGTGGTGTATTGTATAAGCATGTAATGTGTGTATAAAGGGTATCCTGGCTGTATATGGATTTAGTGTATGTGTAAGGGTGGACTGTGTGAGTAGGGGTGTAATTATGTGTAGAGTTGTGCATACGGGTATAAGAGTGTTTATAGAGGGGAGTGTACTGTATGTGTTTAGGTGGCTCACTGTGTGTAAGGGTCATTGCAATCCCTTGTAATCCAGTGTATTGGGTATCGGGAGGGGTATGCCAATTCTTGGTGATCCAGCTAGGTAATGCCAAGGGGAGGAAGCCAGACTGAGTCTATTATGCCCGTTCGCCGGGTGAACAACATGAGTACCTGCCTCAGAAACTCAAAAGTGAGTTTCCTTGCGGCTGGTTCTGTGCCTGCTCCACCCCCTTGACTGAAATTATCAAACTTAATGATCTCAGCCAATCCAATGCTTTCCCATGGGCATCTCCTCATAGAAATACATTGAATCAAAGCATCTCTATTGGGGAATGTTCAGTGCCTCCATGCAGAGCGTGGAGATGCTGAACGTCAGTGCTGCACATTAAGACCCAGGAAGAGCCTCTAATGGCAATCTGATTTACTGCTACTAGAGGTGTTCCTAGGCAGTAATGCAAATATTGACTTTTCTTTGAAAAGATAGTGTTTACATTAAAAAGCCTGCAGTGATAGGATATAGCCACCAGAAAAACTACACTAAGCTGTAGTTGTTCTGGTGATTATAGTGTCCCTTTAAGGTATCTTATGTATGTTAAAAAAAACACCGCACACCAGGATGAAGGCACATATTAATGTGGCTTAGGCAAAGTCTGACGATAACAGCAAGCTCGGAATTACAGGGAGTGCAGAATTATTAGGCAAGTTGTATTTTTGAGGATTAATTTTATTATTGAACAACAACCATGTTCTCAATGAACCCAAAAAACTCATTAATATCAAAGCTGAATATTTTTGGAAGTAGTTTTTAGTTTGTTTTTAGTTTTAGCTATGTTAGGGGGATATCTGTGTGTGCAGGTGACTATTACTGTGCATAATTATTAGGCAACTTAACAAAAACAAATATATACCCATTTCAATTATTTATTATTACCAGTGAAACCAATATAACATCTCAACATTCACAAATATACATTTCTGACATTCATAAACAAAACAAAAACAAATCAGTGACCAATATAGCCACCTTTCTTTGCAAGGACACTCAAAAGCCTGCCATCCATGGATTCTGTCAGTGTTTTGATCTGTTCACCATCAACATTGTGTGCAGCAGCAACCACAGCCTCCCAGACACTGTTCAGAGAGGTGTACTGTTTTTCCCTCCTTGTAAATCTCACATTTGATGATGGACCACAGGTTCTCAATGGGGTTCAGATCAGGTGAACAAGGAGGCCATGTCATTAGATTTTCTTCTTTTATACCCTTTCTTGCCAGCCACGCTGTGGAGTACTTGGACGCGTGTGATGGAGCATTGTCCTACATGAAAATCATGTTTTTCTTGAAGGATGCAGATTTCTTCCTGTACCACTGCTTGAAGAAGGTGTCTTCCAGGAACTGGCAGTAGGACTGGGAGTTGAGCTTGACTCCATCCTCAACCCGAAAAGGCCCCACAAGCTCATCTTTGATGATACCAGCCCAAACCAGTACTCCACCTCCACCTTGCTGGCGTCTGAGTCGGACTGGAGCTCTCTGCCCTTACCAATCCAGCCACGGGCCCATCCATCTGGCCCATCAAGACTCACTCTCATTTCATCAGTCCATAAAACCTTAGAAAAAATCAGTCTTGAGATATTTCTTGGCCCAGTCTTGACGTTTCAGCTTGTGTGTCTTGTTCAGTGGTGGTCGTCTTTCAGCCTTTCTTACCTTGGCCATGTCTCTGAGTATTGCACACCTTGTGCTTTTGGGCACTCCAGTGATGTTGCGGCTCTGAAATATGGCCAAACTGGTGGCAAGTGGCATCGTGGCAGCTGCACGCTTGACTTTTCTCAGTTCATGGGCAGTTATTTTGTGCCTTGGTTTTTCCACACGCTTCTTGCGACACTGTTGACTATTTTGAATGAAACGCTTGATTGTTCTGCAAGATATCTCACTATTTTTGACTTTTCTGAGCCTGTCAAGTCCTTCTTTTGACCCATTTTGCCAAAGGAAAGGAAGTTGCCTAATAAATATGCACACCTGATATAGGGTGTTGATGTCATTAGACCACACCCCTTCTCATTACAGAGATGCACATCACCTAATATGCTTAATTGGTAGTAGGCTTTCGAGCCTATACACTTTGGAGTAAGACAACATGCATAAAGAGGATGATGTGGTCAAAATACTCATTTGCCTAATAATTCTGCACTCCATGTATTGTGTTTGCAATAAACAAGAGTGATTGACATTTATCAGACTAGGCACCATTTCTCATCGAATTTTACGGCTCATGTGCAAACTATAGTCTATTCTTCCTGTTCCCACCTGGAATGGATAGAATCCTTACATCTACCTGGAAGGTTCTACTTATCACGCATTCAAATATGCCTTGGTTTTACATTGGTTTTGCAAAGATTGGTTATATAAATAAGTCTGACTATTCTCTTTCCTCGCTCACTAAAGTGGGAGTGTATGGCCCACAGAGCTGATACTGGTTGTCTTTTGCTTATCATGTCTTTAAATGTATCTTTGAGACTTGATCACATAATAATTTCAGAATTTTTAGTTCTTTCAGAGATGGCAGAATCTCTGTGTCTGGCAACAGCAATTATACCAAGCCGAAGACGCTTAGATTATGTAACCGACCCTGCATAATGTTTAGCCAACTACCTATGAAAGCTTTAATATTGAGTTTCAGCCACATGACTCATTGTATTGCTATTCTCATGTACAAGCAAATAAATTTACTAAAATGGACACTACTTATATACCAATATATGCATATTCTGTACATGAAATACGCACATGGATTCATATACATAGAAAACATTTTTTAAATGGGACTTGCTGTTCTCTGACACTTATATATCTTGCTTTTTCCATATCAGTTTATTCAATCAGAATATTTATGACTTATACCAAGCAGACACCTGCAACAAAATCAGCATCTACTTATTGGATTTCACTTAATTTGCTGATTAAGTAAAATCCAAATTTCAAGGATAAATTTCAGAGGGGTATGTGTGTACATAAATATATGTTCCTTCCTTTTGACAGATGGATAATTCTGGCAGTAGTACAGGCTTCCCACTGCAGAATAAGGTGTTGTATTTATTTTTATTTCTTCTTTTACAGTTCAGTGGTTTAACCCTTCAAATAAAACAAGCATCGACATTAAAGAACTGAAGCAGATTTCTTTGCTATAAAAACAAAATGAATTGTGCTCTGTATAGTCCATTGTAAAATGTCAGGCTCAAAAGATAAAGACACAAGCAAAAATGTGATGGATTCATGGGACTGCATCCCTGCAGTGGTGGTAACAGAGTAACAGCTTCAGCAGAAGTAATTTAAAAATATATGTAAGAGCAACTTTTTTGACTATGAAAAGTGATCAAATAAATAATTGTAATAGTTTGTTTCTGTGGTAAGGAAAACAAAAACCGGTGTTATTGTTAGGAATGCAAACACAAAGTTATTAATGCATCTATTCCTAAGATACCCTCTGGTATTATTTTTTTTTATAAAAAAAATGTATGGATGTATGGTTATTCTTTATTTAGTTGTAAATGGCTTGATCTTTTAATGTGTCTGTTGAAATATATAACTATGATTATTTGAAATTGAGTACCACAATTCCTATAATATTATTGAAACAGTTTTGAATTCCAGTAGCATTTAAGAATAGAAATGATTAACCGGACATGTAGTGGTGACTATAAAGACCTCTGACACAAAAAAAAAAATTAAATAAAAAATAAGACATCCCATGAAATGGATTCTTAATCAATACTTAATTTGGCTCCTACCCAACGACAACCTTACGAAGTATCCTTAAAAATGTTTTCCCCCGTCCCCCAAGAATTTTGCTGTCTCAAAGAATTGGCAAGTGTAGCTCAGCAGTATTCGAAATACTAAAATATTAATGCATTATTTATAGCATCCCACATAACTATGCAAAATAAGCAGAAAAAATCCCATTGCATAAGAAACATTAATGCATATTTGATCATCAAGATTTTACCATCATTTTATTTAGCTTGCCGGAGTTATAGTAACACTGGTTCGAATGTTTCTTCTCAGGGGTAAATAAACATTCTGAAACCAGCGTATTGAATATCTAAAATCCATTAAAACTGAAGATTACAAGAGAGTCTGTGACCACAGCGGACTCATATTCCACAACTGTAATTGGCGAGCCAGTGTTTATGCAAAGATAGGCAAAAGAAAGCATAAGTTAGTTAAAAACTACATTTTTTTTTACTAAGTGTAGATATTGAAGTATCTTGTTCTTCAAATAAATATAAAATTACTGTCAACCGATTTAATTTCACTTCTTCCTAATTGATTTAGCTTCTGAAACCTTTGCATATACTTTGATTTTGACCATATTATCGCTATCTTGTGCATTGGTAAAATCACCCATTAGCTAGTACCATCTCCGCTGGGTGACTATTCCATGGACCTATATCTGACTGTTCAATGTAGTTTTTGTTTCATGTATCTCTGTGCCTGTCATCCTCTAGAGCACTGGCGCTTCGTCAGCAAGAGTGAGGTTAAGAGGTCTTAATGGTAATGCAAAGCATGGGGTTGCTCTGCCAGCAGTAAGTAAATGTTGTAAGCCTAGCAATTCCCTATAAGATCAGTTATATGGAGATAAATCATTACTCTGTCTCATTAGCATCAAAATTTTACACACCCCGCAGGAAAAAAAATGTGCACTTGAAAGATACAATTAAATATTAGGAGTTCCGAAGCTTAATTGGAGCTGGCTTGTTTAATCTTCTGTAAAATCCATGCACTCAGCTGACCACTTAATTCTAATTCTGCTGGGCATTTTGCTGCCTGAAATCACAGTTCCTTTCTAATACAGAGTTTCTCTAGGAAATAAAAGGTTAAACTGCTGATTCAAGATCAAAAAAGCAGCAGATTGTGTAATTACATCTTGTATTTTTATTACGCAAATTGCAAACTCCGGCAAATGTACACTGTCAGTGTTTTTTACTAAAGTGTGAATTTGTGGGAATTCCAACTCAAAGTGCGTTTTGAACACCAAAATAGCCAAACTGGGAAAGTGTCAATGCCAGCTATGTTTTCAGTTAAGTTATTTTGGCTTCATATTTAAAATGTTGTTTGAATTTTCATTGAATTCCAAACAATTCGCATTTAAGCAGAGGCGTAACTAGACACAACCGGGCCCCGGTGCGAAAATTGCTCTGGAGCCCCCCATGTGTCTCATCCACCTCCCCGTGTGACCCATATCCCCCTCCCCTGCCAGCCCCTCCAAAAGTCTCATTCACCCCCCAGCCCCCGAGTCCTTCTTAGTTCTCCTCTCTCTGTATTGAAATAGCTGTTGGCCGAAATCCCCATCAACCATCATGGCACACAGCAAGGCCAGAGCTTGGATAGTGCTGGCCATGCACGGACCGGCAAGGGAGATCCTCTGATCTACCCTGTCAGCCTCAGCCCATGGCTATTGCGGCCCACTGAGCATTTTGCCCTGATTTGCCCATTGGCCAGGGTGGGGCTGCCTGGAGATGGTGAGGGCAGAGCTGTCTTAACGCAGTTGCCTGGGGTTCCCATGAGGATAGGGACCCATGGGCTTGCCAACTTTTCAGTATATTATTCTGGGAAATATATCCAGAAACTTCAAACCTTCTTTATTAAAACGTTTAGGTGGACTAATCACCTCTGTATTAGCTGTTATCTGTACATGTCTTGCTTTTGCAAATACATATCTTGACACATGCTAATTGCACGTAAGCAATACAAAATTAGCATACATAATTTTTTGAAGTCACAAAGCTATAAGAATATTTTTAACAGTCCATATCAGTTGCCTCCCCCTGCTACCTACTAAATGTTTGTGTGGATTGCCGTCTGCTGTACAGCATGTTTTTTAATGTTTTAACATTGATTTTGTTGGAGGTTCCAAAAAATAAAAGCTTAATTTTATCGATATTTTAAATTTTTATTCCTGTAAGTGGTTGTTTAGGCAGAACCCCAGTGCACTGCTTTGCCTGGGTGCCTATAATGCTGTTAAATTGGCCTTGAAAATGCCTTGCTTCATGACACAGCTTCCCCAATCTCTAAGTGTAAGAAGTCCATTTTGAGATATTTACTGAATGTTGCAAATTCTCTAATGCTGGCCCACTGGAAATTGCACCTATTAAATGGCTCTACAGGGTTGAAGAATCAAGCCCTCAGAAGATAATCCACATGTACATCTGTGTGAAAAAATTGTAATGTGCGGGTTAAGGACTAGTGAGGGACTGGAGATTTTGTGTGTTACTGGGGCGGTTGTGGGAGAATAGGGACAGTAGGGGCTGTACTAGGGGTTTAGAGGCTGTAGTGTGGTGGTTGGGTTTATTTGGGACTGTAATGGGGGATTGCGGCTGTAATGAGGGGCTATAATGTTGAGCATAGGGGCGGCAATGTGGGGGATAGAGGCTGCAATGTGGGGATATTGGCTGTAATGGAGGGTAAGGTCTGTAGTGAAGAGATTGGGTGGTTGTAGTGAGGAGATTACAGGCTGTAATGGAGGGTAAGGTCTGTAATGGAGGTGTAGGGGTTGTAATGTGGTGAAAGAAGATGTAATGGGGGATGATGTGGACGTGACTTAAACATGAATATTACGCTTTTAATTAATATATAATAATTAAGCAACACATAACAACATTAAAGGACCACTCTAGGCACCCAGACCACTTCAGCTTAATGAAGTGGTCTGGGTGCCAGGTCCTTCTAGGGTTAACCCATTTTTTCATAATTATAGCAGTTTCAGAGAAACTGCTATAATTATGAATGGGTTAAGCCTTCCCCCTAATCCTCTAGTGGCTGTCTCATTGACAGCCACTAGAGGCGCTTGCGTGCTTCTCACTGTGAAAATCACAGTGAGAGCACACCAGCGTCCATAGGAAAGCATTGTAAATGCTTTCCTATGAGACCGGCTGAATGCGCGCGCAGCTCTTGCCGCGCGTGCACATTCAGCCGGCGGGGCGTAACGGAGGAGGAGGGGAGGAGGAGAGCTCTCCGCCCAGTGCTGGAAAAAGGTAAGTTTTTCCCCCTTTCCCCCTTCCAGAGCCGGGCGGGAGGGGGTCCCTGAGGGTGGGGGCAACCTCAGGGCACTATAGTGCCAGGAAAACGAGTATGTTTTCCTGGCACTATAGTGGTCCTTTAATATTTTTATAGTTCTTGGTATTATGGTTGAATCTGTGAATAGAAAATACACAAAACATTGTAATATTAAAGGAACACTATAGTGTCAGAAACACAAACATGTATTCCTGACTAGAGTTGAGCGGACACCTGGATGTTCGGGTTCGGTGGGTTCGGCCAAACTTTGAAAAAATGTCTGGGTTCGGGCTCGAACTTGACCCCAAACTTGACCCCGAACTTGACCCCGAACCCAAACCCCATTGAAGTCAATGGGGACCCGAACTTTTGGCCACAAAAATATCTCTAAAAAACTCCTGGAAAGGGCTAGAGAGCTGCAAAAGGAAGTAAAATGGGGGTAAGAGTAGGACAAGTGCCCTGCAAACAAATGTGGATTGGGAAATCACTTAAAATAGCATACAAATTAAAAATATATGAAGAGCAGGCCACAAAATTTACTATTTAGCAGATTAACAACGAGAAAATAAGAATGTTTACCACTGTGCTGTAAGCACAGTATTAGACGCTTCGATTTGACTCTCAGATATGAAGAGCAGGCCACAAAATGTACTATTTAGCAGATTAGCACACATCATCTTCCACCTACTCCTCAACCCTGTCCTCCTTGCCGGTATGCACACTGCAGAAAGCCACAGCAGTTGGCACCTGTGTTTTTCCAGCATGTAAAGTCTACAAAGGTCATATGGAAATTGTTTTAGAATTTCCTCCAGGCAACAGTTTTCCCTATAAACTGACCTCTCATTTTGACTTTTGAGGGTATTGCCCCAGAATTACAATATTGTTGAAGTACCTCTTAGCTATTGATCACTGGTTTGAATATAGCAGCTTGTTATCTGGTAGTTTCTAGTGTAGAAAATATCAGTCAGTTTTTTATCACTTAGAGCTGTGTAACAAGTGTTGTAGGTGTGAAACAATATTACAAGTGACCGATGTAGTAAATACGAATCAAAGTTACGCTTCGATTTGACTCTCAGATATGAAGTGAACACCTCAAATATACTATTTAGCACCAAAAAAAAAAATTTACTTTTTAAAACTCCAATGTAAGCAGCAGATTAGCAGCAAAACAATTAGAATCTTTACAACTGCGCAGTAATCGCACTATTTGACGCTTCTATTTGACTCTCAGATATGAAGTGCACCGCAGGCCACAAAATGTACTATTTAGAAGCTTAACACCAAAACAATTAGAATGTTTACAATTGTGCTGTAAGCGCAGTATTAGACGCTTCTATTTGACTCTCAGATATAAAGTGGACGCCCCAAAATATACTATTTAGCAGTTTAGCACCAAAACAATTAGAATTAGAATGTTTACAATTGCGCTGTAACCGCAGTATTAGATGTTTCCATTTGACTCTAAGATATGAATAGCAGGCCACAAAATATACTATTTAGCAGTTTAGCACCAAAACAATTAGAATGTTTACAATTGTGCTGTAAGCGCAGTATTAAACGCTTCTGTTTGACTCTCAGATATGAAGTGCACGCCCCAAAATGTACTATTTAGCAGTTTAGCACCAAAACAATTAGAATGTTTACAATTGCGCTGTAAACGCAGTATTAGATGCTTCTATTTGACTCTCAGATATGAAGAGCAGGCCACAAAATGTACTATTTAGCAGTTTAGCACCAAAACAATTAGAATTAGAATGTTTACAATTGCGCTGTAACCGCAGTATTAGATGTTTCCATTTGACTCTAAGATATGAATAGCAGGCCACAAAATATACTATTTAGCAGTTTAGCACCAAAACAATTAGAATGTTTACAATTGTGCTGTAAGCGCAGTATTAAACGCTTCTGTTTGACTCTCAGATATGAAGTGCACGCCCCAAAATGTACAATTTAGCAGTTTAGCACCAAAACAATTAGAATGTTTACAATTGTGCTGTAAGCGCAGTATTAGACGCTTCTGTTTGACTCTCAGATATGAAGTGCACGCCCCAAAATGTACTATTTAGCAGTTTAGCACCAAAACAATTAGAATGTTTACAATTGCGCTGTAAACGCAGTATTAGATGCTTCTATTTGACTCTCAGATATGAAGAGCAGGCCACAAAATGTACTATTTAGCAGTTTACCACCAAAACAATTAGAATGTTTTCAATTTTGCTGTAAGCGCTTCTATTTGACTCTTAGATAAGAAGAGAAGGCCACAAAATGAACTATTTAGGAGTTTAGCACAAAAACTATTAGAATGTTTACAATTGCGCTGTAAGCGCGGTATTAGACGCTGCTATTTGACTATAAGATATGAAGAGCAAGCCACAAAATGAACTATTTAGCAGTTTACCACCAAAACAATTAGAATGTTTACAATTGCGCTGTAAGCGCAGTATTAGACGCTGCTATTTGACTATAAGATATGAAGAGCAGACCACAAAATTAACTATTTGGCAGTTTAGCAGCAAAACAATTAGAATGTTTACCACTGCACTGTAAGCACACTATTAGACGCTTCGATTTGACTCTCAGATATGAAGAGCAGCCCAGAAAATGTACTATTTAGCAGTTTAGCACCAAAACAATTAAAATGTTTACAATTGCACTGTAACCGCAGTATTAGACGCTTCTATTTGACTCTCAGATATGAAGAGCAGCCCACAAAATGTACTATTTAGCAGTTTAGCACAAAAACAATTAGAATGCTTACAATTGTGCTGTAACCGCAGTATTAGACGCTTCTATTTGACTGTAAGATATGAAGAGCAGGCCACAAAATGTACTATTTAGCAGGTTAACACCCAGAAAATAAGAATGTTTACCACTGTGCTGTAAGCGCAGTATTAGACGCTTCGATTTGACTCTCAGATTTGAAGAGCAGGACACAAAATGTACTATTTAGCAGATTAGCACACATCATCTTCCACCCACTCCTCAACCCTGCCCTCCTTGCCAGTATGCACACATCAGTTGGCACCTGTGTTTTTCCTGCATGTAAAGTCTGAAAGGACATATGGAAATTGTTATAGAATTTCCTCCAGGCAACAGTTTTCCATATAAACTGACCTCTCAGTTTGACTTGTGAGGGTATTGCCCCAGAATTACAATATTGTTGAAGTACCTCTTAGCTATTGATCACTGGTTTGAATATAGCAGCTTGTTATCTGGTAGTTTCTAGTGTAGAAAATATCAATCTGTTTTCTTGATCTGTGTAACAAGTGTTGTAGGTGTGAAACAATATTACAAGTGACTGATGTAGTAAATTCAAATCAAAGTTACGCTTCGATTTGACTCTCAGATATGAAATAAAACACCCCAAATAAACTATTTAGCACCAAAAAAAAATAATTACTTTTTAAACTCCAATGTAAGCAGCAGATTAGCAGCAAAACAGTAAGAATGTTTACCACTGCCCTGTAAGCGCACTATTAGACGCTTCTATTTGTCTCTCAGATATGAACATTCTCTTTAATATTTTTATTAGTGATATTGCAGAAGGTCTTGATGGTAAGATATGTCTTTTTGCTGATGATACTAAGATATGTAACAGGGTTGATGTTCCGGGAGGGATAAGCCAAATGGCAAATGATTTAGGTAAACTAGAAAAATGGTCAGAGTTGTGGCAACTGACATTTAATGTGGATAAGTGCAAGA
>OW240912.1:192119815-192151675 GCA_933207985.1 Pelobates cultripes
GGGCTAAAACTCCTCCTGCCGACGTCAGCTCCGAATGCGCATGCATGGCAAGAGCCGTACGCATTCAAAACGCCAATAGGAAAGGGTTACGCAATGCTTTCCTATGGACGTCCATCATGTCCTCAAGCGATTTTCGCATTGAGGATTGCAGAAGCGCCTCTAGTGGCTGTCAGGGAGACAGCCACTAGAGGCTGGATTATCCCTTAATGTAAACATAGCAGTTTATCTGAAATTGCTATGTTTACAGCTGCAGGGTTAAATCTATGGGGACCTGGCACCCAGACCACTTCATTGAGCTGAAGTGGTCTGGGTGCCTATGGTGGTCCTTTAAGGCCAAAATATAATTTACAATTAATTTTCCATAGAATTGGAAAAAATCTCTATACTATTGGAAAAAGTCAGCTATGCTTCTAGTTGGGCTACATTGGCCTAAAATGTAAAACTCATTGTGACTTCATTTTGAATTCTTACTTTAGTGAATAACCTTGAATGATACTTTCTTGAATATTAATTATTATTATTATTGTAACTTAAATAGTAAATACTAATTGTGTGTCTTTCTGAAAATGACCAGACAAAATCACATTATTTACTATTTTGAAGTTTCATTAAATTTTCAAGACATCTCTTCATAAAGAGAGAAAAAAATGACAAACGGATGCAAAACATTTCTAGCACACATTTTTATTCAACCATGGTTATAAAATATGAGAGACTGGCATCAAAAAGTGATCTGGACAAAAAAGTGATCTTCCATAACAGCTTGCACTCTACAAGTATATCACATACCACAAATCAGGGAAATGCGGTGAGGTCCAAAAAAAAATGTTTGTTTCATCTTAACCAAATGTTGTCCATTTGTTCATTCATTTTCATAGGAAATGGGGGGAGATAGGGCCAGTAGTAAGGATATAGTGGCAATAGTAAAGAGATAGGGATTGTAGAAAATGTAGTGTGGAGATAACTGTCTGTATTAGGCATTAGGGGCAGTACATGACATAAGGGACATAGTGGGGGTTAAAGGCAGTAGTTGGGGTTAGATGCTTAAATGTGTGGTTAGGAGCAGTATTGGGGGTTAGAGGCTAAAGTGGGGGGTTAGGACCGTGGTGAGCTTAGGGGTAGTAGTGGAAGATTAGTACCTGTACTGGAGGTTAGGGTGTTAAGGGGAGGATTTAAGGGGATGGGGGACAGTAGTGAGGTTTATGGGCACTAGTGGGAGGTTATGACCACTAGTTGGGGTAGAGTTAAGTGTGGAGTTAGAAGCAGTAGTGGGGGTTAGATGCTGAATTATGGGTTAATAACAGTAGTGGGGGTTAGAGGCTGAAGTAAGGGGTTAATAGCAGTAGTGGGGGTTAGAGGCTGAAATTGGGTGTAGAGGCAGCAGTGTGGGTTAGATGCTGAGGTGGAGGGTCAGGACCTATAGTGGGAGGCTAGGACCTACAGTGTGTGGTTAGTGGCAATAGTGGGTGGTTAGGACCTGTTGTGGTGGTTGGAGCAGCAGTGGGTGTTAGGGGAAATAGGAGTTAGGACTAGTAGTGGTGGGTTGGAGGATGTATTGGTGGTTTGGAGCTGTAGTGGGGTAGATAAGGGACTGAGACCTGATGGTCTGGTGGAAGTACAGGCCAGGTTCTCCCTCTTCCCCCTTGGCATCTGGACTGGGACTGCAGCCGGTAGCTTCTGGGGGTCACAGAGCGCTAGTCAGGGAAACCTTACATCACCCTGCCTGCTTGATCGGCAATTTGTGCTCTAGCTGCATTAGGCCATGCTAAGGCATTACAGGCGCATCCCATGTGCACACCTATGAGGGGACATAGTGTGAATGTGCATAGGAGCAGCAGTGTGATTGTGTGTATATAGAGACTGTAGTGTTTTTGTATAGTGGTACAGTGTGCTGGTGTTAATATGAGATATAATGTGTGTGTATAGGGATATAGTGTGTGTATAGGGGAAGTGTATTTATAAAGAGTTGTGGTGTATTGTATAAGCATGTAATGTGTGTATAAAGGGTATCCTGGCTGTATATGGATTTAGTGTATGTGTAAGGGTGGACTGTGTGAGTAGGGGTGTAATTATGTGTAGAGTTGTGCATACGGGTATAAGAGTGTTTATAGAGGGGAGTGTACTGTATGTGTTTAGGTGGCTCACTGTGTGTAAGGGTCATTGCAATCCCTTGTAATCCAGTGTATTGGGTATCGGGAGGGGTATGCCAATTCTTGGTGATCCAGCTAGGTAATGCCAAGGGGAGGAAGCCAGACTGAGTCTATTATGCCCGTTCGCCGGGTGAACAACATGAGTACCTGCCTCAGAAACTCAAAAGTGAGTTTCCTTGCGGCTGGTTCTGTGCCTGCTCCACCCCCTTGACTGAAATTATCAAACTTAATGATCTCAGCCAATCCAATGCTTTCCCATGGGCATCTCCTCATAGAAATACATTGAATCAAAGCATCTCTATTGGGGAATGTTCAGTGCCTCCATGCAGAGCGTGGAGATGCTGAACGTCAGTGCTGCACATTAAGACCCAGGAAGAGCCTCTAATGGCAATCTGATTTACTGCTACTAGAGGTGTTCCTAGGCAGTAATGCAAATATTGACTTTTCTTTGAAAAGATAGTGTTTACATTAAAAAGCCTGCAGTGATAGGATATAGCCACCAGAAAAACTACACTAAGCTGTAGTTGTTCTGGTGATTATAGTGTCCCTTTAAGGTATCTTATGTATGTTAAAAAAAACACCGCACACCAGGATGAAGGCACATATTAATGTGGCTTAGGCAAAGTCTGACGATAACAGCAAGCTCGGAATTACAGGGAGTGCAGAATTATTAGGCAAGTTGTATTTTTGAGGATTAATTTTATTATTGAACAACAACCATGTTCTCAATGAACCCAAAAAACTCATTAATATCAAAGCTGAATATTTTTGGAAGTAGTTTTAGTTTGTTTTTAGTTTTAGCTATGTTAGGGGGATATCTGTGTGTGCAGGTGACTATTACTGTGCATAATTATTAGGTAACTTAACAAAAAACAAATATATACCCATTTCAATTATTTATTATTACCAGTGAAACCAATATAACATCTCAACATTCACAAATATACATTTCTGACATTCATAAACAAAACAAAAACAAATCAGTGACCAATATAGCCACCTTTCTTTGCAAGGACACTCAAAAGCCTGCCATCCATGGATTCTGTCAGTGTTTTGATCTGTTCACCATCAACATTGCGTGCAGCAGCAACCACAGCCTCCCAGACACTGTTCAGAGAGGTGTACTGTTTTTCCTCCTTGTAAATCTCACATTTGATGATGGACCACAGGTTCTCAATGGGGTTCAGATCAGGTGAACAAGGAGGCCATGTCATTAGATTTTCTTTTTATACCCTTTCTTGCCAGCCACGCTGTGGAGTACTTGGACGCGTGTGATGGAGCATTGTCCTGTATGAAAATCATGTTTTTCTTGAAGGATGCAGACTTCTTCCTGTACCACTGCTTGAAGAAGGTGTCTTCCAGGAACTGGCAGTAGGACTGGGAGCTGAGCTTGACTCCATCCTCAACCCGAAAAGGCCCCACAAGCTCATCTTTGATGATACCAGCCCAAACCAGTACTCCACCTCCACCTTGCTGGCGTCTGAGTCGGACTGGAGCTCTCAGCCCTTTACCAATCCAGCCACGGCCCATCCATCTGGCCCATCAAGACTCACTCTCATTTCATCAGTCCATAAAACCTTAGAAAAATCAGTCTTGAGATATTTTTTGGCCCAGTCTTGACGTTTCAGCTTGTGTGTCTTGTTCAGTGGTGGTCGTCTTTCAGCCTTTCTTACCTTGGCCATGTGAGTATTGCACACCTTGTGCTTTTGGGCACTCCAGTGATGTTGCAGCTCTGAAATATGGCCAAACTGGTGGCAAGTGGCATCGTGGCAGCTGCACGCTTGACTTTTCTCAGTTCATGGGCAGTTATTTTGTGCCTTGGTTTTTCCACACGCTTCTTGCGACACTGTTGACTATTTTGAATGAAACGCTTGATTGTTCTGCAAGATATCTCACTATTTTTGACTTTTCTGAGCCTGTCAAGTCCTTCTTTTGACCCATTTTGCCAAAGGAAAGGAAGTTGCCTAATAAATATGCACACCTGATATAGGGTGTTGATGTCATTAGACCACACCCCTTCTCATTACAGAGATGCACATCACCTAATATGCTTAATTGGTAGTAGGCTTTCGAGCCTATACACTTTGGAGTAAGACAACATGCATAAAGAGGATGATGTGGTCAAAATACTCATTTGCCTAATAATTCTGCACTCCCTGTATTGTGTTTGCAATAAACAAGAGTGATTGACATTTATCAGACTAGGCACCATTTCTCATCGAATTTTACGGCTCATGTGCAAACTATAGTCTATTCTTCCTGTTCCCACCTGGAATGGATAGAATCCTTACATCTACCTGGAAGGTTCTACTTATCACGCATTCAAATATGCCTTGGTTTTACATTGGTTTTGCAAAGATTGGTTATATAAATAAGTCTGACTATTCTCTTTCCTCGCTCACTAAAGTGGGAGTGTATGGCCCACAGAGCTGATACTGGTTGTCTTTTGCTTATCATGTCTTTAAATGTATCTTTGAGACTTGATCACATAATAATTTCAGAATTTTTAGTTCTTTCAGAGATGGCAGAATCTCTGTGTCTGGCAACAGCAATTATACCAAGCCGAAGACGCTTAGATTATGTAACCGACCCTGCATAATGTTTAGCCAACTACCTATGAAAGCTTTAATATTGAGTTTCAGCCACATGACTCATTGTATTGCTATTCTCATGTACAAGCAAATAAATTTACTAAAATGGACACTACTTATATACCAATATATGCATATTCTGTACATGAAATACGCACATGGATTCATATACATAGAAAACATTTTTTAAATGGGACTTGCTGTTCTCTGACACTTATATATCTTGCTTTTTCCATATCAGTTTATTCAATCAGAATATTTATGACTTATACCAAGCAGACACCTGCAACAAAATCAGCATCTACTTATTGGATTTCACTTAATTTGCTGATTAAGTAAAATCCAAATTTCAAGGATAAATTTCAGAGGGGTATGTGTGTACATAAATATATGTTCCTTCCTTTTGACAGATGGATAATTCTGGCAGTAGTACAGGCTTCCCACTGCAGAATAAGGTGTTGTATTTATTTTTATTTCTTCTTTTACAGTTCAGTGGTTTAACCCTTCAAATAAAACAAGCATCGACATTAAAGAACTGAAGCAGATTTCTTTGCTATAAAAACAAAATGAATTGTGCTCTGTATAGTCCATTGTAAAATGTCAGGCTCAAAAGATAAAGACACAAGCAAAAATGTGATGGATTCATGGGACTGCATCCCTGCAGTGGTGGTAACAGAGTAACAGCTTCAGCAGAAGTAATTTAAAAATATATGTAAGAGCAACTTTTTTGACTATGAAAAGTGATCAAATAAATAATTGTAATAGTTTGTTTCTGTGGTAAGGAAAACAAAAACCGGTGTTATTGTTAGGAATGCAAACACAAAGTTATTAATGCATCTATTCCTAAGATACCCTCTGGTATTATTTTTTTTTATAAAAAAAATGTATGGATGTATGGTTATTCTTTATTTAGTTGTAAATGGCTTGATCTTTTAATGTGTCTGTTGAAATATATAACTATGATTATTTGAAATTGAGTACCACAATTCCTATAATATTATTGAAACAGTTTTGAATTCCAGTAGCATTTAAGAATAGAAATGATTAACCGGACATGTAGTGGTGACTATAAAGACCTCTGACACAAAAAAAAAAATTAAATAAAAAATAAGACATCCCATGAAATGGATTCTTAATCAATACTTAATTTGGCTCCTACCCAACGACAACCTTACGAAGTATCCTTAAAAATGTTTTCCCCCGTCCCCCAAGAATTTTGCTGTCTCAAAGAATTGGCAAGTGTAGCTCAGCAGTATTCGAAATACTAAAATATTAATGCATTATTTATAGCATCCCACATAACTATGCAAAATAAGCAGAAAAAATCCCATTGCATAAGAAACATTAATGCATATTTGATCATCAAGATTTTACCATCATTTTATTTAGCTTGCCGGAGTTATAGTAACACTGGTTCGAATGTTTCTTCTCAGGGGTAAATAAACATTCTGAAACCAGCGTATTGAATATCTAAAATCCATTAAAACTGAAGATTACAAGAGAGTCTGTGACCACAGCGGACTCATATTCCACAACTGTAATTGGCGAGCCAGTGTTTATGCAAAGATAGGCAAAAGAAAGCATAAGTTAGTTAAAAACTACATTTTTTTTTACTAAGTGTAGATATTGAAGTATCTTGTTCTTCAAATAAATATAAAATTACTGTCAACCGATTTAATTTCACTTCTTCCTAATTGATTTAGCTTCTGAAACCTTTGCATATACTTTGATTTTGACCATATTATCGCTATCTTGTGCATTGGTAAAATCACCCATTAGCTAGTACCATCTCCGCTGGGTGACTATTCCATGGACCTATATCTGACTGTTCAATGTAGTTTTTGTTTCATGTATCTCTGTGCCTGTCATCCTCTAGAGCACTGGCGCTTCGTCAGCAAGAGTGAGGTTAAG
Organism: Pelobates cultripes; assembly: GCA_933207985.1. Classification (NCBI taxonomy): domain Eukaryota; kingdom Metazoa; phylum Chordata; class Amphibia; order Anura; family Pelobatidae; genus Pelobates; species Pelobates cultripes. The sequence goes on from OW240912.1 coordinate 192,126,468, forward strand.
AGGTCTTAATGGTAATGCAAAGCATGGGGTTGCTCTGCCAGCAGTAAGTAAATGTTGTAAGCCTAGCAATTCCCTATAAGATCAGTTATATGGAGATAAATCATTACTCTGTCTCATTAGCATCAAAATTTTACACACCCCGCAGGAAAAAAAATGTGCACTTGAAAGATACAATTAAATATTAGGAGTTCCGAAGCTTAATTGGAGCTGGCTTGTTTAATCTTCTGTAAAATCCATGCACTCAGCTGACCACTTAATTCTAATTCTGCTGGGCATTTTGCTGCCTGAAATCACAGTTCCTTTCTAATACAGAGTTTCTCTAGGAAATAAAAGGTTAAACTTCTGATTCAAGATCAAAAAAGCAGCAGATTGTGTAATTACATCTTGTATTTTTATTACGCAAATTGCAAACTCCGGCAAATGTACACTGTCAGTGTTTTTTACTAAAGTGTGAATTTGTGGGAATTCCAACTCAAAGTGCGTTTTGAACACCAAAATAGCCAAACTGGGAAAGTGTCAATGCCAGCTATGTTTTCAGTTAAGTTATTTTGGCTTCATATTTAAAATGTTGTTTGAATTTTCATTGAATTCCAAACAATTCGCATTTAAACAGAGGCGTAACTAGACACAACCGGGCCCCGGTGCGAAAATTGCTCTGGAGCCCCCCATGTGTCTCATCCACCTCCCCGTGTGACCCATATCCCCCTCCCCTGCCAGCCCCTCCAAAAGTCTCATTCACCCCCCAGCCCCCGAGTCCTTCTTAGTTCTCCTCTCTCTGTATTGAAATAGCTGTGGGCCGAAATCCCCATCAACCATCATGGCACACAGCAAGGCCAGAGCTTGGATAGTGCTGGCCATGCACGGACCGGCAAGGGAGATCCTCTGATCTACCCTGTCAGCCTCAGCCCATGGCTATTGCGGCCCACTGAGCATTTTGCCCTGATTTGCCCATTGGCCAGGGTGGGGCTGCCTGGAGATGGTGAGGGCAGAGCTGTCTTAACGCAGTTGCCTGGGGTTCCCATGAGGATAGGGACCCATGGGCTTGCCAACTTTTCAGTATATTATTCTGGGAAATATATCCAGAAACTTCAAACCTTCTTTATTAAAACGTTTAGGTGGACTAATCACCTCTGTATTAGCTGTTATCTGTACATGTCTTGCTTTTGCAAATACATATCTTGACACATGCTAATTGCACGTAAGTAATACAAAATTAGCATACATAATTTTTTGAAGTCACAAAGCTATAAGAATATTTTTAACAGTCCATATCAGTTGCCTCCCCCTGCTACCTACTAAATGTTTGTGTGGATTGCCGTCTGCTGTACAGCATGTTTTTTAATGTTTTAACATTGATTTTGTTGGAGGTTCCAAAAAATAAAAGCTTAATTTTATCGATATTTTAAATTTTTATTCCTGTAAGTGGTTGTTTAGGCAGAACCCCAGTGCACTGCTTTGCCTGGGTACCTATAATGCTGTTAAATTGGCCTTGAAAATGCCTTGCTTCATGACACAGCTTCCCCAATCTCTAAGTGTAAGAAGTCCATTTTGAGATATTTACTGAATGTTGCAAATTCTCTAATGCTGGCCCACTGGAAATTGCACCTATTAAATGGCTCTACAGGGTTGAAGAATCAAGCCCTCAGAAGATAATCCACATGTACATCTGTGTGAAAAAATTGTAATGTGCGGGTTAAGGGCTAGTGAGGGACTGGAGATTTTGTGTGTTACTGGGGCGGTTGTGGGAGAATAGGGACAGTAGGGGCTGTACTAGGGGTTTAGAGGCTGTAGTGTGGTGGTTGGGTTTATTAGGGACTGTAATGGGGGATTGCGGCTGTAATGAGGGGCTATAATGTTGAGCATAGGGGCGGCAATGTGGGGGATAGGGGCTGCAATGTGGGGATATTGGCTGTAATGGAGGGTAAGGTCTGTAGTGAAGAGATTGGGTGGTTGTAGTGAGGAGATTACAGGCTGTAATGGAGGGTAAGGTCTGTAATGGAGGTGTAGGGGTTGTAATGTGGTGAAAGAAGATGTAATGGGGGATGATGTGGACGTGACTTAAACATGAATATTACGCTTTTAATTAATATATAATAATTAAGCAACACATAACAACATTAATATTTTTATAGTTCTTGGTATTATGGTTGAATATGTGAATAGAAAATACACAAAACATTGTAATATTAAAGGAACACTATAGTGTCAGAAACACAAACATGTATTCCTGACTAGAGTTGAGCGGACACCTGGATGTTCAGGTTCGGTGGGTTCGGCCAAACTTTGAAAAAAAGTCTGGGTTCGGGCTCGAACTTGACCCCAAACGTGACCCCTGAAGTCAATGGGGACCCGAACTTTTGGCCACAAAAATATCTCTAAAAAACTCCTGGAAAGGGCTAGAGAGCTGCAAAAGGAAGTAAAATGGGGGTAAGAGTAGGACAAGTGCCCTGCAAACAAATGTGGATTGGGAAATCACTTAAAATAGCATACAAATTAAAAATATATGAAGAGCAGGCCACAAAATTTACTATTTAGCAGATTAACAACGAGAAAATAAGAATGTTTACCACTGTGCTGTAAGCACAGTATTAGACGCTTCGATTTGACTCTCAGATATGAAGAGCAGGCCACAAAATGTACTATTTAGCAAATTAGCACACATCATCTTCCACCTACTCCTCAACCCTGTCCTCCTTGCCGGTATGCACACTGCAGAAAGCCACAGCAGTTGGCACCTGTGTTTTTCCAGCATGTAAAGTCTACAAAGGTCATATGGAAATTGTTTAAGAATTTCCTCCAGGCAACAGTTTTCCCTATAAACTGACCTCTCATTTTGACTTTTGAGGGTATTGCCCCAGAATTACAATATTGTTGAAGTACCTCTTAGCTATTGATCACTGGTTTGAATATAGCAGCTTGTTATCTGGTAGTTTCTAGGGTAGAAAATATCAGTCAGTTTTTTATCACTTAGAGCTGTATAACAAGTGTTGTAGGTGTGAAACAATATTACAAGTGACCGATGTAGTAAATACGAATCAAAGTTACGCTTCGATTTGACTCTCAGATATGAAGTGAACACCTCAAATATACTATTTAGCACCAAAAAAAAAAATTTACTTTTTAAAACTCCAATGTAAGCAGCAGATTAGCAGCAAAACAATTAGAATCTTTACAACTGCGCAGTAATCGCACTATTTGACGCTTCTATTTGACTCTCAGATATGAAGTGCACCGCAGGCCACAAAATGTACTATTTAGAAGCTTAACACCAAAACAATTAGAATGTTTACAATTGTGCTGTAAGCGCAGTATTAGACGCTTCTATTTGACTCTCAGATATAAAGTGGACGCCCCAAAATATACTATTTAGCAGTTTAGCACCAAAACAATTAGAATTAGAATGTTTACAATTGCGCTGTAACCGCAGTATTAGATGTTTCCATTTGACTCTAAGATATGAATAGCAGGCCACAAAATATACTATTTAGCAGTTTAGCACCTAAACAATTAGAATGTTTACAATTGTGCTGTAAGCGCAGTATTAAACGCTTCTATTTGACTCTCAGATATGAAGTGCACGCCCCAAAATGTACAATTTAGCAGTTTAGCACCAAAACAATTAGAATGTTTACAATTGTGCTGTAAGCGCAGTATTAGACGCTTCTGTTTGACTCTCAGATATGAAGTGCACGCCCCAAAATGTACTATTTAGCAGTTTAGCACCAAAACAATTAGAATGTTTACAATTGCGCTGTAAACGCAGTATTAGACGCTTCTATTTGACTCTCAGATATGAAGAGCAGGCCACAAAATGTACTATTTAGCAGTTTACCACCAAAACAATTAGAATGTTTACAATTGTGCTTTAAGCGCTTCTATTTGACTCTTAGATAAGAAGAGAAGGCCACAAAATGAACTATTTAGGAGTTTAGCACCAAAACTATTAGAATGTTTACAATTGCGCTGTAAGCGCGGTATTAGACGCTGCTATTTGACTATAAGATATGAAGAGCAAGCCACAAAATGAACTATTTAGCAGTTTACCACCAAAACAATTAGAATGTTTACAATTGCGCTGTAAGCGCAGTATTAGACGCTGCTATTTGACTATAAGATATGAAGAGCAGACCACAAAATTAACTATTTGGCAGTTTAGCAGCAAAACAATTAGAATGTTTACCACTGCACTGTAAGCACACTATTAGACGCTTCGATTTGACTCTCAGATATGAAGAGCAGCCCAGAAAATGTACTATTTAGCAGTTTAGCACCAAAACAATTAAAATGTTTACAATTGCACTGTAACCGCAGTATTAGACGCTTCTATTTGACTCTCAGATATGAAGAGCAGCCCACAAAATGTACTATTTAGCAGTTTAGCACAAAAACAATTAGAATGCTTACAATTGTGCTGTAACCGCAGTATTAGACGCTTCTATTTGACTGTAAGATATGAAGAGCAGGCCACAAAATGTACTATTTAGCAGGTTAACACCCAGAAAATAAGAATGTTTACCACTGTGCTGTAAGCACACTATTAGACGCTTCGATTTGACTCTCAGATTTGAAGAGCAGGACACAAAATGTACTATTTAGCAGATTAGCACACATCATCTTCCACCCACTCCTCAACCCTGCCCTCCTTGCCAGTATGCACACATCAGTTGGCACCTGTGTTTTTCCTGCATGTAAAGTCTGAAAGGACATATGGAAATTGTTATAGAATTTCCTCCAGGCAACAGTTTTCCATATAAACTGACCTCTCAGTTTGACTTGTGAGGGTATTGCCCCAGAATTACAATATTGTTGAAGTACCTCTTAGCTATTGATCACTGGTTTGAATATAGCAGCTTGTTATCTGGTAGTTTCTAGTGTAGAAAATATCAATCTGTTTTCTTGATCTGTGTAACAAGTGTTGTAGGTGTGAAACAATATTACAAGTGACTGATGTAGTAAATTCAAATCAAAGTTACGCTTCGATTTGACTCTCAGATATGAAATAAAACACCCCAAATAAACTATTTAGCACCAAAAAAAAAATTAACTTTTTAAACTCCAATGTAAGCAGCAGATTAGCAGCAAAACAGTAAGAATGTTTACCACTGCCCTGTAAGCACACTATTAGACGCTTCTATTTGTCTCTCAGATATGAACATTCTCTTTAATATTTTTATTAGTGATATTGCAGAAGGTCTTGATGGTAAGATATGTCTTTTTGCTGATGATACTAAGATATGTAACAGGGTTGATGTTCCAGGAGGGATAAGCCAAATGGCAAATGATTTAGGAAAACTAGAAAAATGGTCAGAATTGTGGCAACTGACATTTAATGTGGATAAGTGCAAGATAATGCATCTTGGACGTAAAAACCCAAGGGCAGAGTACAGAATATTTGATAGAGTCCTAACCTCAACATCTGAGGAAAGGTATTTAGCGGTGAATATTTCTGATGACTTAAAGGTAGGCAGACAATGTAATAGAGCAGCAGAAAATGCTAGCAGAATGCTTGGTTGTATAGGGAGAGGTATTAGCAGTAGAAAGAGGGAAGTGCTCATGCCATTGTACAGACTATTTGACTCTCAGATATGAAGTGCACCCCACTAAAATACTATTTAACAGTTTAGGACCCAAAAGTTTAAAACTGAAATGTGACAGCAGTATTTGACGCTTCTATTTGACTCTCAGATATGAAGTGCACCCCACTAATGTACTTTTTAGCACCCAAAAAATTGTAAGTTTTAAAACTGAAATGTGACAGCAGTATTTGACGATTCTATTTGACTCTCAGATATGAAGTGCACCCCACTACTACCCCACTAATGTACTATTTAGCACCAAAACAATTTACTTTTTAAAACTCCGATGTAACCGCGGTATTTGAAGCTTCTATTTGACTCTCAGATATGAAGTGCACCCCACCCCACTAATGTACTAGTTTGCAGAATTCTCTCCTAAGCTGTCCCTATCAGCGGCAGCATCCTCTCCCTACACTAATAAGACCGCATGTGCGTGCGGCGCTACGCGACTCCAGCATATATATAGAGACTGGGTCACATGCTGCACTGGCCAATCACAGCCATGCCATTAGTAAGCATGGCTGTGATGGTTTCTAAGGGCACACGAGTCAAACGCTTGTTGATTAGCTGCCCTGCAGCCTTTGAAAACGCGCCATTAAATCGCCAAACACTGAACTCCAACCCGAACATATGGTGATATGTCCGTGTTCGGGTCCGGGGTCCTAAAAACTTAATGTTCGGTACGAACCCAAACTTTTCAGTTCGGTTCGCTCAACTCTATTCCTGACCCTATAGTGTTTAACCCACCATTAAGGTGGCTTGCCCACCCTTAGCCCCCCTTTAAAAGTTTAAAACTCACCTTATTTCCAGCTCTGTGCAGGTCCGCCGGCGCTGGCTCTGCCGGTGCTGGCCCCGCCCCATTTGTGACATCATCAAAATGGCCCATAGGTAAAGAATTGGAGTGGCTAAAATCTGCACGGAGGCGGGGCCAAATGCCATTTTGGCCAGTCAGGACCTCCTCATAGAGATGCATTGAATCAATGCATTTCTATGAGGAAAATTCAGCGTCTCCATGACCCAGGTAGCTCCTCCGCTTGGAGGTGTCCCTAGAGGCAATGTAAACACAGATTCAGCTGTAGTTGTTCTGGTGACTAAAGTGTCCCTTTAGATGTTAATTTAATATAATAATTATTGCAAGTAACAGACTATAACAAATGCTAGATGTAACAATGAATTACAATAAATGCAAGTAACAGGCTATATGCATAAATCATTATGAGCAGTGGAGGGCTGCAGTGATGGAATAGGGGCTATAGTGGGGAAAGTAGCTGTACTGCGGAATACGAATGCAGAATATAATTGGGGGATATAGTCTGTAGTGTAGGGGTTGGGTGGTTAGGGCTTGTAATGGGGGATAGTGGATATAATGGGTATGGGCTGTAATTTGGGAGTATAATATTTTAATATAGGAGCTGTAATGTGGAGATATATATTGCTATGGGGGAATATGGGGCTGGGCTGCAGTGGTTGAATATGGGTTGTAGTGGGGAAATAGGGGCTGTAGTGAGGGATTGAGGGTTGTATTGGGGAAATACGGGATGTGGTAGGGATATAGGGGATGTAGTGGGGAGTTAAGGGCTCTAATATGGCAATGGGGGTTGTTGTGGTGAGGTAGAGGCTGCAGTGAGGAGGAGTGAAACAGGGGCTGAATTAAATTATTAAAAATAGTATAACTGTAGTGGGGAAATAGAGACTGTAGTGGGGAATTGGGGCAGTAATGGATCTATAGGTGCTGAGGTGCTGTATTAGTAGGATAGGGGCTGTAGTGGGGAGACAGGTGCTCTTATGTGGGATAGGGGCTACAGTGGCAGAATATGGGCTGTAGTGGGTGAATTATGCCTGTAGTGGTGGGGTAGGGGCAGTAGTGGGGGTATAGGAGCTCTAATGGGGAAAATAGGGGCTGATGGTAAGTTTAAAAAAAAGTCTAAAGTTATTCCCCTCTCCTTGTGGCTTTCCTTAGGCAGGAAAAAGGGAATCCTTGGTGGTTTGATGATCCCTGGTGTTCTGGTGGGTAGTACACTTCCTCGGTCCCCTGGTGGTCCAGTGTGTTTGCTCTAGCGCTTATTAGTGTTTGGCAAATTGCCATGGTAACCCACATCAAGGCATTGAACATCATAGCTTACAGGAGCAATGTTGGTTCTGATGCTTCCAGGGCCAAGCACTCTCTCCAGATTTAAAAATGGCAGCCAAGCATGCACGGGGCCCCCAAACCCAGCCACAGGGCCCAAGTGCCTGAAAGGTCAGTACAACCCTGTTTCTAGTCCAGTCTCTTTAACATGGAATCATTGCTTTCCCAGTATGAGCAGTTTAATTTATATAGGGTATGTTGTATACCTTGTATCTTCTTTCCAGATATAGATCCTGTTAGGAGCATTTCAGAAGGCTAGAATATTATTTTCTACCTGGCACCTCACAACTTTCCTTTTTCTGGTGGTGATCTTGTAATGCAACAATTGAGTGGTGCTGGTGATATTTAAGGGGTGTAAGAAAAGGAGGTAGAGTAAGCCACCCATCCTCTGCTCCTTCTTCCACACCATCTTAGGACTTCGCAAAGACCACCAACAGTGACATTGCCACTGGGGATTCTGTAGACAGGTGGCAGACAAAGGTGAGATTTGCTTGTCTGAACCTGTCCCTCGTGGGCGTGACGGATCCTCTTTATGAGCCGATATGACTGCTGTACTCTCGCACGGCATTGAAGTCTATATTATATTATATTTTATTCAGTGAAATTCCAACACAGTCAAAATAAGTATTTCATAAAAATTCTATCTTTCTGAAATACTAACAGTGCCACTTTATATACTTTCCTTCAATGTATAAACGCATGCATCTCTACATATTATGTAATGATATGGTCTTGTGGTCATATTCTCTTTTATGATTTGACTAATGCAATGATAAAAATTATTTCATTGCTGTATTTCAGATTTATTTGAAAATGTTTGTTCAAACTTAATTTCTGTTCATTTTCTCTTTGTATTAACTCCAATAAATCTTTAAATATGTATTGTCAAAAAAATGTGTTTAATTTTCATTTTTGTTAGTAGCTACTGGAAATAGGAAGATGTACGGCAGACTTCAGTAATAACAAATGTAACTTCACATTCTATGTCATTGTGATTTGTAGCGTACTGGAAGCTTAGATGTACAATTACATACAATAAAAGGTATGAATCTATAAAATATACAAAATAAACTTATTGAATATCTTAACCCCTTCAATACCAAGCACTTTTTGACTGAAAAAAAAATTAGCATAATAATTATTTACAGCAAGGGATGCCTAACTGCATTAACTTTTCATAACAGCCTATTTTGTTCCGAAGTGTCTTTGAAGACAAACTTGAAAAATAAAATGATATAAATCTTTACAACACTATTTTTACTTATAATTATTCCTTTATAAAAATAAATATTTAGGAAATAAAAAGCTTTAAAAAGTATGCATTGTCCTTCATCTTGCAATATTTCACATAGGGTATGAAATGTTAGTAATAAAAGCAAAAATTACATTTTTATAACATAAGCTGGTGTAAAAAAATCGGTAAATTAAATGTTCAAATACTTTGCGTATATGTATTTGTAAGCACCCTGGAGGCATTACACCTCCCTGACCATAAAAACAAAATTAAAAAAAAATAAAAGAGTTTCCATTGGAGGGAGGAGACACTGATGCGCACCCCATTGGAGGGAGGTGACACTGATGGCATCTGCAAGAGAGACGCTCACAATGTCTGTTGCAGGCACTTTGTGTTAGCTGACGCCAGACATAATTTTTTGCACAGAATTGACATTAGGCAGTCCAGAACAGAGTTCCAGGTTCCAAGTCATGTGTGGCGGGGTGCAACTAGCCCTCAGCTCAAAATTGCAAATATTTCTAGATGTGCAGAGTTTCAAGCAGAAACGCAATATGTACAGATACCTACAACCATGACTATTTCTAAAAGCAAACGTGTTCATGGTAGTTGGAGTAACCAATTAAATTAGATGTTTTACATCTACAAAAAAATTGAGGCAACTAATCCAATTCAAAGAAATACCCAGATTTATATAAAATATGTGGTATTGCTCAATTATATGTTCCATCAGAAACAAGACATAGAGGAGTGATAATTTGTGTCAATCATTGAATACTACTGACCTTTATATTTGATTAAGTTTTTTTTTAAATTCAAGAGAATTACACTACATCTATATGAACCAGCTTTCTTATTCTTTTACAGTATTTGCCTTCTATACTTTGATTGGAAGTGTTTACCATAAGTTAAAAAAGTAAAAGGAGAAACTTAAAATCAGAAAACTGAGCTTTCAGAACATAGCAAAGGCTAGATGTTCTTAGCAGAGAAAGAGAGCAAATGTAATATTAGGATATATGAAATGTATGTCACCTGAGACAACATCCATTAGTGAATCAATGGTCATTTAGTGTAAAGTAGACTCACTCAGCAGGTTGCTAATGATCAGTGGAAGATTATTACTGGGGATCTCCTGGTGGGAAAAACAATCTTCTGCTGCAGGAACCTAAAGCAAGGGCATCATCACCACCTTGCACCTGTATATGATAAAGGCAGACAGATTCTATCTATCTATCTATCTATCTGTCTGTCTGTCTGTCTGTCTGTATGTATGTCTGTCTGTCTTCCTGTCTGTCTGTCTGCCTGTCTGTCTGTCTGTCTATCATATATAGAATTGCTTGTGGAATTTTCAGGTTGCTATTGCTCTACTGTAAAAATAAATCCCTGTTCCAATTTATTCATGCATTTCTGGCATGTTGGATGTTATATATAGCCAGAGGGTTACACTAATAGTAAACCAATATATATCGATTGTAAGTTGGTATTTTAATCAACAGCAGCCTTCATTTTTTTCACTCTTCCCTCTGCTTAGAGCAGTCTACTAATGCTCATCATCCTAGGTGACATTTACTAATAAGGAGGATCTCATAACCTGGGTAAAAGTATAAACTACTGATCAGCTAGGGAATTCACCCAGCCAGGATGAGAGCCCTCAAACCAAGCCATATCAATAAAGGTTGTTGGTGTAACAAACAGCACCTGACATGCTTTTATCCCCGTGTGTAATAGAATCCCCTGCTCTCTTGTATGAGACTTAAGGATTGTGGCAAAGATTGATTTTGGACACCATCATGCAATAAATCAGACTTGTGTTTGAAAAGAGCTTCTGGCATTTATGAGCTGCTTGTTTGCAATTTACTCTACAGGCCACATTGCAAAGTGAGTTTCCCACCTTTGCAGATACCGCTAACAGGGAATTCTGGGAATGGGAACTGTGTCTTTGGAGGTAAATGGTACACAGAGACCAACACACATTTTTAAAAGAGACAAACAAAACAAAGAGTCAGTTATTAAATTATATTTCCAAGAGATTATCTTGTCTCTGCAAGGAGCAGAAACACTGGAATTGACCAATGGGTTTTTGTTCGTATCATACTTCCCAACTCCGCTGTCCGGGCCACAGGTGGGAAGGGGTAGAAGGGCATGCCAGTGATGCACTCACTGGCTTCGCTTCAAAAGGGGCAGACCCACATAAAAAGGGGGCAGGTCCATCCTTTTACTGGACGGACAGCCAGTCAGTACTGAGGTACAAGACCTGAAAATCATGACTATGCCACAAGGGACGGTTGGGATTCAAGTTATTGAGATAATGCAATTAAAATACATAGACAAATAAATTCAAGAGCAAAGAAAAAGCTTACAATTAAAGCCGATTTGGTACCACATTTTACATTACATTTACGTCAGCTTTTGTTTCTGTTACTCATTAGGGAGAAGCATGACCAATCAAGACCCTCTCATTCAGGCTTAAAGGACCACTATAGTGCCAGGAAAACATACTCGTTTTCCTGGCACTATAGTGCCCTGAGGGTGCCCCCACCCTCAGGGTCCCCCTCCCGCCCGGCTCTGGAAGGGGGAAAGGGGTAAAAACTTACCTTTTTCCAACACTGGGCGGAGAGCTCTCCTCCTCCGATCCTCCTCTTCTCCTCCCCGTCGGCTGAATGCGCACGCGCGGCAAGAGCTGCGCGCGCATTCAGCCGGTCACATAGGAAAGCATTCATAATGCTTTCCTATGGACGCTTGCGTGCTCTCACTGTGAAAAATCACAGTGAGAAGCACGCAAGCGCCTCTAGCGGCTGTCAATGAGACAGCCACTAGAGGAAATAGGGGAAGGCTTAACCCATTCATAAACATAGCAGTTTCTCTGAAACTGCTATGTTTATGAAAAAATGGGTTAACCCTAGAAGGACCTAGCACCCAGACCACTTCATTAAGCTGAAGTGGTCTGGGTGCCTAGAGTGGTCTTTTAATGAATCTGGACTGTTTAAAGGGGCACTCTAAGCCATATATTCCAACATTTGAAATGGACAAAGAAGGACACTTTAGTTTTAGGGGTGTGATCGGGGCAGGCTGTTCTGAGAAAATGTAGGTGACTTACTAATACCAATTTATGCAAATGTATTCTTATTAACACAAACTGATTTCTAAAAACATTTATTGTAGTTTAAAGACCCATTACTCTGACCCATTATTGCTGTGGAGCTCTGTTATACTCAAAACACCAAGAATACTGAGCATTAGAATCAGTGGCGTAACTAATGTAGAGAGGGCCCCAGTGCAAGAATTTGTTTGGCCACTTATCACAAGAGCTGCCAAAATGTAGAACCCATCTGTCGTACAAATCCCACAATGCTTTGCCAGCTGGGGATCTACTATTTGCCCATTTTGGCAGGGTTGTATTTTGCACTGAGCAGTGTTTGTGTGTTTGAATGTGATCATGTTTTTGTATGGAGTATGTGCGCATGAATGCAGGGGTGTGTTTATATGTAGTGTTGCCATTTGAGTGCTGGTGTGCATTTGTTTGTAGTTTTGGTGTATTAATGCAGTGTGTTTATTTATAATGTTGGTGTTTTAAAACAGAGTTGTGTTTTTTTATGTAGTGTTGATGTTTGGTATTTACTAAAGTGAGTATTGTCAGGAACGCAAATGTAAGGCAAAAGTAACAGGACTGGAAACTTAGCTGATATCGATATTTTTTCCAGTTTGGCTACTTTGGCCTTAATTTTCCTTAAATCCTGAGAATTTTCACTTTATTAAATAATCATGACTCTGCTGTAAAAATGAAACCTATTTTTTTCATGAAAGCTGTGTCAGTCACCATCAGTGTGGCTAAGGTTATATAGACAAAGTGAATTAACTCTTAAACAGCAGGCAATTGAGTAGTGAAATTGCAGATAGATAGATAGATAGATAGATAGATAGACACACAGACACAAAATATATAGATACATAAGTTGTAATTTTTTTATATATAATAGTAATACTATTAAAATGCTCACAAGTCAAGTCATACAGTGGTTATAAAAAGTGGTTATATCTAATATTTAACCCTGTCGGTGAAAGTGTCATATTTTGTAGGTTATACTTCATTTCATTGTTATCCATAGTATTCTCAGGTTTAGCCACAACATAGAAAATAAGAAGTTGTCACACTGAATCTAGAAAATAAAGGGTGAACACGCAAAGCTCTGTTCAGCTTTTCAGTGCCTTTAAGAATATCCTGTTTGCCGTATAGCTGTTATCACACACTACTGACTCCAAGGCATGCTGCTTCATGTACATGTTTCAGCTGAAAAGACAGGACGATTCCTTTCCTTCTGTGTTAACATGCAGGAGCTCAGAACAAGACTTGACTTTTACAGCTCAAGGGCACAGCCAACGAACTTTGCTCCCAAAAAAACCTCATTTGGCTCGTTCAAGAGGCCTATTTCTCACACTACTACAACCTATTTTGGTAATACATCTGGAACACCCAGTCTAAAGCCTTGTGTCTTTGTGTTCTTTAAGTTACTAGGCAAGAGATGCAGAGAGTGCGTGAGGAAAGCTTGACTTGACTGATTGGATCAGACAAAGATTGTCCGCAAGCTGGAAAAATAGCCCTTTGTTTAACAAAAATGAGAAAGAAAAAGTAGCAGGAATCTGAATCATGGCTAAACACTAAATTTTACAGGGTTGTGTCAGTTTGATAGCTGCAAGCTGTTAAGATTAATTCTGTAAATCAAATTGTACATGAAATAGTATGTGATGTACAGCAGAGGTAGAATTATCATCATGGATACATAGATGGACAGACGGACAAACGGACAGACAGACAGATCAATCAGACAACTACTTAAAATAGTTGAATGTCTTTGAAGTTAAAGTCTCCTAGGGCTTCAGTGCATTCAGTCACTTGAGTTTTCTACACTAATTTAATATATACATCACCATATCTTTAATCTTCTTTTTAATAGTTTCGACTGTAAATAAGGAAATAAAAGGGAAATTTATCATTATTGTTTGTTTTAAATGAGCATTTATCCCTTATTAATCAGCTCGTTTTGCCAGATGAGCACCGTAGCAGGGAAAAAAGGGCAGCACACCCATTAACTGATGTAAATAATTAGCATTGTGGATTTAATTTACTTATATCTTATTAGTAGTTTGCATTTTACATAACGTTGCCTTTTTAAGAATAACCAAGCAAGACTTTGGATACAGGTTAATAAACAATGCTCTAAAACTGAATTTAATTCCCTTTATTTGTTATACTTTTATTTAGTTTTTGGTAGTTTTTTTATATCCCTACTACACAGAGGGGATGTGTGTACAGTATGTACTGATAAAAGGCACGCACTTTAAAATTCAAAACAATTGTACAAATTAATAAATAGGTCTTTAAAAATACATTGTACATGTAGTTAGCTATTATTTCTATCCCGAATATAAAAAACGGTGCAGTTTTTACCATTCAATGCAATAATATAATGTAACTCAATGTCAAGTTGTTTACAGATAAATAAGCATAGCATCTATTTAAAATATGGGACTCATAGCAAACAGATAACTTTCACTTCATGTATAGGTTACTGTTCAACGACACCTAATCAATTTAAACTATATTATTTTTTTTCTTTAAATGTTAAATGTCTTGAATACATTTTCAATTAGGTTTTAATCTGAAAGAAAAAGTTCACTCTCTCCAGTGTTATGTGCACATTTATAAATCACATTACCACTATGAATTTCAAATATCTTCAACTTCACTATCGTGAAGCCCATGTCTTGACTGCAGAGTCTTTAATGTCAACTTTTTGTTGTTGTGGAAAGTGGGATAATTTGTTGCCGCTTTATCAAGAGCTATACGAAACCATCCAGCGCTGGCACAAACCTACTGTAAAAAATGGTTGGTTTATGTCGATACGGCTACATCAAGCAATAAACTAAGTGAGCAAAGATGAGTAGCAAACAAGGAATCACAATGTGTCAAATACTAAAGTTACACTCCCCTCCTTCTTAGCAACATCAGCTCATTAAAGTTGTTATGAGGGCAAAAGTACCAGGAAACCATCTTACTGTTAAGAATTAAACTGTTTTCCAAAGTCTTAACCCTGAAATTGGTCTATTGGCATCTGACAGCTCTGCCTCCCAACTTTCGTCCTCCTGACTGCTGTAATTTGAAGAAAGTTTGCTGGGTAGCCTCTGATGCCTTCAGCCTATTTTCCATTCAGAGAAATAGTACCTACTATTTTTCTCGATGGGTGGCCTGTGGTAGGCAGACAGTGGGAGTGTTCTGGTTGCAATCCGTAAGGTCGGGTTGTAAATTGAAAACCTAATCTTTATAAATCCATCTCAATCTTCTGCATCTGTTTTGTGTCTGCAACACAATTGCTACAGTTCACTAGGAACTGTGTTTATGGTTGTTGGTTGTTCAGATCTTTATTAGACATTGATTATTTATTTCCCTTACATCATCCTGCAAAGAACATGGATGTCATGGACATCATCACAACTACTAATAATGTCATGCTCTAACATGAATACATTATGTGCTAATTTTAACTTTTTTCCATATTCGATTTATATTCAATTCATAGGAGATTAGTAAGATTGACCAGGAGATGGTCGCGTAAACGGGATGATTAGTGCCTACAGTCAGGTTGTATATTTTCTACAATTTCAAGGTTATCTCTAAGCTAAAGTCTCCTAGGACATCAGTGCATCCGGTCACTTGAGTTTTCTACACTAATGTAATATGTACATCACTATATCTTTAATCTTCTTTTTGATAGTTTGACAATAAATACAGAAATTAAAGGGACATTTATAATGATTGTTTGCTTTAATTGTGCATTTATCACTTATTAATCATCTGTTTTTGCCAGATGAGCACCGTAGCAGGAAAAAAGGGCAGCACACCCAATGATATGTACTGATGTAAATAATTAGCATTGCGGATTTAGTTTGCTTATATCTTATTAGTAGTTTGCATGTCCTGCTGACTGCAAACTGTGACCAATCTATGTCAATGTACATTCATCTACAGGAGTCTTTTGTGTAAAGATTTTCTCCAGTGAGTGGGCTAATACACACTTATCTTACATAAAGAAATAATTATACATATGAACACATGCATGATTACAGTGCTTTGTTTCTAGTAATAATAATCTCATAATAGAAAAAAAAGCTTCAAAAACTCTCTTATTCTATCTGTTTACTTGGATTTTAAAAGTATGGCCAGTACTCGGTATTTGTGCATATTCCCAGAAAAAAGCCTTGAGCAATTATGTAATATATATATATATTAAACAGTATATATACAGTATATATTTATATATAAATATTGATCACACAGAACTACCATAAACTGAATTTCCTTCTTTTTTTCCCTAACTATATGCTTCCCAAACCCACTGATATTGTGTGTATATGTGTGAGTGTATGTGTAGTACACTGCAATGTTTTGAGGTAACTATGGAATGGCAGTTGGTTGCTGGAGTCCAAGAATGTTGTGGTGTGTTCTGATTTTCCCAGCCAGTCAATAGCTGCACAGGGGCTGTTGTACAATGTACGGTTAAGAATAATGCAGAGCCTTCTTAACGCATTAAAGGGAAAAATGACATTGCAATTTGAAACACATATCCTCAACTTCTTTCAAGATCTTGGCAGAGCAACGCCCCTATGGAGGAAGTCTATGCAACCTCAAACCAAAGCCCTTTTGGTACTTTTATATCGCTTGTCCTACCCATGATCTCTGACGGTCAATGGAAAAACAATCAAAGTATATGGACCTTTAAAGGGTCCAGCCTTTCTCCAGGCTCTGGGTCTGACTGCACAGCTTCCAGCCAGGAGCTCACTCACTGAGCAAATCTGGGATGACTCTAGAATCATTCCCTTTGTGTCTGGAGGGAGCAGGACTCTCTGACCTAAATGTATAAACTTTCTCCATTAGTTATCGTTTTCATAGCTTTCTTTTCAGTATTAGTCGTTAACATCACATCATTTCCCACCTTTCGAGGCCACAGTCATCTTTACATGAGAGTTTGCAGGTTTTTCTTGCAACCAACTTTTAATTCTAAGACAATTTGTTTAATCTAGACATTGGGACATCTAATTTATGTATACAACAGTTTTAACTGCATAGTTGTCATACTCTTCATTTCTTGTTATGTAGCACCGGTAAAAATGAAGAATTAAATTAATAAAAGAATAATGCTGAAAGGAAAACGGTGAATTAGCACAATTTATTAATATAGCAAAATGATAAGAAGTCATAAATCAGAACACAGAAGCAGTAATAAAGGTGAGAGAAAGGTGCAAAAGCAAAAATGTGCATTCTGTGTAAAGGGATTAAACAAGAACCAAAGATAAAACATGTACAGTCCAGTCTGTCTGGAAAGAATTTATATTGAGAGGGGCAGAAGTGTTGAATGACTTGAGAGCAGTTGTGCAAATCACAGCAGGTGTGTTGCTAGCAAGGGACTAAAATGGACTTGAGCCCTGAGAGGATTCTGAAATGCTTGGTTCTTTTGCCATCCTTTCATTGTTAGCCCCGATACCCCTGCAATACTGAAAGAGAAATAACACCTCGATTAGAAAATTTGTGACAGTGCCACTTTAATACACCATATGTTGAGTTACTTACAGTACAGTACTTACATTACAGTAAGGAATTGCTGTGGTCAGTGTCATCTCTAAGAACAATATATAGGTGGGGCATAAAAGATACCACAGTCAAAACTTTAGGGCACAAATAATTTACACTGGAGTTTGGGGTAATGTGCCGATTTGGCTGTCTGATGCAGCTTGATGTGCATGCTGGTGTCAGACAACAAATTTGCACAGAATTTATATTAGCCACCTGTAATTCTTGTTCTGGGTTTGCTAATGACACTTAACTGTTTTGCAGATAACTTCCTTATTTGCTATCTTTATATGGCATTGCCATATTTGAGGACACCAAATAAGGGAGATAAACAGCGCTATACTTTGGTATCCTTAAATATGGAAATCAGAGGCGTAACTAGAAACCGCCGGGCCCGGTGCGAAAATTGGCCTGTCAGATGTTTAGTGGATAAGTCCATTATTTGTTATCCTTATGTGGGATTGCCATATTAAAGGCTATCAACTAAGCACATTTTATATACACTGACACAGAGTTAAACCCTATTAAACCACACCAACACTCATACGTGTGTATACCAACACTGACATTGCATGCAAAGAAATAGTACTTCACCACTTTTCATCAAGAAATATTCACTTGCCATCACATGCTTATTCAAAAAGTAACTATAACACTAAATTTTAGTGAATTAAATACGAATTGATCAAGTTTGGCTAAAATAGATGGTTTGAAAAAATTCTCAGACTCTCAAACGTCATATGACGTGTATCCAGTATTTGATGTGTATTCTTATATATTCAGGTTCTTTACAACTACCAAGGGAACCATTTAGGAGTGTAGATAGTCTAGGGTTTTTTTTTTCCAGCTGTTGATGCGTTTCAGTTTTGGACGGAAATGGGGAGTAAGCATTTAGACATCCTTGACACTTTCATTATTTGTGAGGGCAGCTTAAAATAGAGCCATGGAAATGTTAAAAATGCTCAGCACAGAAAAATAACATCACAGCTTGTTGCGATTCATTATGCTTTGCAAATATTAGTTAATCTTAGAATTAACACAGCAAGTAGCTTTGTTAAATGTGTCTAACATAAGCCTTTAGGATAGTGGATTGGCTTTAGTGGGCATAATTCAAAGAAAACTATATTAAAATGTTTTGTTTGTTTGGAAGGAAATTAAGTCATTTTCTTATTAGAGTATCTACATACAGAGTGCATAGCAGATGAATATGAGGCTATTCTTAAGGGTTAATATGTTAAGCTATCAACATTAACTGGTACTTTAGATCATATTTCTGAAATTTGACAGTTCCCCCCACACCCACTAAAGACGGATGTTAGTGGCATCCTTCATTCATCTTCTTTTGACATTTAAAAAGGAATACTAAAATTTTAATGCCATTTTTCCAGACAGTGCGTTGTCTTTAACCTTTGAATAAGGAGTTGCTGGACTAATTTGTGCAGAATTTTAAAAACACACTGGACAGAATAATTAGATTTGTTGCACTGCATGCGATCCATGGTGGACATTCAACAGATGCCAGGGAAATATTACATAAACAGGCAGGGCTATTTATTAAACAGTGAATTGTTAGTAATTCACCAGAGAAACGCAAATTTAGATTTTTTTTCTGCTCATTTCAAGCTAAGCTATTTAGATCTTAAATCTGAAATATCCTAGTGAATTGCTGACAATTGACAGTATAGTGAATACCTCAATAAGGTCTAACTAAATAATGTTTATGTAAAATTAAAGGTGCACTGTAGACACCCATACCACCAGCTTCCACTTCTGGGAGGGTATTGGGAAGAGGGGAAAAGGGGATTAGAGAGGAGAGAGGAGAGACCTAGATGGATCCTATTCTCATCCCCACCTTTATAGTCTTTAGGGGTGGGAGCTGGTCATGTGCTTATAAATAACCAAGCACTGCACTTAGAGCTTGGTTGCTCTGGTGCTTGCCCCAGTCTCCTCACGTCCTGATAATGGGTCTTTTTCCTAATTTTTGTTCCTGGTTCCTGATCCTAGTTCCCATTCCTAGTTCTTGATCCTGGTGTCTGACCCTGGTTCCTGGCTCCTGATTCCCAAGTTAAATTTCTCATCTAATGACATTTGGCCTCTTTCACTCTGCTTGTGGATTTCCTAGCTTTTGACCTTCGGCTTGACTGTTGACCTCGCTCTTTTGCTGCCTGCCCTGACCATCGGACTACCTGACACCGCTTCCTGTTTGCTCTTTTCCAGCTTCATTGCTGCATCTGTAAATAAAGGCACCTATGCCTTCATAGACCTCCCAGGTTCACATATTACTCTAAGGCACCTGGGAAGGTCGTGTCTGCAATGGAGTTGCTGTTCCACTGCAGCTGAGTTCGTCTCCAAGCAAACCAACCGGCAATTTGTCACAGTTGGTTAAAATGTCTTGAAAAGCCATTGAATCTCTTTGAGTGCCAGTGTACCATTTGATAAGTCCCATTGAGGATCTCACAGATCTTATAAAGTTGATTTCATGATGTTTCTTGTTTTTGTCTTTAGTTTCAACTATCACTGTTTGGCGAGAAGTACCATCCTGGTTTTTGTGTTTATTTTCACACAAAAATATCAGGCTTTGGAGAGAAATAATGAACTCATTTTACGTTCACTGTTCATCTGAGATGTGAAAGAATCTGAATTACCTTGTTGTGCATAACAACTGACTATTGTTGGTTCCTGGCTGCTACACGAATGTTGTCTATACAGTGGTATATTTGTATACCAAGCTGTTGAACATACAGCAGAATTAACAATTGGCCAGGGCATAATATCTCATTTAGTTAGGGGTGAAAAGCACAAGGTTAATGGGCAGAGTCAAATTACAGGTGTACTGTCTAGTGCTTTACTATCATTAAAGGAACACTCCAGACCACTAACGCACTTGAGCTTGTTAAAAAGCTGTCTCTGTGAAGAGTGTGCCCTCTTTTTTCCATTTTGCAAAAACTGAAGATTTCAATAGAAATTGGCACTTTTATAAATTAATCTGGTTACAAACTTGGTTTACAAACTCACAACCGGACCTGTTATGTCCTCGTTTTGTTAGATAAGTAAAGCTAAACTCAAGAGGCAGCAATTGCCCAGAGCACCTGACTTACAAAGACTTCTCATCGAGCTGAATAGGGAAGCTTGTGCTTGGACAGTTTAGAAAGTCTGGCATGGTTAGAAGGGGAGTGCTTGCAAAGATAACATAAAGAGAACTGCAAGTTTTGCAAACTGTTTTTAAATATACCCCTAATGAAAAAATGCATAATTAAATTCAAGTTTTTGTTTGGGGCATATCTACTAAACATTGACTTTTATTTATGTTAGATTTGGAGTGGAGCGTTCCATTAAATGTCACCACTGGCTACAACCTTCAGTGGTACATCTCCCAAAATCTCCCACAGAAAATATTTCTACATCCCACCAATAAATCTCCTTTTATTCCCTCCTCATTACATCTGCCTACATCACTCTCCTTCCAGCCATGTTAGCTTAGGTACATTTCTTCCAGCTACATTCCACCCAGCTTATCTGCCCACATTCTCTCCAAAAAAAGGGAATAAATGCAAATCTAGAGGGTATTAGGTTTTAGAGATTCTCAAAATTGGATCACAGCATTAACATATCACCCCGGGGTATTCATATTCAACACAGAGCCTTTTGAAGCATAGTAAACTTGCAGTTATCATGTTTCTAATTTAATTTCCAGAGCTATTTCAGATAGGTGTGCTTTAAAGTTCTCTACGAGTCTTATAAAATAATAAAATAACAGCCTCACTAATAGTCTTGCATATCCATTATTTTAAATTTCAATTTGAATTTTAATCTGAACATTCAGAGATTTTTGAATCCATACAGAAACATAAAGTGGTATAGTTTTATTATAACATTTACATTCTTATGTAATTCTTGTAGTTGATTCTTACAAATTACTTTTGTTTTGGATTAGATGAGACAGAATTATAATTGAAGATATAGTTTTAAAACATTTTAAATAGTTTTTATTTATTTTCCCTTTATTGAAGTTTAATTATTTTTTTTATTTTTCACATAAAACATTAGTTGCTAATATCTTCATTTTTATGTTAGGCATGAGTTTTTTTTATGCTTCATAAAACCATTGCAATTGTGTATTAATATTTGCTGCATTGTACTTGAAACATGTTTTTTGCAAACTAAAGCCACAAAGTATCTGCTACAAGCTAAGAACCATAAGGCAGTAACGTGAAGAGAGGTCTCTGCACAACAGATTAGACAGATAATCATTTTAAATTCTCTCCCCCTAAACTAACTCTAAAACTTACATTAACTATCAACATTTACAAATACCATTACCATTAACTTGCTGGTTCAACTGTTTCCTTAAAGATGTTACTTTGCTAACTGGAACTTGGGTCCAAGTCTTTGGCAAGGAAAGGGTTATGAGCACACTCGCTCGTAATCTATTTAAAAACCCTACAGCAGTTGACATGATAAATGAAACAGAATACATGTACACAGCTAGTGCTGTGACTAGGGAGCAAGGAGGGAGCTCTGGCTGATGATAAGTGTACTGCGCCCGTCCTCCCTCTCTCACACACCCTCTCTGTCTTTCTCTCTCTCTCTCTCTTGGAGGCAGCTGTCAATCACAGACCATCATTGGCTCCCAAGAGGGATAGCTGTGCCCGCAGACAGTTGTGGAATAACTGCTCCCAGCCATCGGAGCGGCAGATGGAGTGTATCTGTCAATCATTGTCACTAATTATTACGTTGTGTCACTCAGCAGAGCGTCGTCTCTTCCCTTCGCCTCATCCACTGTGATTTGAACTGTTACTCCGTTACTTGCAGACGAGCACGCTCTCCCCCCTATTGCTGTACGGGGTGGCTGCCAGGGGTCAGCCACTCTTCCAGCAGAGCGAGAGAAGGTGTTTTTTTGATTTCTTCACAGTTCAAAAAAGATGCAGCTTTTTGAAGGATGTTGTCTGGAAATGAACCAAGGCGTTCCCAAGCTTTTGTCTTTTAACAGTGGTAGAGTCAGTTGCGTGTTGTCCTGTTAACCCTCTCATGCCAGACAAGTCTCCAAAATATGGATTTTATAATGAGGCATCATATCATAAAATGGGAGTTTTGTTGACTAAAATTGTACTCCTTAAATGATAAAGTGGTACAGTCTACCAGCAGCACTGAGAGGGGTTAAATATATATATATATATTTTTTTTTTTTTTTAAAGGACAGGTATAAACTTCATAAGAAATGAGAGATTGTCAGTGATTACATAAGATTAAGTGATTACATAAGATTAACATGGACCAAAAACTGTGAACTGAATGTTTTTACAATTTAGGACATGCATTAAAGTTAATACAAACTGAATTTTATAATTTAGGCCGCAATAAGCAAAAGATTCTCCAAGTCAATTCTGTTTTCAGCTTGGCTCTTTTGGTCTTAAAAAAAAATTAACTTTGAATTAATTGTAAATTCCTGGCAGTTCTCAGTTTAGTCCCTTCAACATTCTCAATTTAATAAATAACTCTGATTTAATTGCTTACTGGCAGTATAAATGTGTGTATTAAATCACATACACTTTTCAGACCATATGGTGGACATTTTGCAATATGTTTATCTTTCCATCACTTTGTCCTGCTGCCACCACGCCATCTAGTATAAGAGTAAACTACAGGATTCAATAAGAGCTTGCTGGGGATCACATCACTTGCACATGTATCTGATTGGTCAGAGTGGGCAGGAATGGTATAGGTACATTTACATATTTTTTATATGAAATCATATTGTTTCTATATATATAAAAAATAACTATTTCCCACAAAATACTGCCAACCCTATGTGTACATTGAGTTGGTCATGAATAGGTTAAGCCATGTGTCCTATTTGATCAGTATATAATATTACATTTGCAAGGACAAAAAATAATCATATAAACGGGACATTTTTAGGATCACTAATAATTTGTTGAGAACTTATTTACAAAAGTTTAACAGGTAAGGTATAATTCTGAATTTTTTTTTGTGGTATGTGGGTCCATCAACTTGCTGAATCCAATTTGTTATGGGGGCATAAATGAGGGACTCACTTTGGTAAAATTGTGATTTGTAAATATGAAAATGGGAATAAAAGTGGTTTTGAGAATATCCACGGTTCATTGTATATATATATATATATATGTAAAACTTGAAAAACATATTTATCAGGATCAGTTTGTAAATTGTAATGTGAGTAATGTGTATATAAATGTTATTATATTTCAATTTTGTGTCCAAACTATTTATATTTCTGCTTCTGTTTTCTGTTTTTGTTTTAGGGGGGAGCAGTTACATTAGAGACGTTTCCCCACCACCATATCCCACAACTGGAAACAGTAAATAACTATCTGAGAAAATCAAATTTCCTATTTTTTTTCTGTGTATGTAGAGTGATCTTTCTTTTATCACTACTTCAAATGTAATAGGGAAAAAAAACAAGACGATAACTAGTACCCTAAAGACATTAATTTATGTCTAAGAGAAGGCAATGGAGATGTTACTACTACCACGAGGAGAATAAATGTAGGCTTGCTCTTCCCATATGTTCAGATTTATTTTATGACTGTATTTGTAAGTACAATGTGAAAAACATTTTTTTTTCTGATTTTTTTTATTTTTTATTTTGCATTAGAAATGTTTCTTTAAGGTGGTAGATTTCTGGAATAATAAGAAAAGTAAACAATAAATAACGTAAAACTTAACTAGATGTTTTTTAACAGTACTACTGTGAATCCACACTTTTTACAACTCTGGATATTATTGGCTTCGGAGAGCTCAGTTATTGAGGATAAAAGCCTTGTAAAAGTAATTCATTGTTAGTATTAGAAATAAAATGATGTAGTCATATATATTCTGAATTACCGTGCACTTGAAAATATATTCATTTCTCAATGAGAAGCAGCAATTCCTGGCAACAAATGGACAGCGGGGCATGTTTACTTCTTCAAGATTCTGTTTTGACCGCACATTGTATGATCTATTTAGTATAGAGGACAGAAAGATACATCAACCTTAAAAAGACACTCTACAAATCATACCATTTAAAGTGTTTTGTAGTAATATAATAATATAGTAAAATACAAATAGTCTTTGGTTGGCATCCCCTCTTTTTGGCATTGCCACTTTTTAGCGGTTTGATACCTACCAGAGCCTATCCAAACATTCATGGCCAGGCATTCATCCAGCCATTCAGATAATGCAGGCATTATGCTTCTACATTATTCGGCCAGATTAATCCATCCTTGGAAATCAAAGATGTTGTGAGCTAAGTATCTGCACCATTCACAGCCTATCATTGCTGTCCAAGGGTGGACGACTGTGGATAGATATTGCGTGGTGGGCCTTCTCAAAATATTTTACAATATGGGAAAGGCAAATATTCACTGTACCATGACCACAATATTTTGTGCAGTGATTATGGTGCTTAGCATGCCCTTTAATTTTATTACACTAGATCTCATAGTCTGTTTAACTTTCTTTGTATAATGCTGAAGAAAGCAAGTAAGCATGATAAGAGCTTTTAGGAATTATAGACAACAAATAACATAATAGGATGCCACAGTTAAGTGTGAAGCTAGACAAATGCATTATATAGATGAACACATCGTGAGACAATTATGTGAGTACTCTCAAGCTCACAAGAGA
>OW240912.1:192151775-192162820 GCA_933207985.1 Pelobates cultripes
AGGAAATGTAAAAGTCATAGCAGCAACATGACCTTGCATTGCTACTATAATAGCTGGGATAGAGGCAGAGTCTTATTAAATCTCCTATGTTTCAAGGCAGATTGGGTCATTAACTAAAGTCTGAATGGCCCCATACTGAATGGGACAAAACCAGGGACATAATAAGAAACCTCTAGGCCCCGGTCCATGGTCTCCCCTCCCCCCTCCGCATGCAATATCTATGAATATTTTTGTGTGTAATATATTTTTGTATTTGTGTACAATGCTGACATTTGAATGCAGGGAGACTGTTTGAGTATAGTGTTGGTATTTAAATACAGGTGTAGTGTTGGTGTTTAAATGGTTTGTTTATGTGTTGTAAATGTGTGAATGCAGCAGTGTGCTTGTGTGTAATGTTTACTTGTGAATGCGTGTGAAAGCAGGTGAGTAAGTAAAGCAAGCTGCCTGCTGCTGCCCTGCTTGCACTTTCCTTCCCTGATTGGACCCACATGGCAGGGGGAACTTCAGGGCCGGTCTCACTCAGTCGCAACCTTTGCGACCTTGGAAGTTCTGCCACTGGACAAAACTATCCAGCTTCATATGGGGCAAATTAGACTTGCACAAGCCTGAGGATGTTCATGCTATTCAACAATGGTCCAGATTTCAGCCTGACCAAATGCCACTGGACGGTTGAAAACATATCCAATGCTTCAAATCCAGGCCCTGATTCTTCAATTCAGGCCAGGTGGGGTAATCTACTAAACTAGCAACTAGCAAAGGTCCCATCCCCATAATATTGAACAGACCCTGGTAAAGCATTAGCTTGGGCCCCCTAGACCCTTCCTCCACCCAACTCACTGGCATGAATTCACACCCTACACCTCAATGCAGTGGCAGTACTAAAGTAGAGAGCCCTGGTGCATTTTTTGGGCCACTTATTGCAAGGGTGACCAAAAGGTAGACCCCCATCTGTCTTTTTCCCATGTTTGCAGGGTTGTATTATGCACGGAGCAGTGTCTGTGTGTTTGAATGTAATGTAATGTGTGTTGTTTGTTTTTTGTAGTATGTGTAAATGTAGGAGTATGCTTGTATGTGGTGTTGGTGTTTGAATGCAAGCATACATTTATGTATTGATGTGTTGATTTTTGAATGCAAGGGTGTGCTTACATTTTGGTATTTAACACAGAGGTATTTTTTATGTAGTGTTGACGTTTCAATGAAGGAGTGTGCTTGTATGTAGTGTTGAAGTTTGAATGCAGGGATGTATTTGTGTGTAGTGTTAATGCTTAAATGCTGAGATGTATGCACATATCCACATACACAGCCACACAAACACACAGGCAGATACACACACTCTAAAACATATGCAGATACACACTGACACACATGCAGATATACAGACACATATACAAACACTGACACAGATACAGACATACAGATATACAGACTGACACGGATACAGGCACACAGGTACACACACTGACACACATACAAATACACAGACAAACAGATACAAACACTGACACATGCAGATACTCAGACACACAGATACTGACAGACGTGCAGATACAGATACACACACTGAGACAAACACACACAGATACACAAACTGACAACATAGAGACACATAGATACACATACTGACAACATACAGATACGCACACTGACACACATACAGATACTCAGCCACATATACTGACAGACATATTGACACACACTGAAAGACATACTGACAGACACACAGACACATATACTGACACATACAAACACACACACAATGACAGGCATACTGGCACACATTGACAGACATACTGACTCACACATTGACAGACATACTGACTCACACAGACACACAATATTTCTGACAGACTGTTAAGGAGTCAATATAAACTATCTATGTACAGTTATGGTCTTGGCTCCGTAAGATGGTGTCTTTATTGATATGACATCATATAATAAGCTAAACCTGGTAATTTTTTGTATATCCTGGGACCAGGATCACTATTACTAACATTGGACTAAAATGCACAATCAGTTGGAGTCTTAAATAATACTGTTATATTTTACATTTTACAGCATGAAGACCAAATACATCTTTGTACATGCTTTGTTATTTATTTGAACATTTCAGAAGTAATAAGGCCAAAAATCAAATGTAACATATCTACAAAAAGACATGCTCCTCTCTCTTTCATTCAACTTGAAGTTATTTCTAATAACAAGGCACTTTCTGACAAATGTTATTTAACATTTTACATGGTTCCAGTCAAGCAAATTTCCTGGAAATATGTCTGTAGTAAAGACAATTTTAAGAACATACTTCAATCAGTGAAATTGCGTTAACACTTGAAACTCTGTGTTTAACATGGTGGAAAATGCAATGTATCCATACCTTTCAATTGTGTCTTCTCAAATAAACATCTTATGTCAAGCAAATTTTGTTTTTGTTTTTTTTATTTATTTATTTCTGGTTGGAGTGTATTTGAAATCTCAAAGGGTTATTCTATTTTGGTTAAAGGGTCAATTTAAATAGTACATTTAATATGGGGTTGAGTGGAACATAATAATGAAATTCACTGCAATCCCTGTTTATAGAATTATAAATTAGAATGTCATTGTGTAGAACTAGAAAATAACTTGCAATTTTTCTTGGACACACTAATTTCACAATGCTCGATATACACCTAAAGCACCTACCTGAGGGGAGCAATATCTACGTGACAGGTGGAAGGGGGATACACAAAAGGGGCAAAAGAATGGTTAAGTAGGGCAAAAGGGGGGTTGATAGACACACAGGTGAAAACGAATATGGGGGGCATCAAAATGCATCTTTGTCTGTGTAGACGTGAATACTTGAACAGGCCTTAACCAAGAACCTATGGGTCAAGCATTCTCTGTCACAGATATTGATATAACATACTGCACAGAAAATCACATCTGGATGTTGCAGGTATCATAATGTATTCTGCCTTCACAGTCTGCTGTAAAGTGTGGGCCCAAGAGGCAAGTCTGATAAAAAAAAAAAAAAGTTCTTCCTAAAATACAGTACACAAAATATAGTAAAAAGTATACAAATATATTACATCAGAATTACAACCATCTTCAGCTCAGAGTTAATGAACATCAAGACTCTTTAAAGGTTAACTAGAGGATAAAAGTGGCATCCGGCTTTTAAAGCATTAATTAGATAAAGCATTTAAAAAAATATTTAAAAATAGGCACTCTCCAAAGATAACGTAGATACACTGTTTGTGAGGTTACCTGTTGCTATTCCTCTCTCACCAGGAAGACCTGCTTCAACACTCAGCATCTAATTCTAGTTTTTTGGGGCCTATTCTTAACCAATAAACTCATATCCAGCAGGGGTTTACAAGATAACTAGATTAAATCACAGGAGTAGTTGTAGTCATTACATAGGATGAATGGAACTGCACTGTAAACCGATAGCAGTCATACTGGAGCCCATGGAACAACACAGTGGGAGGAGTGGGCCTTGACAGGGCCAGAGAGTGGGCAGGTGTAATGTGGTTAGAGGTTGGTTTAGGATAATACAGTGGGGGGGAGGAGTAGGGTTAGTTTAAATAACGGCCATCTTAGAGAGTGGCCATTTTAATCGGAGCCTCACTTACCTGTTAATTGTGACAGGTCGGAGAGGTTCTTCTTTTTTCTCTTCTCTGCAGGTCCATGGCATCTTTGGAGGAGATCCTGACTGGAGTCCGGGTGGCGGTGAAGGACAAGGGCCTGGCTCGGCTTCACGAGCAGCTGGGGCAGCTGCGCCTCCTCTCGCGGTTTCATCGGGGGGGCTGCCGGAAAGGGAAGGTGAACAGGCAGTAGTATGTGGTGACATCTCAGAGGCAGCGCGACAAAATGTTCACGTGTCTTTTGCGGGGCCTCTGGGATGTCACTTGAAGGTGGAAATGAAAGAAAGAATTTGGAAAGGGGAATTCATGGAAATATTTTCCCTTCCCCTCGGGGAATTTTTGGATTCGAAGGAAGAAGACAAGAAAGATGATAAAAAGGAGGAGGTGGAGAAAAGGTGGAGGTATCGCAAGATACCAAAGACCTTTGGGAATTGGCTTAGGGCCTTTTGTATTCTCGCAAGCGTAATCGGGGAGGAGTGTCCGGATTGCTGCTCGCAACTTTTCTGTTACCTCGATGGCATAGGGGGTGCGTACCGGACATACAGGGGACTAGTGTGGTGGAAGTATGAAGCAGTTTCGTCAACGGCTGGCAGCGAACCCGACCATGCGCTGGGACCAAATGGACCTGCCGTTATGGATGAGGCTTATGATGGCGCAGAAAAGCATGACCTTTCCAGGGACAGCCGGCACGGCCACGGGAAGCGCGGTGTCGGCGGGACAGAAGAAAGAGTTCTGCTGGTCGGACAACAAGGGGCAATGCAAGTGGGGGGCTTCGTGTAGATTTCGGCACGAGTGTTCAGGATGCGGCGGGAAACACAGGGCCAACAAATGCTTCAAAAAAGGTAAGCCCACCGCAGGGGGGGGGGAACAACAGGGGCAACCACCCCCACGGCTGCAACTGGGGGCGTCACCGGTGAAAGTCGGCATGATGTTGCCTTGGCTAAGGCAATACGCTGATCAAGACGAGGCTAGGTTCTTATGGCAGGGATTCGTGGAGAGCTTTAAGATCCCCTTCAAAGCACAAGGCCCGGGGAAATTAAGTGCTAATCTTAAATCGGTTAGGGAACACCCGGGGGTGGTTCGGGAGAAGTTAAGTAAGGAAGTCCAATTGGGAAGGATGGCGGGGCCATTTTCGGTCCCACCATTGGTGGATTTGAGGGTGTCCCCTCTGAGGGTGGTCCCCAAGAAAGAGGTGGGCAAGTTCCGTTTGATTCATCACTTGTCGCACCCAAAAAGGGCCTCGGTGAATGATAACATCGATGCGGATCTGTGCTCTGTCTCCTATACATCATTCGACAAAGCAGTCGAGCTGGTTTGGAGAGCAGGGTACGGGGTGCTGATGGCGAAGGTTGACGTGGAAGCAGCCTTCCGGCTGCTTCCCATACATCCGGATTGTCATCACCTACCGGGGTGTTACTTTAAGGGGGGATTTTTCGTGGACTTATGTCTGCCTATGGGCTGTTCCATATCTTGGTGCCTACTTCGAAAAGTTTAGTACATTTCTGGAATGGGTGGTACGTCGGGAGTCGTGCGGGGGTGCGGTAGTGCACTACTTGGACTACTTCCTATGCGTCGGCCCGCGGGACTCGGATCGGTGCGGGCAGATCTTGAGGGTATTCCAGTGGGTAGCACATTCGTTCGGGGTGCCCTCAGCGGAGGACAAGACGGTGGGCCCCACCACTTGCCTTAGCTTCTTAGGATTGGAAATTGACGCGGAAAAAGGGGAATGCAGATTGCCCAGGGACAAACTGCAGAGTCTGCGGCAATTGGTGGACACAGTCAAGGGTGCGAGAAAGGTAACCTCGTGGGGGTTACAGTCTCTGGTAGGGAGCCTTAACTTTGCATGTAAGGTTATCCCCATGGGGAGGGTTTTTGCAGACGGTTGGCTCAAGCGACGAGCGGGGTACGGCTGCCGTCCCATTATATTCGAGTGTCGGCGGATATGAAAGAAAATTTGGGGGTGTGGGACCTGTTCTTGTGCTACTTTAATGGGAGGGTGTTTTTTCGGGAACCAGCCGTGTCATCGGATGTGCTGGGGCTGTTTACGGACGCATCGGGCAGCATCAGTTTCGGGGCATACCTGGCGGGACAATGGTGTGCGGAGGGGTGGCCAGAGTCTTGGAAGGAGAGCCCACTGATCAGAAATTTAGCATTTTTGGAATTCTTCCCCGTTGTGGTAGCAGTGGCTTTATGGGGTCCGGAGCTAGCGAATAAGAAAGTCGTGTTTTACTCCGACAACATGGCAGTGGTGCAGGCCATCAACATTCTGTCTGCATCCTCGCCACCGGTGGTGCGCCTATTGCGGCAGCTAGTACTTCTCTGTATGTCTTTCAACATAGTGTTCAGGGCTAAGCACATCCCGGGGTTTAAAAATGTAGTGGCTGATGCGCTGTCTCGTTTGCAGTGGGAACGTTTTCGGGATGCGGCACCGGACGCGCAAGAACAGGGGCAAGCATGCCCGGTCGAGATGTGGCAACTCGGGACATCTTGCTTGGGGAGTGTATAAGGAACTCGTTGGCGCTGAGCACTTGGTCCTCGTATGTGAAGGTCTGGAAAGATTGGGACGAAACGGTGGTTCAGGTAGGGGGGGGTCTCTCGGTGGGTCAGCGGGTGGACGTACTGTTGTGGATACTTTGCCGTTTGTTCGTGAAGCAGGCATCGCCAGCCATGGTAGACAGACATATGTCCGCCTTGGCCTTCTTATTTAAGTTCAACGGGTGGGAAGACATCACAAAACATTTCTTGGTACGGCAGGCGGTACGGGGTTTCTGTAGGTGGAAGAAGTCGTGGATACAAGGAGACCTGTGTCGTTCGTGATATTGCAAAGGTTAGTAGGGGCATTGCCAGAAATTTGTAATTCATCGTTCGAGGTGGCGTTGTTCGCGGGGGCTTTTGAATGGGCCTTTTTTGGGGCTTTCCGGATCGGGGAGTTAGTCAGTGCGAACAAAGCCGGGGTGGGCGGTTTACAGCTCGAAGACGTTGAGGTAGGGCCGCTCCAAGAGTGCGAATCAGGCTGGGCCGCTCCAAGACAGACATTTTTGGTAAGGGTTGCACGGTGGTGTTGTTTGAGGTGTGCCCGGTGGAGCTGGGTGTGGGATACTTGGCACTACGCTCAACGGTTACGGGATGTTTTTTCATGCACACGGACGGCACGACGCTGTCGCGCTTTCAGTTCATCAGGGTTTTTCGCTTGGGCTTACAGAAACAGAAACAAGCAGTTTGGGACCCACTCGTTTAGGATTGGGGCAACGACAGAAGCGGTGCGTCTGGGTCTAGGGGACGAATGGATCAAGCGTATAGGGAGATGGGAATCCTTACGTTTCCGCTCATACGTGAGGCCTGACAAGTTGGTGTGAATTGGGGGGGAAGTGAGACTGTGGTAAAGTAAGAAGGGCCTCTACCAAGTCACTAAAATTTGTTTCCTTGCAGGTTGGAAGGTGTGGCTATTCGGCCATTTGTTTGTTTACTGGGCACAGAAGAGGGCCGCAGTTAGAAGAAATGGAACATAGCTGGGCTTTCCTCTGGAGCAGGTGGCGCTATCATGGTTTGGTTTACGGGGGTTTAGTTGGTTGAGTTGTGTTGAGTTGGTTGAGTAGTGTGTTGTTTAGGAAAGTTGCAGGGGGGACCGACCCGGATGGCTTAGTGGTTCACGGCGGGGGGAACGACCTAGGTCTGATCCCCCAATGAGAACTGGTATGGAGAATGAAGAGGGACATGGATCTGCTGCTGGAGCTGGTTCCTGGCGTGGTGGTGGTCTGGTCCAAAATGGTGCCTCGTTTTACGTGGAGACATGCTAGGAATCCGGCTGCAGTGGCCCGATGCAGGGATAAGGTCAATAGGACCATGGTGGTTTTTATCAGGCGGTTAGGCGGTGTCGTGGTAAAGCACCGGGAGTTGGAGGGCATGTTGCCCGGGTATTTTAGAAAAGATGGTGTACACTTGTCGCACGTAGGGAGCGATCTACTTAACCTGGGTTTTCAGGAGGGCATTAGCCAGGCCCTGTTTCAGTGGGGTGGGGGTCGCACATGGTCTTAAGGGTTCAAGTCATGTGCTGTGGCGGAACAGGGCATGGTAAAGTCAGAATTCTGGTGGAGTTGGAAGTGGACAGGCCAAGGTCTAGGCTGGAGTAGGCCGCATGGAAATAAGGTTGGTAGGTTCAAGCCCTTCGGTGGCTACGAACCTAGGGGTGTAGGGGTGTCTAGGTATACCCCTACAGTTAACTTATGGAGCTGGGGCCTCTTTGGTAGGCCCTGTGTTACAGGTTAAATGTTATTTGGATGTTATTTATTGTTCAAGTGGTAGGGTCATTGTCAGGGGTATTGTGCGGGGGGATAGTAACATCTAACATATAACCCTAAATATGTTAATTTATTTATATATATATAAGAATAATTAATAAAACTGTGGACTTTATACTCCAACAGTATAAATGGTATAAACGGTGTCTGTGTCTCATTTAAGTTAAGGTTTAATTAAAACCTTCCGAATAACGACGGTGCACGTCATGTAATTGCTATCAGTTCGCACACAGTTAGGTTAACTCTATAGTGAACTAGTCTTTGTGCAGTAACCTACAAGTGTGGTATGTGGCTTGTCTCTCAAGCCCAGCTCAAGTGGACATGTGGTGTGCACACACCCAGGGTTATTGCTAGGGCTTCAATCTAAGGGTACATTTTATGGCCCTTTCCACATATATTAACCCCTTACAGATGGAGGCAATTTTACAAGTTCTGATTAAAACAAAATCAAAACAAAACCTAGAATTTGACTATATGTCTGTTCAACCATAGTTTACCTCTTTCATATTAAGTGCACCCACACTTATTATATATAACTTTGTTCAGTAGAAACAGGGCTTTCATTTCACATTAAATATTTATTTCTGAAAAATCATTTTATGTGAATGAAAACTAAAACAATAGTGAGAAATTAAACAAAGTTATTTTTTTTAGTTCTGCATGGCACTTTGACTGTGAATGTCATAATACTGTTAGCTTTTACTGCAATAAAACACACATATTTGTATTCAGTAATGTCTCATGAGTAAAACAGTACCCCCTATGTACAGGTTTTATGGGTTTTGGAGACTTACAGGGTTAACTATAGCATTTTTCTTTTTTAAGTTAAAACGTATTGAAGTTTGTGAGATTGGTTGGTTATGTTGCCCCTAAGACCGTATGGCATGCAAATTAATTCCATCATGGCATAACATTTGCAAAATTAGACAACCCCTGGTATTCAAAATGGGGTATGTCCAGTCTTTTTTAGTAGTCAGTCACAAACTCTGGCCAAAGTTAGCTTTCTTTTTTGTTTTTTTGCATTTATCACAGAAAAACTGCACTTTCATGGATAATATCATCAACATGATACATTTTAATGTTTTAAAACACTCATATTTGTCTTCAGTGAAGTCCCCTGAGTACAGGTTTTATGGTGTTTTAGAAATTTACAGGGTTAAATATAGGACTTGCAAATTAAATTCTCTGGACTTTCTGGACTTTCAGGTCCCTCAAATTATAATTGATAAAATTGCACAATTATGTTAAAAGATTACATAAATATACATGTAGAATTCAAATATGTTATATAAAATATAAATTAAAATTACACATATTAATAAAAGCGCTTTTTAAAGAACTTTAATAGGGCCGTATCAGCCGCAGGGGGACCGCATGGGCTGGCAGTCAAGTCCCCCCCCCAACATGATCGCTGGATGGGGAACGGCCACGATCAGTTTAGTTGCCTGTTTCAAAATTTGCTACTATTGTAATACATTGATATCGTGCAGGCAGAACTGAAAATTACAGCTGCTTGATAGACCTCTCTGAGGAAACCTAGCACAGCTCTGACCAATCAGCATCTCCTCATAGAGATGCATTGAATCAGCATGCAGAGGGTGGAGACACTGAATGGCAGTACTGCTCACTGTGCAGCACTGCCCAGGAAGCACATCTAGCAGCCATCTGAGGAGTGGCCAGTAGAAGGATCTCTAGGCTCTAATGTAAATACTGCATTTTCTCTGAAAAGACCGTGTTTACAGCAAAAAGCCTGAAGGGAATGATTATACTCACCAAATTCAATTAGATGTAGTTGTTCTGGAGACTATAGTGGTCCTTTAAAGTTATCTTTGTATGAATGCAAAGCTGGAATGATTCTCAGAGGGTCTATTTTATCTATGCATCAGATTATTAGAAGAATTATATTGAGATATTTCTGTACAAAAACAATAAATCTCTTGCCATTTTCAATCTTCCAACATAACCCCTGCTTAAAATATTTTAAAACATCTTTGTACTAGCCCTCTTGTACGACTGTGAGGATAATGTCCCAACTCAATCCAGACCTGTGACGAACACTGCATTAGAAACACCTGCATACTCATACACAGGTGCACTGGGGCTCCCTCCACAAAAGATTCAATAACTTTCCACTACTAATGTTTTTTTTAGAACTGAATATGTATGAAAAACCAAAGATTTCTTTGACCAATGTGAAAGTGCTGTTATTCAGTGTTGCAGGAATTTGCATTTTTGCTTTCCTTATCACATATTGTATTGTAGGTATGTTTTTTTATGATCTAACTGTTAGACTATGGCTGGGCAAATCATAGATCCCCAAATGTTGTTGGACTTCAATTGCAAGTTCTGGGGATCTACTGTTTGCCCATTCGTGTATTAGACAATGTTGGTTATTGAACATCACTTCTAGAAATGCATTCATTATCAACTTCCCATTTAGTATTTACAATTGAAAATTAAAGAAAAGGCTGGTATCGTACTTCAGAAGGATAGTAAAAAAAGAGTTTCAGGCAACCAAGTATTCACCTCTAAAATTGAAAGACCAGCCAGAGGTTTAGCCTGAATGTGAAAATCACCTCAGAACTACGATCAATTTGCCAAAGAATAAAAATGTGTAAATATTGTGTTTACATTTTTAAATGTTTTAGCAGTTTTTATGCAATGTGTAAAATCTGCATCATTATACATAATTCCAGCTAAATATGCTTTGGCTTGGTTCAAAGAAATAACCTCTATACGTTAGTTATTTGTTTGAAAAGGGAATAAAAGTTCAATCGACAGCATCAATTTAACTTTTTTTCAGTCCTGCTCACAAAACAAACTGCTTAGGGGAACATATCCTTTCTCTTTTGCTCAGAAAATATACTTACCACATCTTGTTGGCAAGTATATTTGAGAGGTCTTAATGTTTGACCCCATGCCTTGGGATTTTTTTTATCATTTTCAGTCCTTTGGTGGGGGAATAGAGAGATAAAATGACAAGTTTAATTCTGGGATTTTTTAACATTTTCAGTCCTTTGGTGGGGGAATAGAGAGATAAAATAACAAGTTTAATTCTGGGATTTTTTTACATTTTCAGTCCTTTGGTGGGGGAAAAGACGACAGATAAAATAACAAGTTTAATTCT
>OW240912.1:192162920-192295982 GCA_933207985.1 Pelobates cultripes
ACGTTTCAATGAAGGAGTGTGCTTGTATGTAGTGTTGAAGTTTTAATGCAGGGATGTATTTGTGTGTAGTGTTAATGCTTAAATGCTGAGATGTATGCACATATCCACATACACAGCCACACAAACACACAGGCAGATACACACACTCTAAAACATATGCAGATACACACTGACACACATGCAGATATACAGACACATATACAAACACTGACACAGATACAGACATACAGATATACAGAAAGGGAAATGGATCAGCGCTGCGTGATATACTAAAAGGTTAGAAACAAGTGGGTAGCAGCAACCTATAAATATGAGGTTCCCTCTAAAATCCTCAAAAAAGAAATGGCAAAAACAGAAGAAATATAGGTCGCGCTATAACAATTAAATATAAAATATTTAATAAGTATAATAAATAGTCCAAATATTAGATGTGCTTATAGTAAGTTCCAGTGGATAGATGAAAATTTCAGTACTTAGTGTCCATCTCTTACTGTTAGTGGTACAGGAGTGAAAAGACGGGATCTTCTAAAGTGGATGGAGTCTTGATTCAGTGGAAACCATGAAAGAGAACACAAAAAGAAATCCAATAGTGTAGATGGTCTGTAGATAACTGAGAGTATAGGAGAATAATAGGGAGGTAATACACTCACCTATTTCAGAGCACAAACTTGCTCTAGTGTGATTGGCATTCAGTGGCGTTGGTCCCCCACTGGTAGGATATAGGTGAAGATAGTTCCTCCGTATGTGAGAAAGAATAAAAAACACAATATAGTGCTCACTGGATAAATAAAATGAGTAAAATAAAAGAATAAAAAATACTCACATTGAGATGAGCAGAATAAAACTGCTCAATATGCTCGCATAAGTGGTACAATCCCCACTTAGGATTCTTGGTCTATACAGTCTATACAGATATACAGACTGACACGGATACAGGCACACAGGTACACACACTGACACACATACAAATACACAGACAAACAGATACAAACACTGACACATGCAGATACTCAGACACACAGATACTGACAGACGTGCAGATACAGATACACACACTGAGACAAACACACACAGATACACAAACTGACAACATAGAGACACATAGATACACATACTGACAACATACAGATACGCACACTGACACACATACAGATACTCAGCCACATACACTGACAGACATATTGACACACACTGAAAGACATACTGACAGACACATATACTGACACATACAAACACACACACAATGACAGGCATACTGGCACACATTGACAGACATACTGACTCACACATTGACAGACATACTGACTCACACAGACACACAATATTTCTGACAGACTGTTAAGTGGTATTGTAAACATGTGTGAGATGTGTGAATAGTGAATTAAAGACTGGAGCAAATTAGTGATGGAAAGGAGTCAATATAAACTATCTATGTACAGTTATGGTCTTGGCTCCGTAAGATGGTGTCTTTATTGATATGACATCATATAATAAGCTAAACCTGGTAATTTTTTGTATATCCTGGGACCAGGATCACTATTACTAACATTGGACTAAAATGCACAATCAGTTGGAGTCTTAAATAATACTGTTATATTTTAAATTTTACAGCATGAAGACCAAATACATCTTTGTACATGCTTTGTTATTTATTTGAACATTTCAGAAGTAATAAGGCCAAAAATCAAATGTAACATATCTACAAAAAGACATGCTCCTCTCTCTTTCATTCAACTTGAAGTTATTTCTAATAACAAGGCACTTTCTGACAAATGTTATTTAACATTTTACATGGTTCCAGTCAAGCAAATTTCCTGGAAATGTGTCTGTAGTAAAGACAATTTTAAGAACATACTTCAATCAGTGAAATTGCGTTAACACTTGAAACTCTGTGTTTAACATGGTGGAAAATGCAATGTATCCATACCTTTCAATTGTGTCTTCTCAAATAAACATCTTATGTCAAGCAAATTTTGTTTTTGTTTTTTTTATTTATTTATTTCTGGTTGGAGTGTATTTGAAATCTCAAAGGGTTATTCTATTTTGGTTAAAGGGTCAATTTAAATAGCACATTTAATATGGGGTTGAGTGGAACATAATAATGAAATTCACTGCAATCCCTGTTTATAGAATTATAAATTAGAATGTCATTGTGTAGAACTAGAAAATAACTTGCAATTTTTCTTGGACACACTAATTTCACAATGCTCGATATACACCTAAAGCACCTACCTGAGGGGAGCAATATCTACGTGACAGGTGGAAGGGGGATACACAAAAGGGGCAAAAGAATGGTTAAGTAGGGCAAAAGGGGGGTTGATAGACACACAGGTGAAAACGAATATGGGGGGCATCAAAATGCATCTTTGCCTGTGTAGACGTGAATACTTGAACAGGCCTTAACCAAGAACCTATGGGTCAAGCATTCTCTGTCACAGATATTGATATAACATACTGCACAGAAAATCACATCTGGATGTTGCAGGTATCATAATGTATTCTGCCTTCACAGTCTGCTGTAAAGTGTGGGCCCAAGAGGCAAGTCTGATAAAAAAAAAAAAAGTTCTTCCTAAAATACAGTACACAAAATATAGTAAAAAGTATACAAATATATTACATCAGAATTACAACCATCTTCAGCTCAGAGTTAATGAACATCAAGACTCTTTAAAGGTTAACTAGAGGATAAAAGTGGCATCCGGCTTTTAAAGCATTAATTAGATAAAGCATTTAAAAAAATATTTAAAAATAGGCACTCTCCAAAGATAACGTAGATACACTGTTTGTGAGGTTACCTGTTGCTATTCCTCTCTCACCAGGAAGACCTGCTTCAACACTTAGCATCTAATTCTAGTTTTTTGGGGCCTATTCTTAACCAATAAACTCATATCCAGCAGGGGTTTACAAGATAACTAGATTAAATCACAGGAGTAGTTGTAGTCATTACATAGGATGAATGGAACTGCACTGTAAACCGATAGCAGTCATACTGGAGCCCATGGAACAACACAGTGGGAGGAGTGGGCCTTGACAGGGCCAGAGAGTGGGCAGGTGTAATGTGGTTAGAGGTTGGTTTAGGATAATACAGTGGGGGGGAGGAGTAGGGTTAGTTTAAATAACGGCCATCTTAGAGAGTGGCCATTTTAATCGGAGCCTCACTTACCTGTTAATTGTGACAGGTCGGAGAGGTTCTTCTTTTTTCTCTTCTCTGCAGGTCCATGGCATCTTTGGAGGAGATCCTGACTGGAGTCCGGGTGGCGGTGAAGGACAAGGGCCTGGCTCGGCTTCACGAGCAGCTGGGGCAGCTGCGCCTCCTCTCGCGGTTTCATCGGGGGGGCTGCTGGAAAGGGAAGGTGAACAGGCAGTAGTATGTGGTGACACCTCAGAGGCAGCGCGACAAAATGTTCACGTGTCTTTTGCGGGGCCTCTGGGATGTCACTTGAAGGTGGAAATGAAAGAAAGAATTTGGAAAGGGGAATTCATGGAAATATTTTCCCTTCCCCTCGGGGAATTTTTGGATTCGAAGGAAGAAGGCAAGAAAGATGATAAAAAGGAGGAGGTGGAGAAAAGGTGGAGGTATCGCAAGATACCAAAGACCTTTGGGAATTGGCTTAGGGCCTTTTGTATTCTCGCAAGCGTAATCGGGGAGGAGTGTCCGGATTGCTGCTCGCAACTTTTCTGTTACCTCGATGGCATAGGGGGTGCGTACCGGACATACAGGGGACTAGTGTGGTGGAAGTATGAAGCAGTTTCGTCAACGGCTGGCAGCGAACCCGACCATGCGCTGGGACCAAATGGACCTGCCGTTATGGATGAGGCTTATGATGGCGCAGAAAAGCATGACCTTTCCAGGGACAGCCGGCACGGCCACGGGAAGCGCGGTGTCGGCGGGACAGAAGAAAGAGTTCTGCTGGTCGGACAACAAGGGGCAATGCAAGTGGGGGGCTTCGTGTAGATTTCGGCACGAGTGTTCAGGATGCGGCGGGAAACACAGGGCCAACAAATGCTTCAAAAAAGGTAAGCCCACCGCAGGGGGGGGGGAACAACAGGGGCAACCACCCCCACGGCTGCAACTGGGGGCGTCACCGGTGAAAGTCGGCATGATGTTGCCTTGGCTAAGGCAAT
Source organism: Pelobates cultripes (assembly GCA_933207985.1). Classification (NCBI taxonomy): domain Eukaryota; kingdom Metazoa; phylum Chordata; class Amphibia; order Anura; family Pelobatidae; genus Pelobates; species Pelobates cultripes. Next base: position 192,167,046 of record OW240912.1, read on the forward strand.
ACGCTGATCAAGACGAGGCTAGGTTCTTATGGCAGGGATTCGTGGAGAGCTTTAAGATCCCCTTCAAAGCGCAAGGCCCGGGGAAATGAAGTGCTAATCTTAAATCGGTAAGGGAACACCCGGGGGTGGTTCGGGAGAAGTTAAGTAAGGAAGTCCAATTGGGAAGGATGGCGGGGCCATTTTCGGTCCCACCATTGGTGGATTTGAGGGTGTCCCCTCTGAGGGTGGTCCCCAAGAAAGAGGTGGGCAAGTTCCGTTTGATTCAACACTTGTCGCACCCAAAAAGGGCCTCGGTGAATGATAACATCGATGCGGATCTGTGCTCTGTCTCCTATACATCATTCGACAAAGCAGTCGAGCTGGTTTGGAGAGCAGGGTACGGGGTGCTGATGGCGAAGGTTGACGTGGAAGCAGCCTTCCGGCTGCTTCCCATACATCCGGATTGTCATCACCTACCGGGGTGTTACTTTAAGGGGGGATTTTTCGTGGACTTATGTCTGCCTATGGGCTGTTCCATATCTTGGTGCCTACTTCGAAAAGTTTAGTACATTTCTGGAATGGGTGGTACGTCAGGAGTCGTGCGGGGGTGCGGTAGTGCACTACTTGGACTACTTCCTATGCGTCGGCCCGCGGGACTCAGATCGGTGCGGGCAGATCTTGAGGGTATTCCAGTGGGTAGCACATTCGTTCGGGGTGCCCTCAGCGGAGGACAATACGGTGGGCCCCACCACTTGCCTTAGCTTCTTAGGATTGGAAATTGACGCGGAAAAAGGGGAATGCAGATTGCCCAGGGACAAACTGCAGAGTCTGCGGCAATTGGTGGACACAGTCAAGGGTGCGAGAAAGGTAACCTCGTGGGGGTTACAGTCTCTGGTAGGGAGCCTTAACTTTGCATGTAAGGTTATCCCCATGGGGAGGGTTTTTGCAGACGGTTGGCTCAAGCGACGAGCGGGGTACGGCTGCCGTCCCATTATATTCGAGTGTCGGCGGATATGAAAGAAAATTTGGGGGTGTGGGACCTGTTCTTGTGCTACTTTAATGGGAGGGTGTTTTTTCGGGAACCAGCCGTGTCATCGGATGTGCTGGGGCTGTTTACGGACGCATCGGGCAGCATCAGTTTCGGGGCATACCTGGCGGGACAATGGTGTGCGGAGGGGTGGCCAGAGTCTTGGAAGGAGAGCCCACTGATCAGAAATTTAGCATTTTTGGAATTCTTCCCCGTTGTGGTAGCAGTGGCTTTATGGGGTCCGGAGCTAGCGAATAAGAAAGTCGTGTTTTACTCCGACAACATGGCAGTGGTGCAGGCCATCAACATTCTGTCTGCATCCTCGCCACCGGTGGTGCGCCTATTGCGGCAGCTAGTACTTCTCTGTATGTCTTTCAACATAGTGTTCAGGGCTAAGCACATCCCGGGGTTTAAAAATGTAGTGGCTGATGCGCTGTCTCGTTTGCAGTGGGAACGTTTTCGGGATGCGGCACCGGACGCGCAAGAACAGGGGCAAGCATGCCCGGTCGAGATGTGGCAACTCGGGACATCTTGCTTGGGGAGTGTATAAGGAACTCGTTGGCGCTGAGCACTTGGTCCTCGTATGTGAAGGTCTGGAAAGATTGGGACGAAACGGTGGTTCAGGTAGGGGGGGGTCTCTCGGTGGGTCAGCGGGTGGACGTACTGTTGTGGATACTTTGCCGTTTGTTCGTGAAGCAGGCATCGCCAGCCATGGTAGACAGACATATGTCCGCCTTGGCCTTCTTATTTAAGTTCAACGGGTGGGAAGACATCACAAAACATTTCTTGGTACGGCAGGCGGTACGGGGTTTCTGTAGGTGGAAGAAGTCGTGGATACAAGGAGACCTGTGTCGTTCGTGATATTGCAAAGGTTAGTAGGGGCATTGCCAGAAATTTGTAATTCATCGTTCGAGGTGGCGTTGTTCGCGGGGGCTTTTGAATGGGCCTTTTTTGGGGCTTTCCGGATCGGGGAGTTAGTCAGTGCGAACAGAGCCGGGGTGGGCGGTTTACAGCTCGAAGACGTTGAGGTAGGGCCGCTCCAAGAGTGCGAATCAGGCTGGGCCGCTCCAAGACAGACATTTTTGGTAAGGGTTGCACGGTGGTGTTGTTTGAGGTGTGCCCGGTGGAGCTGGGTGTGGGATACTTGGCACTACGCTCAACGGTTACGGGATGTTTTTTCATGCACACGGACGGCACGACGCTGTTGCGCTTTCAGTTCATCAGGGTTTTTCGCTTGGGCTTACAGAAACAGAAACAAGCAGTTTGGGACCCACTCGTTTAGGAGTGGGGCAACGACAGAAGCGGTGCGTCTGGGTCTAGGGGACGAATGGATCAAGCGTATAGGGAGATGGGAATCCTTACGTTTCCGCTCATACGTGAGGCCTGACAAGTTGGTGTGAATTGGGGGGGAAGTGAGACTGTGGTAAAGTAAGAAGGGCCTCTACCAAGTCACTAAAATTTGTTTCCTTGCAGGTTGGAAGGTGTGGCTATTCGGCCATTTGTTTGTTTACTGGGCACAGAAGAGGGCCGCAGTTAGAAGAAATGGAACACAGCTGGGCTTTCCTCTGGAGCAGGTGGCGCTATCATGGTTTGGTTTACGGGGGTTTAGTTGGTTGAGTTGTGTTGAGTTGGTTGAGTAGTGTGTTGTTTAGGAAAGTTGCAGGGGGGACCGACCCGGATGGCTTAGTGGTTCACGGCGGGGGGAACGACCTAGGTCTGATCCCCCAATGAGAACTGGTATGGAGAATGAAGAGGGACATGGATCTGCTGCTGGAGCTGGTTCCTGGCGTGGTGGTGGTCTGGTCCAAAATGGTGCCTCGTTTTACGTGGAGACATGCTAGGAATCCGGCTGCAGTGGCCCGATGCAGGGATAAGGTCAATAGGACCATGGTGGTTTTTATCAGGCGGTTAGGCGGTGTCGTGGTAAAGCACCGGGAGTTGGAGGGCATGTTGCCCGGGTATTTTAGAAAAGATGGTGTACACTTGTCGCACGTAGGGAGCGATCTACTTAACCTGGGTTTTCAGGAGGGCATTAGCCAGGCCCTGTTTCAGTGGGGTGGGGGTCGCACATGGTCTTAAGGGTTCAAGTCATGTGCTGTGGCGGAACAGGGCATGGTAAAGTCAGAATTCTGGTGGAGTTGGAAGTGGACAGGCCAAGGTCTAGGCTGGAGTAGGCCGCATGGAAATAAGGTTGGTAGGTTCAAGCCCTTCGGTGGCTACGAACCTAGGGGTGTAGGGGTGTCTAGGTATACCCCTACAGTTAACTTATGGAGCTGGGGCCTCTTTGGTAGGCCCTGTGTTACAGGTTAAATGTTATTTGGATGTTATTTATTGTTCAAGTGGTAGGGTCATTGTCAGGGGTATTGTGCGGGGGGATAGTAACATCTAACATATAACCCTAAATATGTTAATTTATTTATATATATATAAGAATAATTAATAAAACTGTGGACTTTATACTCCAACAGTATAAATGGTATAAACGGTGTCTGTGTCTCATTTAAGTTAAGGTTTAATTAAAACCTTCCGAATAACGACGGTGCACGTCATGTAATTGCTATCAGTTCGCACACAGTTAGGTTAACTCTATAGTGAACTAGTCTTTGTGCAGTAACCTACAAGTGTGGTATGTGGCTTGTCTCTCAAGCCCAGCTCAAGTGGACATGTGGTGTGCACACACCCAGGGTTATTGCTAGGGCTTCAATCTAAGGGTACATTTTATGGCCCTTTCCACATATATTAACCCCTTACAGATGGAGGCAATTTTACAAGTTCTGATTAAAACAAAATCAAAACAAAACCTAGAATTTGACTATATGTCTGTTCAACCATAGTTTACCTCTTTCATATTAAGTGCACCCACACTTATTATATATAACTTTGTTCAGTAGAAACAGGGCTTTCATTTCACATTAAATATTTATTTCTGAAAAATCATTTTATGTGAATGAAAACTAAAACAATAGTGAGAAATTAAACAAAGTTATTTTTTTTAGTTCTGCATGGCACTTTGACTGTGAATGTCATAATACTGTTAGCTTTTACTGCAATAAAACACACATATTTGTATTCAGTAATGTCTCATGAGTAAAACAGTACCCCCTATGTACAGGTTTTATGGGTTTTGGAGACTTACAGGGTTAACTATAGCATTTTTCTTTTTTAAGTTAAAACGTATTGAAGTTTGTGAGATTGGTTGGTTATGTTGCCCCTGAGACCGTATGGCATGCAAATTAATTCCATCATGGCATAACATTTGCAAAATTAGACAACCCCTGGTATTCAAAATGGGGTATGTCCAGTCTTTTTTAGTAGTCAGTCACAAACTCTGGCCAAAGTTAGCTTTCTTTTTTGTTTTTTTGCATTTATCACAGAAAAACTGCACTTTCATGGATAATATCATCAACATGATACATTTTAATGTTTTAAAACACTCATATTTGTCTTCAGTGAAGTCCCCTGAGTACAGGTTTTATGGTGTTTTAGAAATTTACAGGGTTAAATATAGGACTTGCAAATTAAATTCTCTGGACTTTCTGGACTTTCAGGTCCCTCAAATTATAATTGATAAAATTGCACAATTATGTTAAAAGATTACATAAATATACATGTAGAATTCAAATATGTTATATAAAATATAAATTAAAATTACACATATTAATAAAAGCGCTTTTTAAAGAACTTTAATAGGGCCGTATCAGCCGCAGGGGGACCGCATGGGCTGGCAGTCAAGTCCCCCCCCCAACATGATCGCTGGATGGGGAACGGCCACGATCAGTTTAGTTGCCTGTTTCAAAATTTGCTACTATTGTAATACATTGATATCGTGCAGGCAGAACTGAAAATTACAGCTGCTTGATAGACCTCTCTGAGGAAACCTAGCACAGCTCTGACCAATCAGCATCTCCTCATAGAGATGCATTGAATCAGCATGCAGAGGGTGGAGACACTGAATGGCAGTACTGCTCACTGTGCAGCACTGCCCAGGAAGCACATCTAGCAGCCATCTGAGGAGTGGCCAGTAGAAGGATCTCTAGGCTCTAATGTAAATACTGCATTTTCTCTGAAAAGACCGTGTTTACAGCAAAAAGCCTGAAGGGAATGATTATACTCACCAAATTCAATTAGATGTAGTTGTTCTGGAGACTATAGTGGTCCTTTAAAGTTATCTTTGTATGAATGCAAAGCTGGAATGATTCTCAGAGGGTCTATTTTATCTATGCATCAGATTATTAGAAGAATTATATTGAGATATTTCTGTACAAAAACAATAAATCTCTTGCCATTTTCAATCTTCCAACATAACCCCTGCTTAAAATATTTTAAAACATCTTTGTACTAGCCCTCTTGTACGACTGTGAGGATAATGTCCCAACTCAATCCAGACCTGTGACGAACACTGCATTAGAAACACCTGCATACTCATACACAGGTGCACTGGGGCTCCCTCCACAAAAGATTCAATAACTTTCCACTACTAATGTTTTTTTTAGAACTGAATATGTATGAAAAACCAAAGATTTCTTTGACCAATGTGAAAGTGCTGTTATTCAGTGTTGCAGGAATTTGCATTTTTGCTTTCCTTATCACATATTGTATTGTAGGTATGTTTTTTTATGATCTAACTGTTAGACTATGGCTGGGCAAATCATAGATCCCCAAATGTTGTTGGACTTCAATTGCAAGTTCTGGGGATCTACTGTTTGCCCATTCGTGTATTAGACAATGTTGGTTATTGAACATCACTTCTAGAAATGCATTCATTATCAACTTCCCATTTAGTATTTACAATTGAAAATTAAAGAAAAGGCTGGTATCGTACTTCAGAAGGATAGTAAAAAAAGAGTTTCAGGCAACCAAGTATTCACCTCTAAAATTGAAAGACCAGCCAGAGGTTTAGCCTGAATGTGAAAATCACCTCAGAACTACGATCAATTTGCCAAAGAATAAAAATGTGTAAATATTGTGTTTACATTTTTAAATGTTTTAGCAGTTTTTATGCAATGTGTAAAATCTGCATCATTATACATAATTCCAGCTAAATATGCTTTGGCTTGGTTCAAAGAAATAACCTCTATACGTTAGTTATTTGTTTGAAAAGGGAATAAAAGTTCAATCGACAGCATCAATTTAACTTTTTTTCAGTCCTGCTCACAAAACAAACTGCTTAGGGGAACATATCCTTTCTCTTTTGCTCAGAAAATATACTTACCACATCTTGTTGGCAAGTATATTTGAGAGGTCTTAATGTTTGACCCCATGCCTTGGGATTTTTTTTATCATTTTCAGTCCTTTGGTGGGGGAATAGAGAGATAAAATGACAAGTTTAATTCTGGGATTTTTTAACATTTTCAGTCCTTTGGTGGGGGAATAGAGAGATAAAATAACAAGTTTAATTCTGGGATTTTTTTACATTTTCAGTCCTTTGGTGGGGGAAAAGACGACAGATAAAATAACAAGTTTAATTCTACATTGATTTGATATAACCTTTGACACCGTATCGGTACTTTGTTCATTTAATCTCTCAATGAATATCTTTACATTCCTGGTGAGTTTTGGTTTTCCAGAGGAATTATCTGTTCAATCAGAAAATCTTGTATCTGTAGAAGAAAATTAAAAGCAAGTCTTGAAAAAGTGATCAGTGTACTGGACACAATGGCTGTTATGAGGCAAAATTATATATTTCGAGTGATTAGAAGATATATTCATGTTGGCATTTTTGCCCACGAATTGCTCCAGTTTAGCACTTATAAATAATGCAGCAGAGACTAAAGTTAATTCACCTAAACATACCTCAAAATATACTCAACATTTTAAGCAGTTTTGTGACAGTCCCACTTTAAATAGTAACAGGCTGACATAGTCTGTGCTTCTGTATTCTGTCATCAACAGTGGCAGTGACAGATTTCCTGAAGGAGGTTTAGTACCTTTCCAATGGCGATGCAAGTGTGCACTCACGCAGGACACAAGCAGGCATAACTTCAGAAACATAACTGCTTAAACATCAGCGTTACATATCACCGCCATTGTCGATGACAGAATACTAAAGCAGAAGCTTTAACCCCTTAAGGACCAAACTTCTGGAATAAAAGGGGTTAAGAAATTGAATCATCGTCTTCTGAATAACTTACTTTGGTGATGTTCTCTCTTTAAAAGCTAAAACACATTTGTAAATTATCATCATGATTGCTTTTACCCTTCGTCTTTTTCCATATGGTGTTAACACACACCATTTTAATTATCATGCAACACTTAAATGTCTAACTATTCTTCCACACATAAAACAGTTTATTGTCTCAGGAGCACCCATTTTTTTCTGCTTTAAAACCTTGCACCCTGACCGTTCCAGCCACTTTCCGAATGTTTGATTCTGCATATGTCTGTCAGGAAACAAGTGTGAGCCTTCAGCTGATTAGCCTCACAGTCACTCCATCCAGCTATCAGGTTCCCAGCATGATGTTCCACTGCATCACTGCTCCAACCCTTTAGGCTAAGAATTCTAATAATGAGTCACAGTGCCGTAACTGGGGTCTTGCTTCTGCTCTGTTGAGCTGCTTGCTGAGAGAGGCTGCATGCTCCCTCATTATAATTTTATAGCTTTTTTTTTCTATTTGTTCTTTTGTATTCATTTTCATTTCCACCAAATGCTTGCTACATTACAATCAAAATGCTTATAGCTGCCACCAAGGAAGAACGCAGATGAGTCAGTATACCATTCTTCATCAAAGTATACTATATACTAAATATACTAAATGTGAGTGTATATGGAAATATGGATATATGTATATAAATATCTGTAGATAGACCGACAGACAGATATAGATAGATAGATAGATAGATAGATAGACAGATAGATACGCAAAATGTATAATAAATTTGTATATGCAGATACACATACATTTAAAAAAAACTTCAGTCATTAGAATGTGTGTTTGAAAGGCAATTGATTTATAGCATCATGTTTAAATACCATGAATTCGTACAGCACCCACTTGACCCTTTTGAAAAGAGGCTGGAAAAAATTCCCTTCCAATACATGCTGTATGCATGCCCACTCTTTGCCAATACAGACATTGCTGTAAGTGTTGGAATATACAGAAGCAGTCATTAGAGTACAAGCACCATCCCTTGTTCTTGATCAAATTGTTTTCAAATGGTGTGATAAAACTAAGTGTCTTTAAGGCACACACAAACGGGTGCTCACTCACGCAAATTGCTATTGCAGAGGTTCTGTTTCCACATTAGCCATATCAATGTCATCAATATTTTGACAAGATTCAAAGGGCTGAGCATATCGGCTGAGCAGCCTAGTAAATACATAGCGTTAAAGTATGGATGAAATTATTACACTACCATTTCCAATGCTTCAAAAGCCTCTGGGTGCCATGGTTTTGGTCAAACCTCTTTGCGCCAAATAATGCAGCATCACCATGTAGTTATTACATTACTGAGACTGTTCTTTTAAAGGGATACTCTAAGCACCAAAACAACATTAGCTTAAAGAAGCAGTTTCGGTGTAGTGATCATGTCCCTGCTTTCTAATTGATAAATTGTCATTTATGAGTTAAATTACTTTGATTGTTCAGCCCCCACCCCGTCTGTGATTCACAAAGCCTCCATGAAAACAAGACAAACTTTAAATTTTTACAGCACATTGTGTTTTCCTTAGAAGTTCTCATTGTAAAGGAGCTCCCTGTACCCCATCTGGGTACCTCCGCCAGGCACCCCTTACTAGCCGGAGCAGGGAAAAACCTCAGCGCTTCTGCCCCTGTCACCGTGGCTTAACTGGGGTCCTGGAGCCTCACCGTCCTGGGAGCTCTAGTCCTTACAAGTACTTTCCCCGCTGAGTCCTCCACGCTGGAAAAAGCTGGAGCAGTGATTAGCCCTTTCCCTTCCCAGTAACTAGACGATACATAATTATTGGTGTAAAACTGGAATATATTTTAATGGGACGTGGTTCAGCCAAGTTATACACAGACCCCCAGTAGGGGGTCTCCATACAATTACACACAAACTTAATTGAGTCAGGAACTGTACAAATTCCAGGTACAGAAAAGCATACAATTTTAAAACCTCTCATAGTACATTTTCAATTTCAAAAGGGGTTAATTGATTGTATGGAAGGTCAGAGCTTACAACCCAAGTTCCTCTCTGAAGCTGGGACCTTAACAGAGCCACTCTGCAAGGTGTGAGAAGTCACACATAAGTGGCCTGGAAGTCTGGTTTTTGTACAGTCTAACTCTCGCATCTGCCATATGTCTTGATTGCCTCTTAGATAGGGAGTCCTTTGATATGTTAATGATCATTAGATCTCAAGAACCAAAAAAACCTTGTGTTTCAATATCATATCCAAAAGAGACATTAATACCTATCCACAGATTAATACTCAAGCCTCAGTTTTATCATATTTAGAAAAGGACAAGCACAATCTTCTTATCAAGCCTAAACATGATTGGCGAACAAGGAGACCCCCACAAACAATACATGGTTAAATAGCCCTGCCCTGAAAACAATAAGCAGGCAAGCAAGTGGGCTCATGCGGGCATGGTACTCAGTTCCATCACACTCATCTCCTGCTTTGTCAAATCAACTTTAATCACGTACAAGGTTGCCACAGGCAGCACCCTATTAATAAAGCAGGGGACAAGAAATGTAAACACATTGTGCAAAAAAAATTACCCTTTTTTTTAGGAAGTGTGTAGGAAGGCTGTGTGAGTTCAGCCAGGGGATGTGTGGCTAGGGCTGCATAAACAAAGGTATTTAACTCGTAAATTAAAGCATGCTATAAAACTTTCAAATACCCTTATTTTGGAAAAAATATGATTTAACTGTATGTGGGCAGCATGCTCTATAGCAGATATTATTTTACATTATGATGCCTTTTTCAGTAACTGTACTACTAGTAATGCCTGCAGGGTCCCTATAAATACCAACAAATACAGTATTTGACCATTTTAATTTATCTATTTTACATGGGGAAAAAATATTTTTATTGGATGTGTATATGCACTCTATGTTTAAAATAAATGTTATAATAATTTGTATTCAAATAAATAGTAAAGGGCACAGAATTATAAGCAAAAATTCCAAGATTTTACTATTAACATGATGTAAAGTCATGATTTTATTAATGACACGGAGGCGAGTATTATGCTATCTCTTTCTTTATTTTCCCTCAGCAGCAAAGAAAAATATGTAAACTTGAATGTAATATAAAGAAAAAGAATAAACATAACGAATTTGCCTAGTAACAGGGCAGCCAATCAGGATACAGGAAACAGTCTATAAAAGGTCTGAGTTAGCATTCCATTTCCTCTTTGCTCGTAATACCGAAGACCAGAATCCAATCCAACAATTTTCAAACTATATAAACAACTTCTCTCTAGGTCAGCCTCCTTAGCGATAATCAAATTGTGAAAAGACAAAAATATGGTAAAATCCAACCTCAGGACCCATCCGCATATTAAAGGATCACTATAGGGTCAGGAACACAAACATGTATTCCTGACCCTATAGTGTTAACACCACCATCTAGCCCCCCTGGGCCCCTCATGCCTCCATAAATATAGTAAAATTCTTACTATATTCAAGCCTGAAGCTGTAAATCTGCATGCTGTTAGACTCAGAAAAACAAGCAGTCTGCTGACATGTGGTAGCCTGATCCAATCACAGTGCTTCCCCATAGGACTGGCTGAGACTGACAAATAGGCAGATCAGGGGCAGAGCCAGCATGATTCAAACACAGCCCTGGCCAATCAGCATCTCCTCATAGAGATGAATTGAATCAATGAATCTCTATGAGGAAAGGTCAGTGTCTGCATGCAGAGGGAGGAGATACTATATCACTGGATGCTGTGTACCGTGCTGCCCTGTGCTCTGCTGACAGCAGATCTGAGTGGATGGAGGCATATTATGCCTCCATCAGCTCTGAAGTCCCTCTGGTTCACTCTGAGTGACTGCAACTGGAGGTGTTCCTAGCTTTCAATGTAAACACTGTATTTTCTAAGAAAATACAGTGTTTACATGAGAAAGGCTGCAGGGAGCTATAGTTCTCACCTGAACATCCTCATTAAGCTGAAGTTGTTCAGGTGACTATAGTGTCCCTTGCACTCCTTAAGGACCAAACTTCTGGAATAAAAGGGAATCATGACATGTCACACATGTCATGTGTCCTTAAGGGGTTAAGGCAAGCCAACACATCATATGCACAAAGCGTAGAATCATCAAGGTAACAACATATATGACATATTCAAGAGGCATATCCTACATTATCCTTACCTTCACTTACCATGTGGAAATTATATCACCACACTCAACAAATATCAGACAACCCACCGGGAGGATGGGTGGGAATAATACTCGCTTCCATGTCATTAATAAAATCATGACTTGTAGTAAAACGCCAGAAGACCACTAAATTTAAATTACTGGGAAAAACAAAGAAGTGAAATTGAGCACTTTCCTGTTGGAAATTGGTAGAATTATTGATAAATCTATTAAAACAAATAAAAAAAAATGGTAAGGGGTCAAAAGAAGCAGCAAATGAAAAATAATTTAATACATTTTATCAAACTTTTTGGTAAATCTCTCCCCAGATGTAGAGGGGAGAAAGACAAAAAAATAGGAAACCAAAATGTAGGATGGTAAATATTTAGAAATTGGAATAAATGTGACCAGAAATATTTCTGTACTCACACATACCACAATTCCTACTGCCCAGTACTATAGAATAGCATAACATAAAGTCCAAATTTTATGAAGAAAAAATATTGTAAGCAGAATAGTTTAAGGACTTTTGAGTTGCATTGATATTGACTGTACAGCTGTCCTAACTAAAGTGACCCTCCGGGCACCAAAACTGTAAATGAAGTTGTTATGATGCCAGGAGATCACTATAGGTACTCTAACCACCTTGGGTTAAACTGTTCTTTAACCGTTTAAACCTTAAGTTTCTTTCCAAGCCAGTTTAGTAAATGGGGAGTCACTGATCTCAGACAATCAGCAACGGCCTGCCCGGGAACACTTCGCTTTTCCTGAAAATGAAAATTGAGAAGCCTGATGCCTCCTGAGGAAGCAACTTTGGGGTTAAACTGTTCGAGAATGACTTAACTGCTAGACATTAGAGTGCCTCCATTTAGATGAAGCTGTTTGGTGCCTGGAGTGTCACTTTAACCCCTTAAGGACACATGACATGTGTGACATGTCATGATTCGCTTTTATTCCAGAATTTTGGTCCTTAACGGGTTAAGGAGCTCAGTTCGGAAGGTGTGCATAAATTAAAGAAATAGCAATGTCATTATTGCTTTAACTAGCTAAATCTGTACCATGTAGAGTGGAAATGTAAAGCAGTGTCAGCATCTTCACAAGTGAATATAGGTACCATTTTTTTTATTAGTAATAAAATTACTAATGGGTACTGGCTATCTAATATGATAGCAACATTCTAATAAATTAACTTTAATATGTTTTACTATTATCTGTTTTATCTTTGTCTTATAACTGGAAGTTCATTTATGATTTATGATCGTTTGTGATATTTTTCTTATTTCATTCCAGCATTTTAACAGTAGCTATTTTCAGTGTAGTTTTTACGTTTTTTATTTGGCTATATATATATATATATATTGTTCAGGCCAGTTTTAACTCCTAGACAAAATACCAATCTGAATTCACATAGTCATGGATAGTTGTGAAAGCAATAAATATTAAAACAATTCGTTCAACATTACTACACATAATTACCTTAGTTTTATTTACTTGTAGAAGAATCGTATTACCAATGTTTCAAATAATACATACCCACCATCACACCCCATTCTGCACTGCTTGGAGTGCGCCCAGTTTTCCAGTTGAGGCATCCAGTTGAGGAACTTAATGAACTTTGGATATACCCCAGAAATTAATGATGTAAGTAAGCTGTAATAACTGGAATGTAGGTTTACATCAGTTATTTTGACAAACACAACTTGTCTGCAAGTATCATGTTTGTTCTGCTAAGCTGCCAATGTTGGCAGACAGTGCTACCGTACTTTAACATCAAATCCTTCTCTAATGTAAAAGCAATTTATTAATTATGCTGCCACCATGAATTTGTCACCATAACAGAGTGAGAAGCATGTGTGTGCTATGACTAGCTTACTTTCATAAATTAAATTTAGTTGTACTGCAACTTGTCACCTCTTGCTAGAAATGTTAAAAATTAATAAAGACTAATAAACTTTAAAAAAGTGTCACTTGCTCTAATAAATGTTCAATTTGATTTATTCATGCAGAGGCATAAATCATAAACATTTTAGAGGACAGATAGCTCTTTTGTCAAAATGCCTGAGAAGCTAAATCAACAGGAACTCAAAATTCATTAAAGTGACACTCCAAATACCTAAAGAACTTTAACTTCCTGAAGTGCTATATGTATGAAGAGGGTGTCCTCTATCTTTTAATTTTACAAAAAGTGCAGATGTACATATTAAACTTGTCACACGCCCTGGCTGTCAATCAGACTTCCTGCTTTGTTTAGCTTGCTGGAGTTAACCTCGAGAGGCAAAGGCATGTGTAAATAAATATAATTGAGATTTTATGGACTACATTTCATTTAGCAAGCAAATAAAATGTAAAAAGGTGTATACTTGATAGCATTGAAGGGATTAAATGAGGGTGGATTCATGTACTTATAGTTCAGTTAAGATGGGACAATAATTTCAAAATAAAAGTTACAAAATTTCAAGTACAAAAGAAGCACCTAGATCAGGGATAGGGAACCTTCGGCACTCCAGATGTTATGGACTACATTCCCCATAATGCTCTAAAACCCATAATGCTGGCAAAGCATCATGGGGGGTGTAGTCCAAAACATCTGGAGTGCCGAAGGTTGCCTATGCCTGTCCTAGATCATCTATTATATATTTTTAAATAAGTCAAGTATAAATATAAACAAGGTAAACAGTGGGAATATGTATTACTATTTTAAGGCTCCCAACCAAACCTTCATTACTCTATAACAAATCTCTTCACAGAGTCACTTACCTCACCCAACAGCCCTGGACTGGCCACTGCACAAAACTGGCAAACGCCCAGTGGACTGCAATGGTCATAGGCTGTTGATATCAGGACATATATTACATAACCAAACATCTGCAGTATACTCTGTACTGCAGTTTGACAGCCACAATTTGAGTGAATTATGGGGGGCCCATGCTACCTCCAGCTTTTTTAGTCCCAAACTACTTGGCAGTGTGCATTGGCAGGGATGGTAGGCAGAGTTCAGTTTGGGTGAGACTGGCTGGGCCTGTGGCAATGATGTGTTCCATCCTTAGCACCAACTACAGATCTTATGACTATAATAAAGGGACACCAAGGGTACCCAGACCACTTAATCTCACTGAAGTGGTCCTGGTGAAATGTCCCTGTCGCTTTAGCCTTCTAAAACATTGCCATTTAGTAGATACAACAATATTTTGATTTCAGGGTTAAACATACCTCTAGTGGCTTCTTCCTGTCACCAGATGTACTTCTGTACTTATAACCAATTTTGATTTGGTTGTGTGATTTTTAATGTTGAACTTCATTAAATGCTCATCATAGTTGAGGCATTGAATTCAATACTTCCCTATGAGAAGAATTGGACTGGATGAAAAGCAAAGGAAGCAAAGTCTGCAGGAGGAAGAGTGGGAAGCAGCACTTTTCCCCCTTTATTATAATTCAAATAATGATGGCCCAGACATCTAGCTAGTGAGGACGACACCATAGGATTAGGAATACATGTTAGTATCCCTAATGCTATAGTATTCCTTAAATGTTTGGAAATTGCTACTGCTGAATTCCAGATGGTTTCATAACTCATGGGGTAGAGGCATCAGATTGTTTGTTGAGTACTGCTTTTAAAATAATTTATTTTGTCTTTAAAATTAGATTTTTTTTTTTTTTATTAAATATAATATGTGGGAATTGTGGGGATTTTCAAATCCATGGCGGTGCACATTCTCTGACCTTCAGAATACAGATTGATATATTATATCTTCTGTAAAACGGAAACATGTTCCCAGATTTTTTGCTTACGTGAGCAAAGTAATTCATGTTATGTTATGAATTAAGTGAGAGCCATCTATGCATTTTATTATTTTTAGAAATAAAAATAATATTTGCACCCTTGGAAAATATGAGCAAAGAAGGCTGTGAAAAATTGTCTTTGTGCGATATTATTTATAAGAACCCTTATAGTCAACACTTTGTGCTTCCTCCCTTTACCAAGATAATGTCTCTCTAGAGTCTCCTCCTTTAATGCCTGTAAGGCCTATAATGCCTGATGAGATTGTAGGATGTCAAGGGATCTAAGACCATTCCTCTATGCAGAATTTCTCCAGATCCTTCAAATTTCAAGGTTGGAGCTGTTGGACTTTCCTCTTTAGTTTAATATTCTGTATAGGTTTTCTATAGGGTTCGAGTGAGGGGACTGGGATAGCCATGGCAGAACCTTGATTTTGTAATCAGTCAGCCATTTTTGTGTAGATTTTGATGTATGTTTTGGATCATTGTCCTGCTGAAAGATCCAACCATGGCCCATTTTAAGCTTTCTGGCAGAGGCAGTGAAGTGTTCATTTAATATCTGTTAATATTTGATAGAGTCCATAATGCCATGTATCCTAATAAAATCTCAAGGTCCTCTGGCAGAAAAACTGCCCTAAAACATAGAGAAGCCACGGCTATATTTAACCATGTAAGACATACTTTCCATATGTTTACCTCTCTATGTGCACCAAACCCACCTAGGGTGTTTTTTTTTTTTGCCAAAAAGCTCTATTTTGGTTTTATCTGACCATATAACTGATTTGAAGCTCAAGTAGTGTCTTGCAAACTAAAGATGTTTGAGTTTGTTTTTGGAGGAGAGTAGAACATTTTTTAATGAAACCCTTCCAACAACTGGTGGTAGTGTTGATATCGTTGGATTGTAGTTTTGAAGACTTTCTGACCCCAAGACGCAACCAATTTCTGCATTTCTCCATCTGTGATCTTTGAAGATTTTTTTGGCCACTTTCAGCATCCTCTTCATAGTGCATTGAGACAATATAGAAACATATTCTCTTCCAGGTTGATTCATAACATTGACTGGATCTTCTTAATTATTTCCATGATGGTGGAAATGAGCATATGCAATGCTTTTTATATTTTCTTATAGCCTCTCCCATTTTGTGAAGCTCAACATCCTTTTGTTGCAGCTATATTCCTTGGTTTTTCCCATTGTGATGAATGACTATGGGAATTTGTGTTACCTTATATTTATACCCATGTGAAACAGGAAGTCATGGTTGAACAATGTTCTGTTCCTATATACCCAGGTGTACTAAAAATGTGAAATATCAATGGGAATATACTTCAGATATATTTTTCTCATATGAATTCATAGGGGTGCCAATAATTGTTCCACATACATTTAACATTTAAGTATTATTATTTTGGGTGGGATAATACTGTGTTGTGTTTGCAATTGCCTAATGTGCAGGAGAGAAGGGTGTGTTTGTGTATTTTTCGAACAAAAGATCAAAATGAGAGACAATAAAGACAATTTTTCACAGCATTCTTTATTCCTATTTACCAAGGGTGCCAATATTCATGGAGGTCACTGTACTTCCACGTGTGGTGGCAATGCAACAGTATTACATGGTTTTGGATTAAGGTTTTTAAACTTAGTCAGATTTTGAGATTAACTCTTGTCCCCAATCCTTCACTGGCACTTTTAAAGGGCTCTCCTTTCCTCCTTACCTTTGCTATAGGTTTTGCCTTTGATACTGTGTCATAGGATAGGCACTGCCGTACGACTTTGCATGGCAAGACGCTAGAAGAAGAAATGGAATTCCTATTTGGCAGAGTGGCACCTGACTACAGACACATGTCTGATGTTAGCTAACTTGAGCAGAGGGTGCTGGCGGAAACACAGTATTCAGTCTCATAGAACCTGATTTCAGCATGGCCCTGCTCCCTCAGCCTAGACACAGTCTGTGGGAGTAGGGCCCCTTCCAGGAGAATGGAGATGACTGGGACAAGAATGAATCACTTATAAATAGTTGGTATAAACCGACAGTTCCAAACAAATACTGCTACCCACTCTATCTGCTCACACTGTTACATATACTGCTACCATACTGTCTCACACTCTGTGTTCAGTTTCTATTGTATTTGTGATAGTTTTTGGTTTTCCACTCTATAGTCTTTGATGGTTAGAATTGTGTGAAAATCAACCACGTTGTAGTGCCTGAGCATTTGATATGTTTTTCTTTGTTTGCTACTACATGACTGATGTCTCCTTCCTTAATAAAAACTTACCGTATTTAAAATAAAAATAATGTTAATGCTTTAATCTGGAAAGCAAGGATTGCAGCCTATTGGCTCACAGCAGTAACAAGATTACAGCACACTGGGATTTTGTATCAGACAAAAGCTTAACATTTTATACAGATTATCGGCTCAAATTTGCCAAAATATCCTTATTTGTTGATCTAGAACACAGAATAAAAAAAAGGTATTTCCAGTGTTGATTTAAAATTTAAAATACCTTTATGTATACCACATGTTACGTTAATATGTTAGGCTTACTTTTAAATTATTTAGGTGTAAAATGTGTGGACAAAAATGAGAAGCCCCATATAAAAAGTAATTTATTTTTAATGTCATTAGATCACAAATGTGAAGCATCCACAGGTGTCGGTTATTTTAGGTTCACATGGTTTGAAATTCATAATGATAAGAAAGTCGGCTCATGGGAGGAGTTAGTTTGATGATGATTTTCCTCCTTGGTCTTGCAACAACATACAAATTACAAATAGAATGGCAGCTTATATAACCATGTACACCAAGCATGTCAAACTCAAAGTCAAGCATGGGCGAAATAAACAAGGTTTAAGTTTATTGGGCCGCAAAAAATAAAAAAAAATAAAACATAGCTTTATTTTGAAAAGTACAGTAAAATAAAACCCAGCATCCCCTTCTACTAAACCACAGCACTCCCCTCTACTAAATCCCAGTCCCCCCCTCTACTAAATGCCAGTACCTCCCTCTAGCCAACAAGCAGACTCCACTCACATTGCCACTGACAGTATGTGACTCCGGTGTCCGGCCTCTGGTATACTCCAATTGGTGCCGTCCGCACCCTGTGCCAAAGCTGATCCTCCTGCTACTTCTTGAAACCCTGTGAAGGTGGAGCACGTCAATGTCATGTCGGAATGTGACGTGACATCGCGTGCCTCCATGCACCTCCAGGTACTCCACTGTCCAGTCACAGCCAATGCAACACTGACCAAAACACACACACTCACTGACAGACACACACACTGACAGACAGAGACAGACACACTCACTGACAAGCACACAGACACTCACTGACACACTCACTGACACACACATACTCACTGACAGGCACACACACTCACTCACTGACTGGCACACACACACTCACTCACTGACAGACACACACTCACTGACAGACACACACACTCAATGACAGACACACACACACACAGACACTCACTGACACACACATACTCACTGACAGAGATACACACTCACTGACAGACACACCCACACAATGACAGACACACATAATGAGACACACATACACTGACAGACACACACACACTGATAGACCCGCACACACCCAAATATACACATTCTTGCACTCACATCATTTTATTTATTGCTACCTACCTTTGGGAGCTGGTGTGGGCCCTCTTCTATCTGGAGCTCAGCCTATCTGCTTTTCACTGTTCCCTCGTGCGCAGTTTATGACGTCATTTTCCGGCGCCCAGCATCACTACAGACGGCGCGCGCGAGGGAGCCTTGAGGAGCAGGAAGGCTGAGATCCATCGTTGCCGCCAGGAAACTTTCCTCCCCGGCCAGGTAACATTTAGCAGATTAGGCACTTGAAATGTGGAGGAAGCAGGTGCCTACTCTGCTTTAACACTAAGAATGCACTCGCGGCTCGCCAGTCCGCATAGATGTCCATTGTGGGCTGCATGCGCCCCGCGTGCCGCGAGTTTGACATGCTCGATGTACACCTTAGTGTGCAACTACTGTTCCCTTGGGATATTTCTGTATTCCAGGGTCATAATTCCTCTTTCTATACTGCTAAACTTGTGCAAGAGTGGTGCCATAAAGCCCAGGATAAAGTGAAATACCTCACATAGTCTCCCCAGTCATCAGAAATAGGCCTTTTTGGAAGACTTTTCTTCTTCTGAATTTCATATCTTTTTATAACAGTTCAGGGCTTGTAAGACAGCATTTCAAGTAGCAGTGAAGCTGTTCTAGAGGCAAGACTTTTTCTTCTTTTCTGTCCTTTGTTCTTGTTTCAGTAACATTTATATGCACCTGATGTACATGGAACTTGAACACTACAGATAACATGATATATCTGCTCTTCTGCGACACCTAGTGTTGGGGTATAAAAATGTATCTAGGTATCTATTTAAGAAAGACAGCGGTGGAATTTGGGTAAGCTGGTCAATGGATAAACACACAGACAGACAGATCAATAGATCGATTACATAAATACCGAGATAGATAGACCAATAGACAGAAAGATTAAAAATAAGAATTTTTATGCAATTCTTCCAAGTATAGATATTCTTGATATTCCCTCATCCTCACTGCATTTTGGCGTCTTCCTGTCAAGTGAGGACAATGACATCAACAGGCTAAAATTAATCCTGGCAAGTATCTGTTTGCCATAGTATTATGTCTTTAATTCATTCTAGTAAAATTTAAGATTTAACATGAAACCCGCCCTGAAGTGACAAATCAAGAAAGATTATCTATTGATGATTTTATGCATATTATATTGCATTCCCTTAAGCCCTTTTTATGCTTGATTTAGAAGTAGTGCACTGTGACTGTAAAGGATTGAAGCACAATGATATAATATAAAAATCAGTTATTCTTCACTGAAAGTTAGTTAATCCTTCAAGAGGAATCTATCCCCAAATGGTGCATAACCATATCTATGGTTAATACAGCAATTTATATTAGAATATTGCTTCATATATAATGTTGTTTCATATATGTGTAATTTGCATAATTAGTATTTTCGTGACATTCTTAAAGTACTATTTAACAAGTCACTGTTTACAAATTCATTGTAGTTATCTGTATCACCCTCAGTTGATACTTCTCAAGAAATGACCAAACGTTAAGATAAAGAAAAACATATTTTTTTTGTCAATCTGTGTTTTATTGAGGCATGAGAGAGTACATTACAAAATTAAGAAATGGGAGTTAGAGCATATAATCATGTCACTTATGCAATAACAATGTACGATATAAAAACAGCTTAATTCAGCCTTATTTTTTAAAGAAAAGACATTGGTAAAATCAAGCTTGTCAAGTCTAGACAGGACTGAGGGTCTTATTTAATCAATAGACAAGACTACCTAGACAAGACAATTACTGTGTAATGTGAACGATACAACCTACATTGGGATTTGTCACGATAGGGTACCACTGGATTCTGAAACTCTGAATTTAACACAACTATGAACATAACAGAAGTAGAGCACTCAGTTATAGGGAACAAAACCGTTCAGTAGACACATATTATTGTGAAAGACTTAGGATATGGGATGGAATGCATATGGCAGAAACGCCAGACATCCTGACAACCCAGGTCTGTCCAGAGGCCGACATCATTGAGCCACGGACCTGGGTACATACAATGTCCAAGTCCTTCTCAAGAGGGAAACGTTCGATGGCGATTGATCCTCCGCCGGTGTGGTTGATGCGCTAGGGGTAAACCCCTAATGGCCCTTAGCCCAGGTGGAGAAGATGCCCGCTTTACAGGTCTCCCTCTCTGATTTGTAGCTGCGAAGATGCGGATCGCATCTCTAGTGCAGAACAGAAGGCTTGGAAATTAGCTTCCAGCTTTGTCAGAGTATGTTCAAATAGATCATTCCAAACCTGTGGGATCGGTATCAGGGTGCATCCCTGGTTATGGGTAACCTCCTCCAGAACAGGTGTAAAGTTCCATGTTACCGTGTAGTGTGAGCGGTCAGCTGAGTCTGAATGTACCATCCCAGATTGCATTGACCTGAAATTGTACGGTGAGAACCATGCTGTCATCTTGTTGAGGTGTGCTGAGGCTGTATGCCAGCATGAACTGGTGCAGAAAATTTAGGTGGGGTACGGGCCTGCAAGGTAAATCTCAAAAGGCTGAGTGTCCCACAAGAGCCACTTCTTCCGCCAATCATCATCACCAGGCCTCAACGAAATCTCTGTCTATTTCACAAGAGATACTGAGACTAATCAAGTTGAGAGACCACAACATTCCTCTGGAACCAGTAAGTCAAGGGTAAAGTTGCTGTGACAGGCTGGTAGGCAGAGAATCCGCTTAGATTATGGATCATGCTCTGGGCTTATGCAAAGTACATACAGCCATTATGAGGTTCAGACTCTACCCGAAGAAAAACATTTTAATATACCAACAGAATATTGTAGAGAATTGATAATCAAACTTCAGGTCTGTTTGCATAAATATAAAAAAGAGAACTTTCCAACTCAACTCTTTAGTAAATGTAATGACTTTGACTAAAAGGCTGTCTATTCAATAGACTTGGAGAATTTTGTTAAGAATGGCAATTCGTTTGAATTTGGGGGCAATTGTGCCTATGCCACAAGCTCCTGGAGGAGCCTCATGGCTAGCCTCCTGCCCAGGGACTATAGGTCATGTAACAGACCCATAAACGACTTGATTTGTGTGTTTTTCCTTTTCTGTTCAGGAACCGAAGAAACGTACGAATTGCAGACCACCTCTGGGCTTGTTAACCTTTATTAACATCTCCTGACACCTCCATCATCGTATTCACACTATGTATCCTAAGTGTTTGGCTGTGTCTCCACCGGTCGTATGCACGAGCACGTGGGAACTGAGTTGCCAGCCATCTTGTCACACAAAAGCAGGCAACGGTGCTTGGTCGTCGAATGCATGGGGCTAAAATCGGACAGACAAACTCGCGAACACTGCTAAATTTAGACGAACACCTGCTTCTTTTATATACATGTCAGGAGAGTGCTGTTCGGTGGGATTGTTCACATGAACTAAGCGAACAATCGCTACCTAGGAGCCAGAGGATCAGTTTGGTATTTCATTTGGTTTTGGACTCCCACATAGCTTATGGAACTATTTTGGGCAGAAGCCACGTGTGAGGTCAGTCGAAAGTTTACCTCAATGGAAAATCCAAACCACCAAACCGATCTGAGTGCTTTTTGGATATGATAGGCACTCAGATCAGGGCTATCCTGGTATGTGACTCTTGAGGGGTTCCATGTATTTTGGGGGTACTTTTGGGGTGTTTTTACTTGTTATACTTTTCTGTGCCTGCGAGAAAATTTAGTTTGGAGGAGTTTACTGTGTGTATAAATTGAGAGTGCTTGCCTGCATTAAACAGATCTACTCCCAGCATTCAGTCTCGGCTAATGTGTGGGGGGGATGCTATAACAGCTATAATTACTACACAGCTATACTGCAGAAGAGCTTTAATCACTAGAAGTTTTATCTAGGACCCTGTTCCAGGGTGGAAAGCGATGGCGAGACCCCAGCTAAGCTGCAGAGGCTACGGGCTGAAGTTCTGATGGTGTCCCGGCGATAGCAAGGGAGTGTGCTCGGCGGAGGTACCCAGTCAGGTTATCAGGCAGTCCGCCACAGTGATCATATGGATTCCCAAACTCTGGGACAAAATATAGGCAATTCACGAAACAAACCAATGGATGTGCGTGTTTTTTTTACTTGTGATTTAGAATTCTTCCTGTGGTGCCAAAAAAGAGATGTTTGCTGGAATCAAGATTATTGATGGCTAGGGGATAGTCACAACATTTTATTAGATTAGATTTTATTAACAAATTATGGGAGAAGTGACCAGGAAAGCGAAAAATAGGTGCTGCAGTAAAAAAGAAAAATCTTTATGTTTATATATATATATTTCTATAACATATATTTAATAAATATATGCTACATAAACTGTTCCTCCTCTTTTTTTCTTCTATTGGTTACTTTTTGCAGTTCATTGATTGGCCCATTTATGCATCCTTTGGTTCATTTAAACTTTTTATTAAATTTTTATTTATTTTCACGAATCTCTTTTCGTTAACAAAATTTGGACAAGCCGAACCACCATTTGGCTGAAATTAGGGCGTCCTGAAAAAAAAAAATATTTTCAGACAAAGCAAGTCAGCTTATACAATTTTTTTTTCACCTTGCATATGTCTACTATTTACCATGAACAGTGCATAACCATCCCCTCACACAAACAAAAATGCAAAATATAATACATATGATGATGTTCTCATCCATTGTAGAAAAAACCTTGGTTGGTTTCATTATAAAAGGGGCACAAGTACAGTCCTAACAATGCAAAGTAATTTCTTTTTGTTTTAAAGTTAGTGAAACCTGCACAGTCTTTATAGGAGCACAAAATAATCACCGGTGCCATGCAAAACATGACTGAGCACCAAACTAAGAAGTGAAACTTAGCAGTAAAGAGAGTTTAAGAGAGAAACCCAACTCTAGTAACTGCATACCAGTTCTCCATTGAAAAATTACAATTTAATGACTTTTAGTAGAACTTGCATTGGAATGTAGCCCTAAGTGTGATGTTGTTTTTAAGAGTGACCTTGGGTCTTATTAAAAGAAAGTGTGTAATATAAAAACATGGTATAGAAAAGAACAAATGAAGAACTTGTCTTTACTGTGTACTATGCAATCATAGA
This sequence comes from Pelobates cultripes, assembly GCA_933207985.1. Lineage (NCBI taxonomy): Eukaryota > Metazoa > Chordata > Amphibia > Anura > Pelobatidae > Pelobates > Pelobates cultripes. The sequence continues at coordinate 192,190,792 of OW240912.1, forward strand.
AACATAGAAACATAGAATGTGACGGCAGATAAGAACCATTCGGCCCATCTAGTCTGCCCAATTTTCTAAAAACTTTCATTAGTCCCTAGCCTTATCTTATAGTTAGGATAGCCTTATGCCTATCCCATGCATGCTTAAACTCCTTTACTGTGTTAACCTCTACCACTTCAGCTGGAAGGCTATTCCATGCATCCACTACCCTCTCAGTAAAGTAATACTTCCTGATATTATTTTTAAACCTTTGTCCCTCTAATTTAAGACTATGTCCTCTTGTTGTGGTAGTTTTTCTTCTTTTAAATATAGTCTCCTCCTTTACTGTGTTGATTCCCTTTATATATTTAAATGTTTCTATCATATCCCCCCTGTCTCGTCTTTCCTCCAAGCTATACATGTTAAGATCCTTTAACCTTTCCTGGTAAGTTTTATCCCGCAATCCATGAACCAGTTTAGTAGCCCTTCTCTGAACCCTCTCTAAGGTGTCAATATCCTTCTGAAGATACGGTCTCCAGTACTGTGTACAATACTCCAAGTGAGGTCTCACCAGTGTTCTGTACAATGGCATGAGCACTTCCCTCTTTCTACTGCTAATACCTCTCCCTATACAACCAAGCATTCTGCTAGCATTTCCTGCTGCTCTATTACATTGTCTGCCTACCTTTAAGTCATCAGAAATAATCACCCCTAAATCCCTTTCCTCATATGTTGAGGTTAGGACTCTATCAAATATTCTGTACTCTGCCCTTGGGTTTTTACGTCCAAGATGCATTATCTTGCACTTATCCACATTAAATGTCAGTTGCCACAATTCTGACCATTTTTCTAGTTTACCTAAATCATTTGTCATTTGGCTTATCCCTCCTGGAACATCAACCCTGTTACATATCTTAGTATCATCAGCAAAAAGACATACCTTACCATCAAGACCTTCTGCAATATCACTAATAAAAATATTAAAGAGAATGGGTCCAAGTACAGATCCCTGAGGTACACCACTGGTGACAAGTCCAAGCTTCGAATATATTCCATTAACTACAACCCTCTGTTGCCTGTCACTCAGCCACTGCCTTACCCATTCAACAATATTGGAATCCAAACTTAAAGATTGCAGTTTATTGATAAGCCTTCTATGTGCAACAGTGTCAAAAGCCTTACTGAAATCTAGGTAAGCAATGTCTACTGCACCACCCTGATCTATAATTTTAGTTACCCAATCAAAAAAATCAATAAGATTAGTTTGGCATGATCTCCCTGAAGTAAACCCATGTTGTCTCTGATCTTGAAATCCATGTGTTTTTAGATGTTCATCAATCCTATCCTTTAACATGGTTTCCATCACTTTCCCCACTACTGAAGTAAGGCTTACTGGCCTATAGTTGCCCGACTCCTCCCTATTACCTTTCTTGTAAATGGGCACAACATTCGCTAACTTCCAATCTTCTGGGACTACTCCTGTCATATAATAATAATAATAATAATAATAATAATAATAATAATAATAATAACAACAAAGTATTTAACCAGGAAATGTACATATAGATTACTCTGGTTTTCAAGTATGTCCTGGGGAAGTTACCTTAGCCCAACATCCAGGGGTTGTTGCTATATGATTGGTTTACAGTTTTTTTTCACTACATTTGTCTTTTAATGACTGTTTATAAAACGGCAGGATACAACCATAAATGTGATATAGAGTAGGCATGGTGGCTATTGAACAAACAGAACAGATTTAGATTTAGACTTAATGCATTTTAGGAGGTATAGTACTTGCCAGTATTTTAAAATACCAAACCAGAGTGTTATTGGAGGTACTAAACATGAGTATGTAGGGGAATAATGAACTAAAAGTAGCTATAGAGAATAGTGATAGATATAATAAATACAATGTTGATGGTTATATACTGTTGAAGCGTTGTGATGAACAACTCAATTGAACTTCTCTTCTAATGCAAGACAATTAAAAATTAATCATCCAGGGTTGCACTGGTCCCAGTTTGCAAAATGCATTTTTCATAAGCTTCCTGGGGGAGAGCAATCAAAGAGGCTGATCATCTTCCTTTCTGATCTCTACAGGAGAGGGAAAGATTGAGTGAAATGAGGATTACAGGAACGGTCCCAAAAGAGTCAGTTCTCCCAATTCATGGAATGGGATGGACTCCTTTGGTGCTTATTCTTAATTAACTTTCAGCCACTTTTAATTTGATACTTTAGATCTGCAATTATTTAGTCTGTCTCTTAGCTGACTACATCTACATTTCTTGTTAACAGAGGCTGATAAAGGTCCATCCACTTTTATGTTTCTGCGCCCTTTTAATATGCACATTTTGGCACAAATGAAATGCATTCAAAGGTCTGAAAAGGTCATAAAAGAAAATCAACACTATAATCCTGCATTTGTGGCTATAAAATGTACTTGCCCATCGCCATATGAATGTATGACCAACAATATCAGTCTTTTTGTATTACACAGACAACAAACAAAATAACCAACCTGCCAGCTACAAAACATGCACATCTTAGTGTAAAATATGAGTTTCAGAAACCTAATCAGATCCAAGCCTAACAACCCATCTAGAGAGTGTCTCCTTAAGACAAACAATATTTTTCTGGTGGAGAGGACTGCTTTATAATTATATTTTTTTCTAATTGGGATTTTATGGAACAAATTTATTAAGAGGTCCCATTAAATAAAAAGCAGAACTGGATGCTTTCCCTTATAAAATATTAGCAGTGCTTAATGCATCTAGACTAATATGTTGGCAAGAAAGAGCCAGTGTGTTACATTGTTTTAAATTGCACTTGATTCAGTATAAAATGATAAAAGTGGTGTTTTGTATTGCAATAATACTTTATCAATGTTGAAAAAAAAGAAATTACTGTAACTGTAAAGTTCGTTGGGCTCCTGTCCTCCACTTACCAATTGTTTGGCATTTAAAAAATTTCCACATTACAGGATGCTTCATATTTTGCAGATCTTTCTTTACTTAGCTCTATAGCAGCAAAGAAAATATATAGAAACAAAGAGCCAATCAAAAGTAAGTAATGTGGAGATTAGACGGAGTGAACTTCTTTGATCTTTGATGCAACATTCAAAGGACAGGTCAGAGTTTTTTGTCCCCGTCTGTCCCCTTCTACTTGGGCTTTACTCCATTTCAATCGATTAGACTCTGCCTGCCTCCTAACTATCCTTTCTGGGTACTCATTGCCCATTGTGCCAGCAGTTTCTGGTGTTTTGTGCTTTCCCACTGCGCCAACTGAAGCTCAGCTCCTCATAGATCATTGGTGGTTCACGGCAGTCATCTTGGATCTCGCATCTTGCAATATCCGCTGCATCCACCTTTGTGCCAAGAGCCATGATTCAGGTGCTAGCTACTCCCTTAGCATGTGTGCATATTCCAGACAAGCTATACTCCGCTCCAGCTTCAGACCCTACTTGGTTATTACTTCCACTGGCTTGGGAACCATCTCTTAGGTCAGTGTATTGAACCTGGGTTATTTTATGCATGCTGGTGGATGCTTTACTGCCCTCCTTAGTTTTGGGGTGTTTGACTGCATAGTTTTATGCCAAAGGAGCGTGGATGTGCTAAGTCTTAGAAGAATGTGATTTACAAGTCTCAAACTCATAAGCCTTGGTTTTTCAGCTAGTGTTTAGCATCGTAGCATAACATCACAGGGAGCATAGTTAGGTGCCTGCGGGGATTTGTTAATAATATACACTGTGTCAAAAGAGCTTGTTTCATCAGTAAAATGGATGACACTAGTCTTCTAATAAAAAAGTTCCTTCAAGGAAACCATCTCCAGGACTCTTCTAACTTTTATGTTCTTTCTCCTAGGTTTTTCATTGAGAAAGTTCACTCAATGAGAGTTATAAGCCTGACTATAATTGTTGCAGTGCTTTTCTGAGTGCTGTCAAGCCTTGTCGAAGATCAATAACATCCTTCTTGAGAGCATGAATAAATGTGGTCACAACCTGCACCTCTGTCTTGACCACTGCTAGTTTAGCTGCAAGGATTTGTTGTCTGTTGGCAAGTAGGTTTTGTATGTCATATTTAGTGGCCATAGTAGTATCGTCCATTGCCTGTGGGGCCTCATGGTCTGTTGGAGCTGGGACCGTTTTGGAAAGGTGTGGCGTTCAAGAGAGCTGGTGTTTTAGTTGGAGGTTAGTGTAACATTTGGCCTATATCACGCTGTGCCTTTGCGGTGGATTGGAGAGGCTTGTGGGATCTTGTGGACTTGTGGGTTTATCAAGGTTCTTGACAGCAGTTATTGCTGCACTTCACGTTCAGCTTGAAGTATTCAGCTTGAAGTTTTCGCACCCGGGGTGAGAAAGAAAGGTATCTGCGTGTTCAGCAGTATGCCCTGCAGCAAGCTCCTGCAGTCTCAATCTTGGATGTGACACAATTCGCATGGTATTGTTGAGCTTACTCGGTTCGTTTGGAGCTGCTAGAGATAGCAACTGCTCCCATGTGCTGCTAGGCTCTGAATTTAACATTTTTTATTAGGTTTCAAACAACATTTGACAACTAATTCAGCATATCACATGTAGGATTATATATAGTTTTGTATGTGGGAAATTATCTTTTTAGCAAGTATGTTCCTGACTAGGTCTGCTAAATTTTAGTTTGTTGGATAAGTATTTTCCGTGTTTTATGGATGTTTATGGTCCACATTATGGTACGTGTTATACTATATTGCCTTAATATTGCCTTACACCTAAATTTAATGTGCATAGTGTTCTTATTATGTAGCAGAAAAACCATCAATGATAACATGTATGTTGCTCCCTGTAGATCTTCTCTAAATGTGCAGGTGAAACTCTACAGAATAGCATAGATTTTTTTTTATTCAAGTAGCCTGTTTTCCACTTGTGATACTTATTATATTTTGACCACCTCCAATTCTTTTATGAATATTATTTTTCTTTTTTCTTCTTGATTACCTGTTTCTCTAGAAATGAGAAAAACTCCAGCTGTTCACTTTGCAAGTCATTTCATCAAAACAAACCAAAATTGTAATTTTTAAGAAAACAATTTAAAGAAAGCAAAAGAGATGTGCCACCATTTTGGATAATGAAACAAACTAGAACAAACTGCATAACCATACTAAACCAAATAAAATAGAACACAAACATGATATATGGAAAGAGAAACTTTAGGAATAATAGAAGTATTTCATAACTACAAAGATGTACATTTTGAAAAGAACTGTACACAATGTATCTGTACAGGCACAATACTTGCCCCTACACACTTCACAATATTTTAATAGATATAAATATTTATCACAACATACAATCCACAACAAAAAAAGGTATATTGAATCCAATTGATATTACAGTATGTATTTAACACAAACCTAAAAAGAAAAAAAAATCTTAACCTTAAGATTTGTTTTAACAGTAAAATGGTTAGAAGGGGAAAGGATGAGAGGAAAGGAAAGATAAAGAAAGGGAACAGATACAGTGATTTTAATAAAACAAGAAAGACAAGCATCACATAAACACACAAATAGTCTAAATATATACCTAATGATTAATGAAACAATAATATCCATGTTGACTGATCCATGTTTCATTTAACATTACTTTATATACTTCTCTCACTGAATATATAGGTCATGTTTTAGGCATTATGTCTCTAAGTCATTACAAGACTGACTACCACATACATCTTCTGAAAATATGACATTTATTCTACGTAAAAATTGACAATTCTCATCAATGGCTCCCAAGAGTACTTTAACAAGATATAAGATCCCTGGATCATTAAACACTAATGTTGTAATTCTAAACCCTACATACCACCCGCCCTTATCCATACTTTCTGTGTATTATCTGACCCATGACTTATTTGCTTGAACATCATGTGATAAGATTTGGTTTGCAATATTTCTTATCTTTGTCATATTTCTTGTCTTTTTTTTAATGAGATCTATAGAAGCTTTGCTTTGCATTAAAGGTTTAGTAATATATTGGTAGTAGCCCACTAATAGACATGATACATCCCAAAAAAGACAATAAAATGGAGTGAATTTATAAAGGTATATGTAATGTAAAAATTAATAAATTCAGCAGAAACAATCAGGTCTGGGCCTTTGGGGTCCTGGCACTGCTCATCTGACTGGCACTGTTCTAACTAAGCGCAATTCATCTGACAGGCAATACTCTCACTCTTCCCATCTCATGTTATTGGCACTGCTATCGCGGCTTCCTGTGTTTATAACTGGCACTGCTGTCACTCTACCCTGCTCATTTGACTGGCACTACTGTTGCTTTACTCTGCTCATTTGACTGGTTCTGCTGTCACTTTGCCCAGATCCACCAAACTAAACAGAGGACTATTCATATTGCAAGCAGTCTGCCAGGCATACCCTGTAGACACCAACCCAACCTGTAAGCAGCTTAGAACCCTCTGTGCCCAACTCATCCAACTTATCCTGCACCCATGATGCCCAGGCGATGTTCCTGGCACTGCAATTTATACAATGTGCCCAGATCATCACTGCCTCTACACTTGCTTGTTTGATTGATATTGCATTTAACCTATATACTAGCCACTAAAGGTCGGCACTGGGATTTAAACATACACAGAGACTGTACAGTGGGCTCCTGGAGCAGGTATAATGATCTCTGTGCACCTCTGAGTGCTCATCAACCATTGTGTGCACAAGACCCTGGCAGAGACCGCAAGGTTCAGAGCTGGAGACCATGTGCTGGAGGTCAGTGAGGAGAATGTGGAGAAGTGGACTCACAACCAGGTACTGCTGGTCCAAAGAGTGCCTGATAATGGTGAAGATCCGTTTATCCAATCTTGCAAGTCCTTCGCCACTCGTGCTACTCTAAACAAAGCTCTGCAAAAAAATATACTTCCTGGAATCCTGCCAAAGACAGGAACAGAGTTAACAAATTAGTTTTTATTGTATAGCAGTACTAGTAACAATTCATTGGTCCAGCCTGGGCCTGCTTGGCTCCCCCAGATGGCCTAGGCCCTTTAAGATTGTGTTGGTTTTAACCTGCTGTTGGCAGCCCTGTCCACATAGCTCTTAAGCATTCTATAGCAAAAAGGTAAAATGCAAACTGTGTGAGGAAAACTAATTTAATTAGTTAAAAAAAAGGTAATATATAGATGAGGAGAAACTCATATCTAGCAAGAGCTGTAGAGAACTGGGTTTGAGCACTGTAACGCGGATATGCTGTCATGGTGTAGTGATGCCTGTCAGCCTATCTATGTGCCCACTACACACAGTGATCGGTGACAACTGTAGCCTTGCTTCTAATCTGGAAATGTATGTAAAATAATTAGCTGTACCAAGCTCAATTGCCTTCCTGTTCCACTCTAACTAGCCCAACCATAGGACAGGGCCTATATCTGATTTACCTACATTCATAATTCACTTCACAGCTGGGAAGCTTCTGACTCGCAGTGTTTCTCTGTCTGCCTAGAACTAAACCTTAATTTTGTTCATACCCCTAACCCCTTGAGCCAGAGAAAGTCTTTGATAAGTGGTTGGTCAGAAGAAGATATTAACTAGGCTGGCTGTCAAGCACATTTACTGATATGACAGATAGCCTGGAGCTTTGGTGACAACCATATTATTAAGAGGACACCCAAGGGAGCAACAAGCTTTCCTGCAGGACAAAATGAGGGTGGAAGGCGTTGTCCTTTACATATATAAGGAAAACAATTAAGCTACACAGAAAAAATCAAATACATCACATGTCCCATAGTATTTTTAATAAGTTATGGTATTAGCAGCTCATATATCATTTCCCCAATTCTTTTTTTAATTTGATTATGTCATTTTTTGTTATTAGTTCATCAGCTTTACCCAACTATAATAGAGACAACAATATGTATAAAAAATATAGCAAAATGTCCACTTCCTGGTTATATTATTATTATTATTATTATTATTATTATGGTAATACATATGGCTATTCACTAAACATTCAATAAATTAGAATGGGAAAACAAAGGCAAATATATATATAATATATATATTTTATCAAAATTTTCTAACTCAGCCATAACTATAGCTCAGCTATTTTTGACTAATTGTTGCCATTCGGATTTAAATATGTTTACAGAATAACTGTGAGAGTGTTAAATAAACCATCAAAACAGACTCAGTGTTCCAGATACCTTTAACATTTTTTTTAACCTCTAGAATTCGTACAGGTTTTTTGTTTAGTGACGTGTAAAAGGATAAAATGTTTGGGAAGACAGACATGTAAGACATTAACATGTAAAAATAACAAAAAACTGTTAAAAAAAAATCCCTAGGTGACAGCAAATTATAGCAAACTGAATATTGAATTGCAAACTAAATGGATAAAAAGATGCTGATTTTGAGAAAAAAACTTTAATTCCAGCTACACCACCATGTTGTCTTTTTTTAGCCAATGTTTTGCAGTCTGGTTCTTAATTCACTACATTCTATTTAGCAAATAAACCCCTTAATCCAAGAGATTCCCTATGTCTAGGTGAATGATAGATTTTACTTGGGCAGACCAATTGCAATAATTTTACAGCCGACTGAATAATTAGATTGAAGTAGTGATACCCACCTGCAGCTTCAGTGTCTCCACTAATGTATTCATTTATACTGAGCATAGTATGCCAGCCTGGAGGATCTTGAGCTTCAAGTCTCAGCCAGAAAGCCATGCCAAAGACCAGAGAACAAACAGGCAAAGTATTGTTAATTTTGCACTAATAAAGCTGTTCTGGCATAAGTACATAGTGGCATAGTGTGAATGATTGCCAATAGGATGTCAGGTTAGCCAACTGGTGCTAGGATTTAGAGGATTGTATATATAAAGGAATGTGTAAAATGTTTCAATACAAGTGATGAAGTACAAATACTCTATAATACATAAATACTTTAGAAATAAGTTTTATTTCAAAAAGAGGCATATATAATATACTGTATAAAACAATTTTACATGTGCAGTAGAATTGCAGATTTAGAGAATATGCTGGGAAGCCTCCTAGGAAAAAGATTTTATAAACTTCTGAAATCAATAATTAGCTGAAACAGACAGGTAGCTAAATATTCCTTTTCATAAAACATGATACTTAAATACTTATCTACAGGCTCACAATGGATAAAACAAATACTGTCTTCTTATTGGCTCGCTACATTGGTTTGCTCAGATTGGTAAAATCTATGCCATGAATTGTTGGATTAACTGTATCTCTAAAATTGCAACACAAGCATAGCAGAAATAAGAAAACATCTTTATATCACTTAAAGGAAAACTATAGTGTTAGTAATTCAAAACTGTATTCCTAACACAAAGTTCCCTCTGGCCCCCAGTGGCAAATGAAGGGTGTAAAAACTATGTCCCTCTGTTCCCTCTGGGTCGTGCACCTCCTCCTCTGACGTTATGTTATGTTAAAGGATCACCATAGGGTCAGGAACACAGACATGTATTCCTGACCCTATAGTGTTAGAATCCCCATCTAGTCCCCGTGGGCCCCTCATGCCTCCATGAATATAGCAAAATCTTACTGTATTCAAGCCTGAAGCTGTAACTCTGCATGCTGTTTGACTCAGAAAAGCAAACAGTAGATAGATGGGAGCAGCATTATGTAGCGATTTGAAAGCAAGAACCAGAATTTTAAATTGAGCACTATAGCATACAGGAATCCAATGTAGGAACTGACAGAAGGGTGAGGCATGGTAGGTGCGGGCGGACAGGAAGATGAGCCTCGCCGCCTCATTCATTATGGACTGTAACAACGCAAGTTGGGAGCACGTAAGACCACTGAGAAGTGGATTACAGCAGACAAGGCGAGAAAGGACAGTGGAATGGGCCAGCACCTTAGTCACATCAGGCATTAAGTAGGGTCAAATGCGCGCAATGTTTTTGAGATGGAAGCGGCAGGCTTTGGCGATAGACTGAACATGAGGCGTGAAGGAGAGGTTGGAGTCAAAGAGAACACCTAGGCAGTGATGATAGCACCATTGACTTGAAGGGAGACAGACACAGGAGTAGCAACACTTGAGCCTTAATGCTTTCCTACGGGGATTTTCAACACACCGGAAGTCTCATGCAAATTGTGAGCACGTCCAGCGTAGTTTTATGGAGTCAAACTCCGTAAAACTCAAGGAAGCACCTCTAGTGACTGCATGGTAGACAGCCACTAGAGGCAGCACTACTTAACACTACAATGTAAAGATTGTTTCACATTGCAGGGTTAAGAGAACAGAGACACTGCGCCCAGACCACTTTAATGAGATAAAGTTGTCTGGGTGCCTACAGTGTCCCTTTAACCTTGCCCTGGAAAAAGTGAGATCATTGAGTGACGTGTTTTTCTCCAGACATACAAACTTGTGATCAATTGTTTTCTGCTTAAGTACTATAAAATATAAACAGTCACAATGTGTTAACATTGTAATCACCCCGTTCTTTCCTGTGATATTTTTGGCACAGCTCTGTAGTATGTGCTGGCACTTTATAAATAATAATGATAATAATATAAATTCACTTATACCTTGACAGATACAGACATACTAAGCAGTTTCTAGCCACTGGGTGTCCACAGACACATGCAGAACACAGCTGGATCCCAATGTTTGGTAGACAGAGACATGCGATCAAACAGGCTATTACCTGTCATGGTAACCTAAGGTGCAATAATAACCTCTCACCCGGAGGGGGTACAAAGAGTGGCAGTTAACCTCTATACTTCTTAATCCAATGGATTGTGTAATTCTGTTTTACAAAGAGAATTAAAGTACGCAGTAAACTATTATTTGCTATCCAGCAGGCACATCATCCTGGTATCTTGTTTCTCTATATGGGTTAGCAAAGCAGTTTTTAAAAATGGTGTAAATGTAAAGACAATAGAGTTATATGAGCTGTATGCTGTAATTCCCACTCCACCCATTTTGACGAGATACAATTATTTGTATTTGATAAAGAATTTATAGTCATGTGGTTTGGGATGGATAAAGGGGAACAGTTTCTTCCCAAGATTTTTAATACCATGGTTAATTATTATGTATATTGAACAAATAAAGGTTTGTGGGGTCTTAAAAAATGAAAAATAAATAAAAATCTGTACTGCTGTATTTAGCTTGATTCAGGAAGGGAGCCTCTATCTTGGTTCTCTGTCTGTCGTTGTAAACTCTGTATCTTGCACCCAACAGCATAGAAAGAGGAGGATAATCAGTGAGGGAGATTTATCATAGTTTCCTTTTCTAAAAAAATGCAAATTACCAAACGTGGAGCAATCGCCATAGAAACCAGTGAAACTAGCAGACACATTCAATTGGTGGCCCCTTTTCAGAAAATAGAAATTTAAATACACTATCCCAACAGAGGATTCAGGCTGCCCACTTTTAAAGGTTTGCTTAGCTGTAAGAAAAACCCTCTGACTTTCTCACCAGGCCACATTTAGTTCCATTACACTGTCACATATTTCCAAACCAGTCACATTCACCCAGCCACATATCCGTTCAGATACCACGATAAGTCACATACAGTCAGCCACCTATTTACATTCACCGTGTCCACTGAATTACATATATTTACCACATAGTCATGCACACGTACTAACTCACCCAGTCAAATAGTGAAGAGCAATTAAGCTACATCCATACGCACCCAGGTATCAGTGAGTCTTCTTCTGCACTGTTTCTCCTCTAGTGTAATGTGTGCTCTGACTATGCCTAGATGGAACAGCATTGTGATATTATTCCTAAATCTCTAATATACATTTGAAAGAAAAGAGCACACCACATAAAAAGATCAATTCAAATAATGGGGATTTGCGATGTTTTATTCAATGGTGTAAATTCTAGAAAACAAACAGTTCCCTTTAAGCATTTTTTTCTGTCTTGCAAAATGTATCTATTCGCATGTGTCCCATAGGCTTTTTATAACAACTTCCCTTTAAGACACTGACTACCTGATGGAGTGCCACAGAGATGTTAGTTCTCGTGTGTCAGAGAGATGTAGAAAACCAGAGCAACAGCAGCTAAACGCTTCTCTATAGAATCCGTATAGCAGTGTACCAGCTTCCTGGTGAGAGAGGACTACATTATATGAATGCAACATGTTCCTGAATGCATAATGTAAGTGCTGCAGATATGAGAAAGCGATGGCATATTATGTTTAGCGTGAATTAAAATCATTGTATAGATAAAAAGGAATTCAAACATTGTAACTCTTTGCCATGACACCAGACTGGTTTATTGAGTTTGATGCCGTATGAGATGTATCCGACCCAGGTCTCCTTAGAAGATATCAGAATTTACACCCACTGACCACAGGCTTAATGACCAGTTTACATGCAAACTGGCCACTGAATATATAGCACATCTGTGACACTTATACTATGAGTTCCTATGTATGGTAATGTGTAAGGGTAAGAATAGTTTTATAGTTTACTTACTGTAACAAGCAAGAACAAGCTATTGTAATATCTTTATTAGTTATGCCAGCATGAATTATACATGCTATTTACAGCTGATTATTTTATAATTATTATAAAGTGTTGTTTAACTAGATACGCAGTATCATCTAAGTGTGTATACTGAATAGAGTCACTATAATATAATATTTAGATCAGGAGAATGCTCCATACCATACCATCAGTGTGCACAAACTGTTACAACCTAAAATCTTTGCATTCAGCCTAAATGCACCTATTTATTTACCTTGAACATTTTTCTTTTATATCTTGTTTTGGATTTGGATTTTAGATGCAGATAAAATGAGACGTGATGGTGGTAATATAGTTGGAGTTAACTTATCTATATTTATCCCCCCAGAAGATGTTTCTAACAAAAAAATTTTACATCCTTGTATAGGAGGCAAATCTTTTAATTATTGGGTATAATACACTAAGTGTATAAGATAAGGTGTATCCTCTGGACTGAAAGTCATATTAAAGTAGATTATTACATAATTAGCTTTTCCTAAAAGTCAAAGTAGTGTATTTTATTAGTCAGCAGGCAGAACATTTTCTAATAATGTGTTAGACGTTATCCCGTACCCAGTGCAATGAACACATCACGCCTTTCCCTTAAAGTCTTTAAGGGGAACCGCCATTAATTATAAATGATCTTTTATATAGCCTTTCCTGCTGAGTGATATTACTCTGATTGTTGAGGCCACATTGGATTTACTAGAAAAGAAATTATTGTGTTAATCTCTTCATTTTAACCTTTCACATGTTGTGATGCAGCGGTTATATGAATATAATGGACACAAATTATATGAAATTTTATAGAAACCTTTGCTTTGTATGTACAATTAATTATCTATGTTCCAGTTCACAAGTAAATTATAAAAGTGTACAATATCCCTATAAATACACACACACATATATATATATGTCAATCATGTACAAATTGCCCAATAAGTTTATTTTGTATTTTCTTTTACCTTGGTGATCTATACACCTTAGCAGCAACCCCTTTCGCCAGTGCCTCTATTTTGTAGACTGAGTTGAGACCACCCTGTTTTTGGTTGAAGCAAAAAAAAAAACTTTGGCAATTTGGCGACATTAAGTAGTAAGTTACTACTGATTTGCATGTACTGCAGAAACGTTTTCCACTTTTAGTTTTCTATTTTTCTTCAACACAAAGCAGAGATTAAATGTTGTTCTCACTCAAGCATCATTAATGCATCAATAGATTCCCTACAAGGACAATTGCAAAACATGACCTGGTTTGCTTCTAACACGTACTGCACAGACTTTAAGGGACACCGTAAGCACCCAGACCACTTCAGTTAATTGAAGTGGTCTGGATGCTGTGGACAGTGGTGTATTTAGGATTCAGGATGGTGCTCTGGAAACCCCCCCCCCCCTCCCCAATTTAAATTTCCCCCACCCCTTCCTGTCAAGGCCACACTTTAACTGGCAGATGCACACTCACTAACAGACACACACTCACTGACAGACGCATACTCTCATATACACTGACAAACAATGACATACACACTATTACTTGGACACACACTGACAGATGCACACTCTCACTGACAGACACACACACTCACTGACAGACACACCACTCACTGACAAGATGCACGCCCCCAATGACCGACACATACACACTCACTGACCGACACATACACACTCACTGACCAACACACACATTCACTCACAGACACACACATAAACACTTACAGACACACACACACATTCACTTACAGACACATACACACTTACAGACACATACACATACACACATTCAGTCACAGACACACACACACACACACACACATTCACTTAGACATACACACTCACAGACATTTCCACCAACACTCACAAACTAATGTTTTTTTTTAATTTTATTTTAAATCCACCCAGCCTCCCTGGGGAAGCTGGAGTGGATTGCTTACCTGCAGTCCCGTGCGGCTGCTGGGCGGGCAGGCAGGGTGCGCACAGGCTGAGTAGTCGGCGCTTAGTGATGCCGGGAGCAGGTCTGACGTCATATTCCAGCTCCCGGCTTCATTAAGTGGCACGGAGAGAGCTGAGCAGGAAGAGCTCAGGTGAGTATGCTCCCTCGCTGCCCGCCGCCAGCCTCGAGGGGGGCTCAAAAGTGGTCAGCCGGCCAGCTCTTGAGCCCCCCCAGGATGCGAGGCAAGCAAGGGATCTGCCTGGGCGTTTGGGGGCGGCTTTTTTTGCCGCCCCCTGCAAAGTGCTGCCCAAGGCAGATGCCTTGTTTGCCTCGCGATATACACGTCCCTGGCTGTGACCCTTTTGCACCTAGTAAAACATTGCAGCTCTAAGTCAGCCCTATGTGGTAGACAGCCACTAGAGGGCTTCTAGAATCCAAACTGACTTTTGGTCCGTTATCTGATGCTGGACCTCTTCACGGACCTCCAGCGTCAGATTTTCACCATCGGAAAGCATTGAATAATGCTGTCCTATGGGGAGGTCTAATGCGCGCGCTGCCATTGCCGCGCATGCGCATTAGGTCTCCCCCACTGGCTGAGGTCGGGGGGGGAGGAGCATGGGCAGAACCTGACCCAGCGCAGAGGGACATGGATTCAGGTAAGTGGCTGAAGGTGTTTTTAACCCCTTCAGCCCCACTGGAGGGGGCGCGAGGGAGAGGGAGACCTATTAACCCTTTAGTGCAAGGAAAATGGCTTTGTTTTCCTGGCTCTATAGGATCCCTTCATGTCTGCACCAATATGGGAAGACTCGTCCCAGGAGAATAGCAGACATTTTTTTGAGAGTTTGGTTTGAATTCAACTGTTTTGGTGTAAACTACCATTTATCTAGTAAAGTGCAAATATCAGTTCGATTTCAAAATCTAGTTGTGATCAAAAGTAATGACTGGGGACATAGATTAGTATCCATATCTATTAACAGAATAAGATCAAAAAATCAATTTTTAATTTATTTTTTTATGTTTGACTGAGAGTTATGGGAAATAGGAATATACTCTGTTCCTGTGCGTCACATTGGTCTGGTTACAATTACATGTTTGTTAGTCCACCCATCGTAAAGCACTACGGAGTTTGTTGGCGCTACATAAAAATAATAATAATAATGATGTTAAGAACATTATAGTGCATTAACTATAGCTGATTCTGTTAAGTATCCGCATTACCCCATCTTTTCCTAGTGGGAGGAACAATTGAATGAATTATGAATTTGCGCTATGGAAATTGTAAGCGCTGAATAAATAAATGATGATAATAAATGAAATATAAAAATGTTAATATTCAAATAGCCATTCTTGCCTGTGCAAAGGTGAAAAGCTACATATCTAAGAAAGAATTCTAAAATAAAACATAAAGGTCACATACTCGGGGGACAAGTAAATAATACAATCCTTAATAGAGACCATGGCCCTGTACAACAACAGTGGAAATAAATTGTTAAATTATTATACGATTTAATAAGATGACTACAACCTATCCTCCCTCACACAGTCAACAAGGTAATATCGCTGTTACAAGGAAGGAAAATTGTATGGTACATCTGTGTGTATTATTAACCTCTCCCCTACCCAATGTTCTATCATTGCAGTGTTTTATAATGCATTAGAATAGCTGTGCGAGCTATTTTGCATAGTACATGGTGTTTTATTGTTTCAAGAGATGCACATATGTAGTTAAAAGGTGAGTCAAGGTGAGTCATTTTTGCATTTAAAATCTTTAGCAATAATATAATTGTGCATGTTTAAGGCAGTGGTAAGCCTTACCCTTTAGCCTGACTGGCACTTAAACAAAACTAAAAATGTTTTTTTATGACATGTGGACTCAATTTACAATATCCATGGGTAACATTTCAGCAACAGAACTCCACTACTTATAATGTAGAATTATACCAAGATTCATAAGCAAACAAATTGTCTGTCAATGGCATGTTCATCTTTGGCCCTGCAGGCATTAATGGACTACAGTTCCCATAATTGTCTGCAAGCTTTATTACATCTCCCTGGTATACTACATTCATACCTCAAGTAGATCGGAAATATATACAAATAGAAAATAGTTTTCTTGCTATTCGTTTGTTTCTGTAGGAACAATGGGAAATCAGTTTAGTAATAAATACACAGTGGTTATCAGGCAATCAAAGATGCAGAAAAAAAAAAGAAATTTGCGACTTGTGACTACACTTAATCAAAAGTAGATCGGACAAATATTTGACATTTTTAAAAATAAAATATTCACGTCCTCTGAAGTGTTGTTATTCACAAGTGATTTTGAATTGTACATTATTATATTTCTAAATACCTTCCAAATTAAAATAAAAAATGTACAGTCGGATATGCGGAACAGCAAAGATTGTAGGCTGAGCATACAACACAGCGAGAAAATCTGCACATTCGTATGCACCACTAGAATGGCATATGAAGCAATATCCTTTTCCAGATGAGTTATTTAACAAAACATCCCTAACAATACAAGGATTAAATCACTTTTTTTTTTCTAATCTGAAACCTTATGCACTGCTATACTGAAAGTTAAAACATATTTTAAATCTAAATTGTATTGGCTTTGACAACTAAGGGAAGACTTCACAATGAAACTATGAAAGTGAAAGAAACACAAACTGTAAGATACAGTGCTTTTTACAGATTAAGTGGAGCTGATGGTTTCAAAGGATACATTGACTAAAGTAAGAGGGAACTCTTAAAATATTCCCTTTAAATTGTATCTTCTGCTTAGAAATTATGTCCTTGATTATGTCTGGCAAATATACACTTTTTTATGAGCAACCTTTTTATAGGTTATTTAAAAGTGTTAAAAAAAGAATAAAGATTTCAATAAGAGGGGTATGGATTGCCGAAGATCTTTAAAAGGGCCGTTAAAAGGACTGAAGTGCATTTCAATGACAATTAAATCTAAACCTAACATTTGCTAAAAGGCTATCCACTTCTACCCTTTCGTGGACCTGAAAAGGATTCTGGGAATATCAGAGTGTCTGCCAATCACATTTAATTTGAAAGCCCTGGCTTGCGGAATGAGATTCTTTTGAGTGAAAAGATGGACATCAATCATTCTCTGTGGTGTTTCCCATTCTTCCATCTCCCACCCTCATCTTTTGTTAAAGAATGAGCATTCTCTGTCGCAAATTAAGTCATTAAACTAGGGTCTTAAGGAATTCTGCGCCAGCCGTAAGTTTCGAATCACATAATCTCTGCATCCAGAAAGCATATTAAAGCGGCAGGATAAATGTGCACAGAAAATAAAACTGTAGCTTCAAGCTTCTGGGGTTTGCAAATCTCATTTGTAACAAGATTCCTTATTAACCACTGCTTGTCCAGAGACTTGCAAGACATTTTATCTTCATTCTCCCTCCTTGGCATTGAACCAGTTAAATAGAAAATACGCCTTCACATGCTTCCATTATCCAGTTCACACAGGATACATGGGCTTAAGGGTGTCAGTCACAGATAATATATTACATGAAAAGCCATGTACTTTCTCTCTAAGAATGCAATTACCTATGCGAAGCACAGTGGTGGATGTGTGAACAAGGAAGAACTTTTTTATTTTCACACCCACAGTGCCACTGCTTTCCCTAATTACAAATGTATTCCACCACTTGCTTAAAAGAACAAAAGGGATTCTAGTTTATTTTCTCTGTCTTTATACGTGTGAGCGTGCTTTGTGTCAGCCCATGATCTGTATTGACTTTATATCATATTGCACTAGAATCCAGTTTTGTTGATGGTGTCCACAGTTTTGGTGTTATGTATACGTATGATGGGAACAAAATAAAAATGTTGGTCAACTTATGTACAGTTGTGTACGCAGACCTTTCTGTACATTTACCTTCTGCTTTATACATGCAATGTGCAAATATTTTTGGAGGGGGGTGTCTAGAATTTCAAAAGCTTTGTTTATTCTGCATTCACTCATCTGCTGTGATCTTAATATGAGCAAAATGCATTGAAATATTCATCTCAACAAGCAATGAGGATAGCAGCATGAGATGTAGTAATAGGTTGAATGTGACACTAAATCAGCTAAGTCATTTACTAGTACAACAGCATCTGTGAGTAGACTATATGGGAATTTAAAAAAATTTAATTATCAGCATTTCATTAAATGAATACGTTTTCCTATTTTATGCTCTTTTTTCAGATTTAAAACAAAATATTGATTTGATATCTTCTAAAGTTTTTGTTCTGCTTGTGTCAAATACTCTGCTTAGTAAATGTAACCCTTCTTTAAGTCATTACCCTTGAAGGACCAATGTCAAACCACATGATCACATTCTAGTGTTTAAAAAGCATGTTCCAACAAGAAAAGCCCTGTTTGTTTTTCTACCGCTTGCTATGGATAAATAAGCAGGCTATGCCATGCCAGCATACAGTGTCTGAAGGTGTTGATATTACAACATAGACTAGAGCAGGTTCTTAAAGTGTTAAAATAATTTCTCAATTTAGGTAGGAAAATAAATGCATATTTTTTTTTCTTTGTAACAACCCTATAATACTTTAATTTACTCTCTTGTACTGTCTACTGTTATTATACATGAAATGCAAGAACCCCCAGGAGAAGAATATTGGGACTAAGAGATAACAGATAACCAATTGAACTCCAGTTTATCACAGGCCCCATAACCAAAGTTGTCATAACTATATTTCCCTTTAAAAAAAATCATGTAAAATTTATATTTAGTATTGTTTATTTACAGGCAAATTATGGTAACGCTAAATCTAGAAATATTATGTTTCGCCAGTAATACTGTCCCTGATAATCCAAAACATGGTCACTCAGCGTCTTGCAGAAATTCTTCTATTTTTTTATTTTTTTTTTACAAACACCGTTAAACCTAAGCCAATTGTTTCCTGCTGCCCTCCCATACGCTGCCTGTCTGTTTGCTCACAGTAAGCTTACAATGGTGTGGGCACGCGTGCCTGACCTCGTTCCTGCATACAGAATATTAGTAAGCACAGGAGACTCTTTTAAACTTCAGTGTGGGATTCCAAACATTTGCTTAGCACAGGAGCAATACTGCCATCTACAGGATTCTCTGTGTATTGCCACATGCGAATAAAGGTGTTGTTTTGCATTCCATTCACTTTATGTTATTTTTATTTATTTATCCAGAAGACATAGAAATGTTTATATATTGTGTTGGGTTTTTTTTTATTTCCTTCCAACATCGAGGGGAATGTGAACAATCGGCCCGAAGCATGAGCAAGTGAGAATTTTCTAGGAAAAGCAATAGTCGTTTCAATATATCCAGATCGACACAAAATTGGAACATTGCTAAGTATTCTCTGATAGAGAATGCAGGCATCATTATTGGTAGAGTGACAACAGCCACTCACCACTAACTGCCAATCTAATATATTACTTTGGCAATGGCCAGCTGGAAGACAAAAATCCCCAAATACTGCTTATGCAGCAATTCTTACTACACTTCCCTGCAGTTGAACCTGTATGAAAAAAGAACTCTGATTATCCCAGAGAGCAGGTAGGGCAGAACTTGTAACTAACGATTTAATGTTTTATACATAATATACTTCATTGCTCTCTCCTGCTAGGTCCAATCACGGTGAGAAGTACCCTTTTACCTGAAAATTGTGATTGCTGTGGTGACAACGTACCAAGAGTGTGTTTTGTGCTTTACTAGCAAGTAGCTAATCTGTGATTGGTTGAAATCACTGCAGTACACCAAAGAAAACAAGTAAAATATGGCGCTAAAAAATTATTTTGTGACAAGCAATCAATATTTCAATAAAAGCAGCACCTCCCAAGTGCAGTAACCCAATAAACACTAGTTTCTACCATACATACAAAAAAGTGCGCTATAAAATTGGTATATCTATCCAAAATTCATACATGTGACATTGACCAAAAGTGAGAAAAATCACAATATCGTAAAGTGCACACTTAAAAGTGCATAGTGTATTAAAGTGCACAATTATGACCAAAGTGCAATTGCAAAGTAGAGTGCAAAACAATAAATTTGTGTGATGAAAAAATCACAACCCTGTGGAATTCTAGTATACAAACCTACCTCACATAACTTACATAATACTTTAGACTTCCAATGTCAAGGCTGTATGGTGGTGAAGAGGAGCCTTGACACCTTGAGCAGACTTACCTGCTCCTCGTTTGTGAGTGCATATAGTATTACATATATTGACAATCTATAACAGTATCACACTATATGTTGTTTTTATGTTTTCTCTTTATGTACACATCATTGGAAGTCTAAAGTATTGTGTAAGTTATGTGCATTTTGGATATATATACCAATTTTAATATTATAGCGCACCTTTTCTGTATGAAATCACTGCAGGCAGATATTATTGGCTTCCAGCCTGTAAGAAATAACAAACACAATTCCTGACAGTAATTAGTAAGCGCTAAAAGCTGCCAACTGTTTATGGGAGTTATGTATTGACAAGATTGGAAACGAGCCCTGTGTATTGTAATAGAAAAAGATATTTTCAAAAAATGCGCACTCAAAAGTATATTGGGATACACAAGGTATGTACATTGCTCTGCTATACCCATGTTGCCTATGTCACCCTAGTCACTTCAAAGTTACTTGTTAACAATCCCACATTATTCTGTCATCCTTTTCATAGGTTTCTTTATTGTTTCTAGTTACTGATCAAATGTATAGTATGACAATCACCTCATTGACGTCTATTGATATTTCCTCCTTGAAGACTGTTCAAAATGTACTGTACCATGTAACGATGACTTTTGTACCACAATCTGTAATCTGAAGTGAGAGCATGTTTATATTAACATTACTCCATGTGCATTATCTTTCTTATTATCACACACATTGTGTGCCTTACTGGATCCGTGTCATTTGTATGAAGTGAATTGTGAATATCTCTGTATAATGCTGATACACCCCAAAAAAGATTTCAAATAAAAATAAAATACATAAATACATTTTAAAAAGTATATTGAGAGCTAAAATGCCCTACAAAGGGTCAAAATAGAGATCAAGCAAATTACATGGATAATGATTTACTTATTACAGCATCATTTTAAGAATATCTTAAATACATTTTTATGAGGTTGTCAGTATGGCATGTTCTCTTGAAAAATGGCTACATTCAATATCTCTCTCTCTCTCTCTCTCTCTCTCTCTCTCTATATATATATATATATATATCTTTCTCTCTGTCTGTCTGCCTGTCTATCTATCTCTCTATATATATATCTTTCTCTCTGTCTGTCTAACTGTTCTAGATTTCATCATTTCTAATTTTGTTAATTCTTGATCTTTGTTGTCATATTGTTTGTATTTTTTGTTACGCAGCTTTTTTCTTTTGTATGTATTTTGTACGCGTTTACATTAATATTATAATATTGTTAATTTTTTAGCTTTTCGAGGGCATCCTTTTTAGTGGTTTTCAGTGCCAATAATCCTCAATAAAACAGTATTTTGTGAATGTTATTTTTGCAATGCACCCTGAATGACTAGAAATCGGCATCAGTCAGTCATGTATATTTTAAGTTACCTGCCGTTTTTTCACCCAGCAACATGCACATATGATCAGCTCCAGGCACGCACTGACAGGATAAGCATGCCTTCAGGCTATCAACAACGATTTCAGCACATGGGTCACCAATGGCCGATATTTACTTTTCAAAGGTTCTCTGTAAGTCATAATCTGGTAAATGATTTCACCTAATCTTAAAATGTGCAGATATATTAAAAAATAAAGTATTACCGTGAATTCAGTTTCCAGCCTAGCCACAAGGAATTCCATTTTCCCTCTCTATGATTTCCCCCAAAATATTTTGCTTTCAGGACAGGTCATAGTAGATGTACGTTGAGATGCAGCCATGCATCAAATTTATATGTGCTATTAGCACTTCAACCAGATGTTATATAACTTTAAATTTTTTTGGTGCATCAGCAAATCTACAGAATCATAAGCCTTTTAGAATTATATAGATGACATTGCAGATTAAACCTGCATTCTGCTAAACCATGGGTCGTCAACCTGGTCCCTACCGCCTACTAGTGGGTGTGTCAGGATTCCAGGTGTGCGGTAGGGATTTCCTCAATTTCAGAGATTGGGTGGGCGGGAGGGCGGATGCGAGCCTGCGGTACCACTGCGACCGGGTACCGCTGTCACCATTTGCGGCCCCGGTCCGCGCATCAAACCGCCGGGGCCGCTGTCCAAGGATTTGGATTGTAAGGGGGCCCGGTCAGCGCTGGGCGCTTTAACAGCGTGACCGGGCCCCCTGTTATTACATCACACGCTGGGAGGAAGTGACTGCACGTCGTATGTATGTCTTGTGTGTGTGTCTTTGTATGTTGTGTGTGTGTGTGTCTGTCTGTATGTGTGTGTATGTGTCTATGTATGTATGTCTTGTGTGTGTGTGTGTCTGTCTGTATATATGTGTGTATGTGTGTCTTGTCTTTGTATGTATGTGTTGTGTGTGTATGTCTTTGTATGTATGTGTGTCTTATGTGTCTTTGTATGTGTGTCTTGTGTCTGTCTGTATGTGTGTATGTGTCTATGTATGTCTTATGTGTGTGTCTTTGTACGTGTGTGTCTGTATGTGTGTGTGTGCATGTCTGTGTGTGTATGTATGTGTGCATGTCTGTTTGTATGTGTCTTGTGTGTGTGTGTGTGTGTGTGTGTGTCTGTATGTGTGCGTGTGTGTGTGTCTGTATGTATGTGTGCCTGTCTGTATGTATGTGTCTTGTGTGTCTTGTGTGTGTGTGTCTGTATGTGTGCCTGTCTGTGTGTCTGTCTGTATGTATGTGTGCCTGTCTGTGTGTCTGTATGTGTCTTTGTATGTGTGTCTTGTGTGTGTGTGTGTCTGTATGTGTGTGCCTTGTGTGTGTGTGTGTGTGTGTGTGTGTGTGTGTCTGTATGTGTGCCTGTCTGTGTGTCTGATGTATGTATGTATGTGTGCCTGTCTGTTTGTATGTATGTGTCTTTGTATGTGTATCTTGAGTGTGTGTCTTGTGTGTGTGTCTGTATGTATGTATGTGTGCCTGTCTGTTATAGTGGGCTATAGTAAGTGGCTACCTAGCTTAGCCTTCCTACTGGGCATTGCTATAAGGAAGGTTAAAAAATAGAAAAAAGGGGAAAAAAGAGGGGAATTGAGGAGGGAGAGGAGATGAGCTGACACACAGATGAGAAATCATATTATGCACAAACAGAGAAGTCGTCTGAATATCACTGAAAGAGGAGACCTTCGTTTGTTCCTTGCGAAAATTGAAGCAGATATCAAATATTTAGTCTCGCAGCATCAACCTCAAGGATCTCATTAATCACTAGTAAAGGTAATTTCAATTTACTTTATTGTTTTCTCATTAAACTTTATAAAGTTAAAAACATTATAAACATGCATTAAGTAGAAATAAAAAGATAAATGTACGTACATTTATTTTTTTTTTAAACACCCTCCTTTCTATAAAATATTCTGCACTTGCGCGAAAACTGGTGGGCGGTAAGGACATTTTTCCATCAAGAAAGATGCATTAGTGGGCTGTAGGTAGAAAAAGGTTGACTACCATTGGTCTAAACATTAGTGACAGTTACTAACTATATTTCATTGTTTTCTTTATAACAAAACATACAGTTTCCAAGCAGGTGTAAAATGCATTTTTTTTACATGTAATTGCAATGTTGCTGTATATTAACAAAAATCTAAAAACTTTTTGCAGAATCTAATCCAATGATATACAAAATGTCAGCATTTAAATGTCATATACAAAAATTACATTTTGGTCCTTAAATTCAAACTTAAAATTTAAAATTAACTGCAATTTTCAAAAATCACATAATTCGAGCAAGCATTTGTTGCACACAAATTCAATTTAGATAGACATTCCCTGTCCCACAATGTCTGTGAATATGATTTTTTGTTGTTGTATTTTGTGTGTATTTGTTTAGAAATATAGACATAACGCTCGAAAAATAGCATGAAAGAAGCAAAAAGCATGCAAAAATAGTGTAAACGACCACCTACCTCACACACAATCCTGCTCTGATCTCGTGTAAATTTGGAGAGCTGTGCTTTACTGATGTTACCCAGAAAATTACACATTTTCTGTATGAATCACAAGTTTAGTTATTTACTTTGGCAAATATGTATTTTTACATATACAGAAGTGAGGTGCATTGAATGTAATGAACCATTTGTCTGCTTGAAGTAAGATGCTGAGTGAACTATATTTCTGACAGGAGCAAACTCCATGCACTTCTCAAGCAAAAAGGTATCAACATTCGGAACAAACACCTCTAAAAGTGCTCACAGAGCAAAATCTATATATTGCGCGTGGTTAGGGAAAAAACAACGTCCAGCTCCAGAAAACGAATCTAAATTGAAAGCTACATAAAAATGGACTTGACATCATGCTGTCTATATGGTAATATTACACAGATTTATGAACACATGACAGTTGTAACTTCCAATGACTGCAATACAGGTTTGTTCTGGGTTTTCAACATTTTTTTTTTATTTAACACGTGTTTCAGTTATGTACAACCAGTAGACAAGGATCACAGACATAGAATAAAAGTGTGCTAGCACAGAAAAACAAATGCAAAAGCCGAAATAAGAAAAGGGAACAGTGTAAGGGAGAAAGGTACAATCTATTCTGGATCATTCTGAACTAGCTAGTAAAGACTGGCATTTGAGTTAGGCAGACCACTGGGTGCATTCACACTTCATAAACAAGGCATATTTTTTTCTCAGGCCTAGTAAACCTCACATGAGAGCCTAACATGTATTTTTAAGAAGGATTTCCAACTAAGTCCATAACACGTCAGGTGATATTATATCTATAAAATACAATGTTTTTTTTTTTCAAGAAACAGATCCTCCCCTCTGGTGAACTAGTGTGAGAAAGCGAAGCTATGTCTGGTTTAAAAGAACCGTGAAGAAGCAGTTTACTACATTTAGAAGATGTATTTGAGATCTTTAATTGCAATGAGAATATATGGAGGGATAAAGTTGCAGGGCACAAACAGAGGCGGGACTTGATTCCCAGTACAATTGATTCTGTTTTGTCCTGATTACTTTCACAGAACAGTTTTTGTTTTTTGTTTTGTTTTGCATGGCTTCGTCTAAGCACTGTATTATGCCTTCAGACTTCTGAAAAAAAATGAAAAACCTATTGAGATTGTTTTCTGCATCTGATACCACCCCACTGGTACTGCATGATTTGCAATTACCTCTGCCTTTGTTTGCAATGCAAATGGAAAATTTGCATTGCACAGGTTGCTACCTATCTCCTTACATTTGGTAGCCTGTACATATTGGTCAGGATCTTTTTTTCCCTTGGATAATATTGTATATAGTCAGAGTTTATGTTGTAAGTCACACAGTACCGATTAATTATCAATAAAGGTTTTTTTGGTTGTTTTTTTTTTAACATTTATTGTTCCCCTCATGAAATGTCTTAGTCCTTTTCAGGTATTTCTTTTCTTAGTTTTTATGAACTTTAGGCTTAGTCCAGTTTAATCCCTAGATGTAAGAGGGCGCCCGGGGGCCTCCTGGAACCATATCAACTTAATTTTATTATGGTGCTTAAAGGTGCCTAAACTGTCCCAGAAAGCAACAGGACCAGTTGTCTGATTGATAGCCAGGGGATGCAACAAGATTCACTTATGAAAGTGCCAATTTCTATTGCAATCGGCACTTTTGGCAAAAAAAAAGAGGACAAGCTGAAGTGATTTAATTATATGTTTAACAAATACCATAAATTATCACGGCTATTCAGTAAATTTATCATATAAGGTGAATTTAAAGTGAATTTAAAAATTTTTGTTCAAAAAAGCCAAACTGGAATGTAACGGCACCCTCGGCATCAAATAGTCAAAACCGCCGTTTAGTTAATCCTCCCCTCTCACCATAACGCAAGCTTCATTCGTACCAACTCCAATCATACGAACCGCAAGCAGGGGAATACTCCAATCTCCCGAACGGAACCCGTACAGGTACTTCACTTCCCAATCAGTAAACTCACGAATCGCCGCTAACAGCCGAAACCATATATCTCCCAAGCGGCTAATAATTCCATCCGGCAGTCGCTATTCGTGTAGTGAATTCCCCTCCAATAACGAGACCAAGCTCCGCATTGAGGGTAAAACATGAACTGGGTTTACTGTGGGCTACTCGCCCGTATTTATGCAGGTCTCCCACTTGGTGGACACTCCCCTAGGGGACCAAATGGGAGACTGTAATGGCAGATGGACATACAGCATTTCAGGACACACAGGCACATATTATTCCCAGCATGCATCATGGTTTCCTCCCCTCTGCCCTGGAGATAATTGAGAAGTAATTCAATTATCTCCCAGGACAGAGGCAAATCGCCATTTTAGATACAACTCAAAAAACACATAAAAATACATAACTTTACAATTGTCGAACATTTCTCATTCGTGTAACACATCCCCAGATAGCCTGGATCTGAGTGCATATTATTGGCGAATAGCGCTCAGATCCCATACGCATAGTTCAATCGCCATGGAGTCAAAGTCTAGTACGGTCTTTCGGTATTCAATTGACTCCATGGGAAGGCTATCTGGGTTAAGTCCATTCGTGCGTTTCAAACTCCCGAACGGCCGATGTTCGTATACTTTTGTCGATTGAGAAGGGAGGTCGGTGGCTTCAGCGGTGTTCGGCGGAAAAAGTGTCCGTTTTCAGTTCCATAGAATCTGGGCCGAACACCGCTGGTCTTTCGCTTGTTTAAAATGGCCGCCGCCTCGTGGTCGACATACGAACGACGACCACCTTGCATTCGGGTTTTAATTGAGAGGTGTCTGCGGTTAACCACAACGTTCTAATTGGGATCAAGAGGTTAACCAGCAGCACACTTCTCTTCTGGGTGGCCGTCCGTTCAGTAGTTTTGTTCGGCAGAAAAGTCAATTAAACGAACAGGGGCATACGAACAGGTAATTCCACGAAAAGGCAAAACAGACGAACCAGCAATCCCAGTCTTATACAGATGGATCTGTCACATGGAATAATTCTCTCACACGGTTATTTACTAAAGTTTAAACATTGCAAAATCCAGACATTCTTCATTCTCTTTAACAACCCGAATGGGCCTGAATTTGTCTGGATTGCAGCTAGACCGAACGTCTTCAGACAGTGTAAATCCAGACCAAATGCTTCAAAACAATAAAGCTAGTGGGGAAATAGTTAAATAACCCTTGGCTGTACAAGGGTTGATAATGTGGCAGGTGGCCAGTGCTTGCTAGCCATCTGCCACATTTTATAAAAGTGTTTTTTCAAATCAATAAATTAAAAAATCCTCTGGGGCTCAATAAGGCACCAATATAACTAAAGGCATTTAAACCTCCCTAGGCTCTAATAAATGTGGAATGTGGCCTGTGAAATAATTGAAGGGACATAGTCACCCCCACCCCTGTGTCCCCACTCATTGGTGGCAGGTAAGGGCCCTAATAATAGTATTCTGGGGGAGGGACCTAGTGTGTTCCCCACCCATTGGTGACTTTGGGTGCTCAGAATAATTACAATGGGTGTAAACATTTCATTGTCCAACTTCCCAAATATTGGTATGTCCCTCCCTTCTCTCCTCCCCAAATCCTAGCCATCCTCTGTTAAAAATAAATAACCCTACCTAATCCCCCTCAACCTAATAATAGTGACGAGGGACAATAAATCTAATACCTGTTAAAAATTAATTATACTTACCATCAGAAGTTTTCTTTCTTCTAATTCTTCTTATCTTCAGACCCAAAAAAGTCCTAAATAACTTATGCCACAAACAAAAATAAAAATAGCCCAATCACAACCCCCCACAAATCTACAGAAAAAAAATAAAAACTCAAGGTGATAAAATGTATCGATCTTTGTGTTGTAGACTGGGTTCTGATAACGGGGAAAGCCCTTAAAAAAGGCTTTCAAATACTATGTGAGCTATTACATTGTGCTCTGACAGCCAAGTCTAAATTCTTTTGAGACTTGGCATAGAAACATAGAAACATAGTTTTCTACTGTTACAGGTAAGATTCATCTGTAGGAAAAGGTCACTGATTGCACAAGGTTTGATTTCCTGTTGGTAATTATAAGGCATTTGATTTGATTAGTTAGTTACTTGCCATTGATTGCTGTTTAAATTAGCTATTGTTTGCAAATGAGCAGAGGCCTATCCAGGTGTTAAACATTCCTAGTGGGTGGTGATTTTAGGAGTTACATAAGGGTTGTTGTCATTAGCTTGGCTAATATAGCTTGGTTGCCTCATCTAAGTGTTGCTTCTAAGTGTGTAGTTGGAGATATTCTGGAGAGTTTTACAGAAGCTTCAACTGTCTAAGAGTTGTGTTAAGAGCTTTCTTTTCTACTGTTACAGGTAAGATTCATCTGTAAGAAAAGGTTACTGATTGCACAAGGTTTGAATTCCTGTTGGTAATTATAAGGCATTTGGAGATATTCTGGAGAGTGTTGCTTCTATGTGTGTGTCAGGGTACCTGTTGGTGATGTATCCAGGGAGGACATCCTCTCTGCTTAGGGCCTCCCTGCCCCTAGCATTTCGGCATATTCCGGCCGTTTTCGCGCCGGCCGCGCTAGCTCCTCCCCCTTTTATGACGCGACGGCTAGCGTCGACGTCATGACGTCGGCATTTGCATAAAGTGCCGGGAACCGCTATTCCGGACCTTTTGGGGGCGTGGTCTCTATTTAGGTACAGGGTATTTAAAGGAAACCTTTACTACTGCTCATTGCCCTGTCGTGGTTCTAGCTTGCTAGTCACTCAGCGCGTTCTTTATCTTGTGTTTCCGGTTTTGACCCTTGCTTGTCTTTTGTCCTGTTGTCCTCTCCTCTCCTTTGACTCGGCTTGTATCTCGCTTACCTGTCCTCCGGCTCCCTTGACCTCGGCTTACCTTTTGACTATTCTTGCTTTGTCCTTACGTTAGTCCGGCCATTCTAAGGTCCGGTATACGTACCTCATTCTGTGCGCACTCTGCGTATTGGATCCCTGTCACTTTCCTGACAGTGTGTAGTTGGAGATATTCTGGAGAGTGTTGCTTCTAAGTGTGTAGTTGGAGATATTCTGGAGATAACCTGTAGGTAATCTGAGGTATTCAGGAGGATAAATAAAAAGTTAAGATTTGTTTGATTTAAATTATTCTCCTCATTGGAATGGCAGACTTAGTTCAGTGTAATAGTTGCTATGCATTTGTTTCACGTTCCACTTTTTGGAGGTTTGGTTGTTGTCTAATCTGTAGGCAGTTCTCTATCTTGCGGCAGGAAATTGTATTTTTGAAGTCTGAGATTTGTAAATTATCTGGTGAACAAACTCAGACTGGAACTGCTGCAAAGCCACTGCCGCAAAGACATACTAGGAATGGCAGATGGATTACTGTAGGATCTGGTAGACTTAGAGTTGTGGATAAAAGGCATTTTGCACAGTCTGTTGCTCTACATAATTCATTTTCTGCACTTTCAGAATATAATAGTGTTGTGGAGAGAGGCACTGAGGCTAGTGGTGTTGTGGAGACCAGCTTGGAGACTATGGTGAGGCCTAATAGAAAGCAGTTGTTGTTGGGGGATTCCATCATAAGAGGTGTGGAGATGGACAATGGTGGTCTTGTGAGGTGTCTTCCTGGAGCTACTGCTCACAGAGACAGAAGATGTATCTGTAATATTGTTAAGCAAGCAAAGCAGGAAGGGGAATTGGATGTACTTGTCCATCTAGGGACAAATGACTTGGCTTGCAATGAGGTTTCAGAGGTTAAGGAAATTTTTAGTGTTTTTGCCAATGATATATGGCAGGTTGCGTCCACACTGTCATTCTCTGAAGTTCTGCCTGTGCATAACACTCAAAACGACAGGCAGATGCGTATTAGGGACTTTAATTTGTGGCTTGGTGAATGGTGTCGGGAGCAAGGATTTGGCTTTATTTCTCATGGTAGCTCTGTTTGGAATGGAAATAAGCTGTACAAAAATTATGGTTTGCATCTTTCTCAAAAGGGAACAAATGTTCTCAGTGAGCAGTTCAGAGGTTTTGCTAGGATGTATTTAAACTAGGAGGGGGGGGCAAAAGGGTGATAAAACATCAATCCAATTGTCCCCAAAACAAGGACAGAAGGTGCCTGTAGCAAGTGTGTTAAAAAATGATAAGCTTAGAGTTATGTCTACAAATGCTCGCAGTTTAGGGAATAAGATCCATGAACTTGTGGCAATAATGGCAACTGATAGTGTAGATTTAGTCGCTGTTACTGAGACATGGTATAATGAGAAAAATGACTGGGACATAGCAATACCAGGGTACTCTTTATATAGAAAAGATAGGGGAGGCAAGAAAGGGGGAGGGGTGGCCCTGTATGTGAAGGATAGCATAAAATCTAGCCTAATAAAAGTTAGTGAGGCAAACATAGAGTCCGTTTGGGTTACGTTAGAATTTGGTAATCACACAGTAACTCGTGTAGGTGTGATTTATAGGCCCCCAGGACAAATTGAAGAGTTAGATAATCTACTAGTTGAGGAAATAGCTAAAATGACAATGAAGGGGAAGTTATCATCATGGGTGACTTTAATCTTCCTGATGTAAATTGGAAAACAAAATTAGCTACTTGTGCCAGGAGCACACATATTCTAAACTCACTACTGGGATTGTCTCTAAAACAAGTTGTTGAAGAGCCAACTCGTAAAGAGGCCATACTAGATTTAGTGTTAACAAATGGAGATTTGGTGTCAGATATTACTGTAGGTGAAAGTTTAGGATCCAGTGATCATCAGTCAGTGTGGTTTAATATAAGAACAGTGACTGAGTCACACCACAAAAAAACAAAAGTTTTAGACTTTAGAAAAACAGACTTTTCTAAAATTAGAATATGTGTAGAGGAGTCATTATCAGACTGGAGCAATTTAAATGGAGTCCAAGAGAAATGGGACTATTTAAAAGTTGCACTATTGAAGGCAACAGAAAATTGTATTAGGCTTGTCAGTAAAAGCAAAAAAATCAAGAAACCACTGTGGTACTCCACAGATGTGGCCAAAATAGTTAAAAACAAAAAGTTAGCATTTTGGAATTATAAAATAACCCAGAGTGAGGAAGACAAAATGATCTATAAGATTAGGCAGAAAGAGGCTAAGCAAGTTATAAGAGCTTCCAAATCACACACAGAAGAGAAAATAGCACAGTCAGTAAAAAAGGGGGACAAAACATTTTTTAGATACATAAATGAGAAAAGAAAAGTAAAACAAGGATTAGTTAGATTAAAAACAAAAGAAGGAAGGTATGTAGAAGAGGATAAAGGTCCAGCTGACTGCCTCAATGAATATTTTTGTTCTGTATTTACAGATGAAAATGAAGGAAAGAGACCTCAGTTAAGAAAAAGGATAAATGAGTCATTTATTACATGTGAGTTTACAGAGGAAGAGGTTCTATTTCAACTGTCAAAAGTAAAGACAAATAAGTCAATGGGACCTGATGGAATACACCCAAAGCTATTAAAAGAGCTTAGTGGTGTACTAGCAAAACCATTAACAGATTTATTTAACCAATCATTGTTAACAGGAGTAGTCCCAGAAGATTGGAAGTTAGCAAATGATGTGCCCATTTACAAGAAAGGTAATAGGGAGGAGTCAGGCAACTATAGGCCAGTAAGCCTTACTTAAGTAGTGGGGAAAGTGATGGAAACCATGTTAAAGGATAGGATTGTTGAACATCTAAAAACACATGGATTTCAGGATCAGAGACAACATGGGTTTACTTCAGGGAGATTATGCCAAACTAATCTTATTGATTTTTTTTGATTGGGTAACTAAAATTATAGATCAGGGTGGTGCAATAGACATTGCTTACCTAGATTTCAGTAACGCTTTTGACACTGTTGCACATAGAAGGCTTATCAATAAACTGCAATCTTTAAGTTTGGATTCCAATAAGGTTGAATGGGTAAGGCAGTGGCTGAGTGACAGGCAACAGAGGGTTGTAGGTAATGGAATATATTCGAAGCTTGGACTTGTCACCAGTGGGGTACCTCAGGGATCTGTACTTGGACCCATTCTCTTTAATATTTTTATTAGTGATATTGCAGAAGGTCTTGATGGTAAGGTATGTCTTTTTGCTGATGATACTAAGATATGTAACAGGGTTGATGTTCCAGGAGGGATAAGCCAAATGGCAAATGATTTAAGTAAACTAGAAAAATGGTCAGAATTGTGGCAACTACAAGAATGGACTTAACCCAGATAGCCTTCCCATGGAGTCAATTGCATACCGAAAGACTGTAAAAGACTTTGACTCCATGGCGATTGAACTATTCGCTAAGAATATGCACTCAGATCCAGGCTATCTGGGGATACGGTGAAAGGAATGGAATATGTTCGGTAGTTGTGTAATTATTTATTTTTATGTGGTTTTTATGTTTCATCTAAAATGTTGATTTGCCTCTGTCCTGGGAGATAATTGAATTACTTCTCAATTATCTCCAGGGCAGAGGGGAGGAAACCATGATGCATGCTGGGAATATTATGTGCCTGTGTGTCCTAACATGCTAAATGTCTGTCTGCCATTACAGTCTCCCATTTGGTCCCCTAGGGGAGTGTTCACCAAGTGGGAGACCTGCATAAATACGGGCGGGTAGCCCACAGTAAACCCAGTTCTTGTTTTACCCTCAATGCGGAGCTTGGTCTCGTTATTGGGGGAATTTACTACACACGAATAGCAACTGATTGCTGGGACCGTAAGCCACTTGGATGAAATATTGATTCGGCTGTTAGCAGCGATTCGTGGGTTTACCGCTCGAGAGTTGGAGTATCCGTACAGGTCCCGTTCGGGAGGTTGGCCCATTCCCCTGCTTGCAGTTCGTACGATTGGAGTCTATACGAATGGAGTTTACAGTAGTGCGAGCGGGGAGAATTAACTAAACGGTGGTTTTGACTATTTGATGCTGAGGGTGCCGTTACAGTGTACCTCCCACCAGCTCTATATTTGAGTAGCTAAGTCCAAATATAAAAGAAAAAAACTGTGTGATAAATATAGGCTAATACTGATCCCCTCCAAGAAAAAAGAACACAGATATAAATGTTAAAAACAAAAACAAAAATCAAAGCTAAAATATCTAACGGAGTGTATGGTGTATATCTCTATAGTAGTCAAAATTCTGCAGCATCGTCCCATGTCATTAGAACACCATTACACAGAACCATCCCAACGCGTTTCGCCACTAACTGGCTCTTCCAGGGGAACCGAGTATTGCAAGACCGGAGGTTTATATCGGAAACCTCCATCATTGATGGGGTAAAGACCTTCACCAAGCTGGAATCGTGTGAGCCCGGGGTGAGCGTAATATTTTCTTTATTGATCAACAAGATGTAAAAAAAAAAAAATAGCTATAGTAATGGGGGAACAAGCAGGAAGGAACAAATGTCTAATGTGTTTTCATACTTACAAGCACTTCATCAGAGACTAGAGAACAGATGAAGTTTAAAGGGAAGTTTAAACTCCACTGCTCAAATACAAAATAAATCAAAATCACTGTTTAGTAGATATACTCCAAATGAAAACATGCATGTATTTAATTGTGCATTTTTTTATTGGCAGTATATAGAAAAGCAGCTTGCAAATTCTGCAGAACTCTTGTCTGATGCCTCTCTTCTTCTTATCCCGCCCAGACTTTCTGTGGTTGTCCATTCACAGACTTTCCAATTCAACTCAATGAGAAGCCTTTGCGAGGCATGTGCTCTGAGCAATTGCTGGCTCTTGAGTTTAGCTCCACAGAGCTAACCAAACCAGTAAATAACAAGACCTGTTGTCTGCTTGAAAGCCAGAGGGGTGTAACCAGGTTAATTTATAAGAGTGTCAATTTCTATTGAAATCTGCACTTTTTGCAAAATGAAAAAGAAGACACACTTTTCACGCACAAAGCATTTCAGCAAGCTAATGTCACATACATGTTTTCAGCACCGATATCCCTTGGAGCTGGTGCAGACTCTGACTCTGCCCCTCCCTTGTTGATATCAGCCTGCAGGGGAGACCTTATGCACATTAGGACTTACCCCATAGTAATGCATTATACAGTGCTTTCCTATAGGGTTTTGAGTGACACTGGATGTCCTCATGCATATCATAAAGATGTCCAGCGTCAGTTAGGCCACCAGAAGTCGCCTAACGACCTGGAAGAGGTGGAGTTAACCCACAAAGGTAATTATTGCAGTTTATTAAAAACAGTAATAATTACCTTTGCTGGGTTAAGGGACATGGAACGTGCACCCAGATCACTTCAATGAGCTGAAGTGGTCTGGGTGCGTATAGTGTCCATTTAAGCACCTAAATTCAATTTCTAAAATGACAATTCCTTGCACTTTTTGCACACACTTTTTATACAGTATTTCAGCAAGCTCAAGTGCTTGAGGGGTCTGGAGTGTCCCTTTAAGCACCTAAACCGAACACTATTTTAGTTCAACAGAGCCTTTTGTCGTGCTTGACTGTGCTGGGCCAAACTGCCAATTTCTTGTGGGTAATAACATTTGTCCAGTACTTTTTTTGAATGCCTCTTTTCAGTAAATATTGTGGCATTGCTATTCTGGGTCATATGACACCAGGTGGGTGTGTTTGAAATGAATGGTGATAACATTCTCAATCGCCCGGCAAAAAATGACATCAATCAATACTGCCCAACCATTTTACGGTGGTTGCAATAATATTTTTAATATAATGGTTATGTAAATGTCAAATAAATTATAAACAAAACTAAACTCCCTTTTTCTAATCTTGTTTTCACCACCTGTTATAATATGTGTATGTAGACATTTTTAAACTGCGGGACCAATCCCAGTTATTGGAACTTTCACTAACATGTCAGAGTTTACCTAACTAGGGTTCTGGTGGTGTAAAGTTAATCAGATGTGTGTGATCATAAATTAGAACTGATTGCTTAAGGCATGAAAAAGTATGTCACTATCCTACCACCTTAGAAAGTCTGACATAGAGAAATGGAATAAAAATTATAAAACAAGATAAGGACAAACTGGTCAATCTGGTCTTTCCATGTTGCAATCTAGGGTGTAAACAACATCTTCAAAAAGATTTAGGTATCCTGTTCTAAGCAACAAGCAGTCACCAAACTGTGCTTCAAACATAAATTGTATTTAAAAAAAAAAAACACTGAACATGTCAAAATTTATATTTAAATATACATAAACATGTTACAAATATACAAAACAAATGTGTTATGGAATGCATTTCAGCAACTACTGAACCTTTGAAAATGTTAGCATAATATATCCATTGCTTTATATACTAAAGTATTTGATTAACATTTTTATTCCATGGCAGAGTCACTGTAAAAAAAAAAAGTCTATACCGTAAAATAAAAGAAACTTCCTCTTTGCAAATATAGACAAGACCAGGAGTAAGCAACCTTTGGCATTCCAGATATTGTGAATTACATCTCCACTGATGCTTTGCCAGCATAATGGATGGAAGAGATATGAGATAAAGTCTACAATATCTAGAGTGCTGAAGGTTGCCTATCCCCTGAGCTAGACTCATGGACATTTTTAAGAACATCTCCTTAAGCACGTCAGCGATGCCATTTGTTTCTTATTTTATAAAAGTGTCAATTGCAAGAAAAATCAACAATTTTACAGAAGTCCTTAGTTACACCCTCCTGGTAGTCAATAAGACTACCAGAAGAGTTTCCTCCTCACTTACTTTGGATGCTTGTTCAAATTGATTCTAAGCGCTTTTAATAGAGTAGCATTGGATTCAATGCTTTTCTATTAGAAACATTGTATTGGCAGACAGTAGTAATTTCTGCACATGCCCTGTAGATCCCAAATGTTTATAAGAAACATTGGATTGTCCCATAGATCATCAACTTTGATAATCTCCTGGAGTCGAGCAGAGTTGCAGTCAAAAGACAGTCTCTCTTTGGATTCTAAAAAGACAGTGCTGGAAAATTTTAATTTTTTGAAACAGTGGGAGGTCCTAAATCTCTACCACAAAGTAACACTCCAAAGTTGAATATATACATACATTTATAAATAAATATAATTTTAACATTTTAGTGTTCCTTTAATTATTATACATTTATTTATTATATATTTATTTGTTTTTAAAAGAACATTTTACGTGTTTTAATTACTAAATTTATGCTC
Source organism: Pelobates cultripes (assembly GCA_933207985.1). Classification (NCBI taxonomy): domain Eukaryota; kingdom Metazoa; phylum Chordata; class Amphibia; order Anura; family Pelobatidae; genus Pelobates; species Pelobates cultripes. Next base: position 192,227,300 of record OW240912.1, read on the forward strand.
ACAACCTTAAAGGTACATTATAGACCACAACAACTTTAGCTTAGTGAAACAATTTTTGAGTATAGATTATGCCTCTGAAGTTTCACTGCTCAATTCTATGCCATTTAGAAGCTAAATCACGTTTGTTTCTGTTTATGCAGCTCTAGCCACACCTCCCCCTGCAGGAAAATGAAATGGTTTCATTTTCTATCAGATTAAACTTACTTCAGAAGTTTTTATCTCCTGCTTAATCACATACAGGAGGTTCCTGCAGGGTGTAGCAATCTATTAACAGGGCAGGAGATAATAAATTATAAATTAAACAGAATTTGCAATAAAGGAAGAGTAAATATTAGATGACTCTTTACAGGAAGTGTTTTGTAAGGTTGTATAAGGCATATGGAAGGAGGTGTGACAAGGGCTGCATAAACAAAGTGACAACTCCAAAATGGCAGAGAATTAAGCAGTGAGACTGCAGGAGCTTGATCTATATACCAATACTGCTTCATTAAGCTAAAGTAGTTTTGTTAAATATAGAGTCCCTTTAAATATGTCAAGGGTCTTTTTTTAGTTAATTTACTAATCTGTTACAATTTAAAATTCTGATCACTTGTAGGCAATGTCTTCTCTGATTTAGATTCCCAATGCTCTCTTCTTTAAAAAAAAAAGTAGAGACTAAATATGTAATTATATTTTATATTTTTTAAAACAAATAATTATAATATGCCTATAAACAAGGTTGCACATCTAATATACACTAAAACCCCATTCACTAAACAGTGACTGTGTTAGTTGGTCACCGACCAAATAGGAGAAATATTTTTTTTTTCACACTATATTGGCTTAAAAAAAGGCCAGTTGTCAACTTATCACAGCCCACTATATATATAATGAAAACCTGCTCGGTTTTCATTGTTTCTAACCTTTCTACCCATATCTGTTTTGCTGTACAAAAATTTAAAAAAGGTCGATCTTGTTTCTTGCAGGTTGTCTGGTGAGTACACAACTAGATAGTTGTCAACGTGTTTTATTTTTATAACAAAGAACTCTGATTTCTTCAGTATTGTGTTAATTGGGTGATAAATAGTGACAAATCAGCAGTCGGAATAAGTAACACACTAGGAGAAGAACACATGCACAAATAAAAAGTAAGCTCTGTTTCTTGAGGTTTTTAAACTAAAACGGTGGCTGGGAATAAATCAAGTCCCCTCTCCTGCCCAAAAAGTCTGTAATAGTAAGCGATGGTATTGCCTGTGTAAATAACAGAGAGCGGGGGAGACCTAATGCACATGCGCGGCAATGGCTGCGCTTGCATTAGGATCTCATCAATGGAAAGAATTAATCGATGCTTTCCTATGGAGAAAATCTGATGCTGGAAGTGAGGATGCCCAGTGTCAGATAGACCAAAAATTTTCAATTCTGAAAGTCCCTCCAGTTGCTGATAACTACTAGAGGAGGAGTTAACCCTCAGTGGTAATTATTGCAATTTATAAAAACTGCAATAATTACCACTGCAGGGTTAAGGGCGATGGGAGTTTGCACCCAGACTACATTAATGAGCTGAAGTTGTCTGGGTGCTCTTTGAACATTGAAATAGTGAAATAGTGATGGAGAATGGTGTTTACTAGATAGACTAAGCAACATACGCGTGTAAATTGGATAGACTTATGTTAGACAATCCTACACCTAAGACTGATTTTTCATCTTGCCTGAAAATGGCTTTTTACCAGGCTTCTCCTTCTAACTAAAGTTCCTGTGACTAATTTTAGCAGATAGTTCCTATCATCCACCAATTTCACAAGTAGCATAAATAAATTGGGACAGTCAGTGCTCCCTGTGTAGTGTTGCTCTCTGTATAATACATGGCTGTGTGTGTAATATCCCGGGACAGTCAGTGCTATACAGTATTATACAAAGAGCAGCACTATACAGGAAGCACTGACTATCCCGGGATATTATACACACACAGATTTGTATTATACAGAGAACAGCACTATAGTATTATACAGATAGCTGAGCATATACCCCATGTCCCAATCTCTAGACTACTAGTACCTGTCAACAGCAGCTCCCAGACGCGTGTAACAGGGCTAAAGTGTGCGGCAGCTCACACAGATGATTCAGCGGTAAAGTGCACTCGCTGGCAGAGCCAAACTGGGAATCCAAAGCAGCCCTGGAAAAAAAATGTATGCCATTCCTACAAGTCAAAATATATATATATATATATATATATATATATATATATATATATATATATATATATATATATGTACAGTAAGCACACAAGCTCACTGACATGCACAAAGTCTCACTGACAGACAAAACTCTCTAACACACACACAAGCTTACTACAGACAAACTCACTTGTATAAACACAAGGCTCACTACAAAGAAGTTCAGGGACCCACACAAGCTCACTAAAGACAAGCTCACTGACACACACATGCTCACTAAATAGAAGCTCAATGACACACACAAGCAGTACCATCTTAACAGGCAAAGCAGTGCACTGGGGACCTTCCTACACAACAACTCACAGAAATAAACATTTTAATTATTGATAGACTGCTGAGTACATACACACAGTACACTGAATACGAACACCGAGAGACTTCTGAATACACATACACACACACACACACAGATTTCTGAATGCACACAGGCGTTGCTGAATGCACACAGGCTGATTTATACACGTACACACAGACTGCTGAGTCCATACACACACACACACACACAGAAATACAGACTGCTGAGTCCATACACACACACAAACACACACACAGAGTGCTGATTCCATATACACACACAGACACACACACGGACTGCTGAGTCCATACACACACACACACACACACACAGACTGCTGAGTCCATACACACACACACACAGACTGCTGAGTCCATACACACATGCAGACTGCTGTGTCCATACACACACACACATACTGCTGATTCCATACACACACACAGACACACAGACTGATGAGTCCACACACACATACACAGACTGCTGAGTCCATACACACACACACACACACAGACACACAGACTGCTGAGTCCATACACACATGCAGAATCACAGACTGCTGAGTCCACACACACACATACACACTGCTGAGTCCATACACACACACACACAGACTGCTGAGTCCATACACCCACAGACACACAGACTGCTGAGTCCATACACACAAACACACACAAACTGCTGAGTCCATACACACACCCCCACAGACTGCTAAGTCCACACACACACCTCCACAGACTACTGAGTCCATACACACAGACTGCTGAGTCCACACACACACAGACTGCTGAGTCCATACACACACATAGACTTCTGAGTCCATACACACAAACACATACACACACAGACTGCTGAGTCCATACACACACACAAACACACAGACTGCTGAGTCCTTACACACACACACACCCTGCTGAGTCCATATACACACACAGACTGCTGAGTCCATATACACACACACAGACTGCTGAGTCCATACACACACACAGACACACACACAGACTGCTGAGTCCATACACACACACAGACAGACTGCTGAGTCCATATACACACACACAGACAGACTGCTGAGTCCATACACACAGAGACACATAGACTGCTGAGTTCATACACACAAAGACTGCTGAGTTCATACACACAGACTGCTGAGTCCGCACACACAGACTGCTGAGTCCATACACACACACCTACAGACTGCTGAGTCCATACACACAAAGGCTGCTGAGTCCATACACACACAGACTGCTGAGTCCATACACACACACACGGTGGGCTGAGTCCATACACACACATGCTGAGTCCACACACACACACACACACACAGACTGCTGAGTCCATACACACACACACAGACACACAGACTGCTGAGTCCATACACACACGATACATCGAAGAGGGGGCCCAGCAGCAGACACTGTCTTCCTTTCCAGCTCCTCTCTGACTAACTCTCGCAAGACAGGCCTGCGTGCTGTGCATGACGTTGCCATAGTAACCCGTGGCAACGCTCTGCTGGCCGCAGGGCGCAGCAAAGTTAGACAGAGAGCAGCTGGAAATGAGGACAGAGTGTGCTGCTGGGCCCCCTCTTCAATGTACAGGTAGCAGGGGGCCCTCTGTGTACATATATATAGCGAAAATCGATATATATATATATGTGCACATAAGGTACGTGGGGCTCGGACTGCCAGAGTAGTTCGTGCCCCCCAGGACCGCCGGGCCAATGACAACTGTTATGGTTGTCATGCCCTGATGGCGGCCCTGCTGCTGAGTCCATACACACACACATAGACTGCTGATTCCATACACACACAGACTGCTGAGTCCATACACACACAACACACAGACTGCTGAGTCCATACACACACATACAGACTGCTGAGTTCATAAACACACACACAAACACAGACGGCTGAGTCCACACACACAGACTGCTGAGTCCATACACACAAACACACACAAACTGCTGAGTCCACACACACAGACTGCTGAGTCCATAAACACACACAAACAAACTGCTGAGTCCATACACACACAGACACACACAGACACAGACTGCTAAGTCCATACACAGACAGATACACATTCACAGACTGCTGAGTCCACACACACAGACTGCTGAGTCCATACACACAGACACACACAGACACAGACTGCTGAGTCCATACACACAGACATACACTCACATACTACTGAGTCCACACACACACACACAGACTGCTGAGTTCATACACACACACAGACTGCTGAGTCCACACACACACACACAGACTGCTGAGTCCACACACACAGACTGCTGAGTCCACACACACAGACACACACACACACAGACTGCTGAGTCCATACACACAGACACACACAGGCACAGACTGCTCAGTCCATACACACAGACGTACACTCACATACTGCTGAGTCCACACACACACACAGACACACACACTCACAGACTGCTGAGTCCATACACACACAGACACAGACTGCTGAGTCCATACACACACACAAGCTTCCTCACTAGCAGAGATACGCACACAAGCACATTAAGCCTACCTATCACTGGAGCCTGTTGCTGGGGGTCAGACAGCCATTTTCTGGCCTTTCCAGCAGCAGCAAGGTCTGCTGCTTAATGGTGGGGGCGGGGCTTATGTGTGGGAGGTGGGGCTTCATTTGGGGCGGGGCCTGTGCCCGGGAGCCTGTCAGTGCTCCCTCTGGCCACAGACAACCCCCAGCACAGTTCCAGCCCCTCTGTCCTGTATTTCCTCGGGATGTAACAGACTGTTACAGTCTGAGGGAATATAATGCCACTGCCTCTGAGCCAGCGAGATAATTGAGTTTTGGAAACATACTAAACTCAATTATCTGCTGGCCAGAAAAAGTTAACAATTTCACATTTTTCACTAATACTGTTTATAAGACCCACAAAATATAGCTGAGCTTGATGGGAGTAACATGTCAAAAATTCAAGTCAATCCGTTTGGTAGTTTTCGAACAGCACCGTGTGGAAGTTTGACCGATCTGCCAGCAAAGAGTTCCATAGATTTGGAGGCAAGAGCCGGTCTCCTTTCGGATGGATTCATACGAAAACCGCCATAGATGGAGTAAAGCTTATTCGTGTAGAATGCTCTCCTTGTTTGCGAACGCCGTTCATCTACCATATAGTTAAGTAGTACATATGGGACTTCCATAAAGACTGGTGTGAGTGTCATGCCCACTGGCCGCGTTCGGGAGACAAGATGGCCACCGTCCATTGTTCACAACACGTGCATTCGTATGCAAGAAATGACTGCCACCTGGGAGCATTCAATTAGCCTGCGGTTTTCGTATGGTTACACAGTGTTCCACATTCTAATTGGTACCCAGGGTGGTCTTTGTTCGGTAAAATGAATGATTTTCCGAACATGCAAAATAAAACGAATCAACAAGGGAATTCAGTAGCATGGAGGGCAAATAACTGAACGGTTACTGGGAAATCCTTCACATATACATATACCCAAAGTAAAAAATTATTCTCACAACCCAGTTTGCAATATCTACAATAGCAAAAACAACCAAACTCAGATCCATTCCACAATCCTAAATTTAAAATAAAAGCAAGAAAAAACATGATGAAGTGGTGACTATGTTCATATATTTTTTCTAGTATGAGGCTGACAAGAGCCCTGGGTCTTTTTGCCACCGATCAACTCCCCTAGTAGGCCCAAAGATTCCTCTTTGAATTCAAGCTATCTAGATTGACTGCTTTATTGTGTACAATGGGTCTATCTTTCAACACTGATAAATTCAATAGGTTGCAGACTAAGAATAGCGCAATTCATCTGAAGAGGCTAAACAGTGGTAGGATGTGGTATCCAAAGAAATGGTTTTCTTCTGACTGTAGGTTTTCAATGACAATGGCAATGAATCATTAATTATTCAACCAGCTCATTTGCAACTGAGCTCATAGGCACTGGGTAGTTGTGGCAAAAGCTAGGAAGAACTAGGTATTATATAAGCTTTATGGTCTTAAATTTGGTTCCATTATTAAAGACCAAATTCAGAGGTTTACAAAATGTGGGGAAACAATTTTTTTCACAATGTAGTCATTGTGCATTAAGTGGTCTTTAATGCCATGGCTTTGATTGCTCATTATCTCTGATTTGGCCAGCTGAATTCAACTAAATTGCATATCAAAGCCCCATTGGCATTCCCAAAAAGACATTGTGGATATTTGTATGTATTGTATATTTTTTTTATGACTGATTTTAGTCACACCATGCATTTCATTAGTGATCCACTTTATATTTGACAAACTTCATGTAGACTTCTCCTGACTATCCACAGAAAGGAGGGACAGCATTTTAAATAAAAAACTATTTGGTAACTGTCACGATTTGGTCTGGAAGGAGTGCTGACCATAGCAGCAACCACTATAGGTTGGAACCGAAAAAGCAAGAAAAACAGAATACACACAAATGAAGGAAAAACAAGTGTATTATTATATACAAGAAACACAACAGAATCAAATACAAAACAGATAACTCAATAAGAAAAGGGAGCAGAGCCCCTGAATACAGGGAGCATGACAACACAGGTAAACAGCCTGCTCTGGGACACAGAGGGTAACAGGATGACACCATCTCTGTAAATGGAAGCCCAAGGATTAGACCAGAAATGAAATGAATTAACTGGCAAACAAGAAGGGGCTGGTCTTAACTAAATAGGGAGGAGCAAAATGGAACGTAAGACCAGCTGGGATCTCTCAGTCTGGGTGCAGCAGCCTACAACAGAACCACAGAAAGGGTGCCACAGTTAGATAATTTTATAATAAGTGTAGAAATACCAATAAAAAAGGAACAATAAAATACACTTGGGAACTGTATACAAATTAAAAAATAAATTAAAAAGTAAATAAAAAAGTCCAAAATTAGAGGTACAATAAACGAGGACCTGATTCCTGTTTATTCTCTTGTGGGAATCTGGAGATTCTTGCTTATTCAGTCCGTTTTAACCATAAAAGAGAAAAGAGAACTAAAATAGTGTAGTATGTCACAAACAGATGATAAATAGTATATAGAGTGTAATAACCCTACTCATAAATTGTAGAGCTAGTACAAGCTCTGGTGTGATTCACATTCAGTGGCGTTGATCCCACACTGGTAGGATATAGGTGACAGTACTTCTCGCGGATAATTTAGAGTTCAGATGCCCCAAAAAAGGAGAAAGACAAGGCAAAAAATACTACTCTCTGGGATTCTTTGGTGAGTTGTTCTCCAAAACTCTAGGTGACCAGGTTAAAATGAAGATAAAAAGAGAAGAATATATGGCACAGCAAAATAAAATGGCCAAAATTCCTTTAATAATACAATAGATTCACCAGACTCAACTGTACCAGCCCGCACGGATAACAACATATGCTTTAGGGGGGTTGAGTGAGGGACAAAAGAATGAAAAAAAAACAATAAGGAAAAAGAAAAATAACACATATTATTAAAAATGTATATGAAAAAAAAAGGTGAACCATCAACACGATCGAAAAACTTTAGGAAAAAAGGGGTTACATATGTATGAAACTTATAAAACACAAACAAAAGAAAGGAGCAAAAAATCTGCATTAATCCTGTTCTATGTTTGACACCTGTACACTTTTTAAGTTCATGCCCTCCTTGATAAGTTTATCTATCGCTATAAGAACCATATTCCCCACATCCCTGTTGGAGGCGAATAACCCCCTCCTCCCCCCACTGATGGCCCAAGCGGCCTAACATTAATCTAGTGGCTAAACCACACACAGGTAATGGAGATTTTGATGTCAGTTTAGTTTAGCTTTAAATACCCCGCGCCCAACGAGGGGCCCTCCTGCTTTTATGGGGGATATACAAATGTGATACCATTAAAGCCCCGGGGTAGGGGAGGCCCAGTTACCCCAGTATATGTACGGGGTTTAGATTCATAAGGGCATCGTATATTCCCGTAGCTCAGTACAGGTACTGAAGTGGTCTCCCACCAACTTCTGGTTTTGATGGTGTTGATTTCTGTGTTTGTTTTTGTTTTCTTTTTTCTCCGCTTGGATACTGCAAATGTGTTAAACGACTGTTTTTATGCAATGCTAGCAGACACTTGATTACATACTCACTCCTGACATCTACGCCAAATAGGAGTAGATTGCGTAGCAAATAGAGTTAGCTAAGAAAAGTTACAAAACAGCGCACAATGGTTAGAGGCTCATACATCCACATCTCTCTCTAGCGCTGTGCGCAGACGAGATGGGGAAATCTGAACCCCACACCAGTCTGGCAACAGATAAGACCAGACGACTACATTTGGGCACTCACAGTGCTCAATTACCATTTTTTTATATATTTTCTCTCTTCTTTTCCTTCCCCTTCTCTTTTCCCGGTTCACCTTCCCCTTTTTACTTTGGGGCTGGGGGCTTACACATCGGGGCACAACGGTTCTGCAGTGGACAGAGGTGGGCATACTAAAAGGCGTCACACTTAGATCAAGAGAATGGCTATGAAACTGTCATCCCTAAATGTAAAAGGGCTTAACACGCCGAACAAGAAACGTCTCCTTTTCAGAGAACTGAAAAGAATGAAGTCTGACATAGTCTTTATTCAAGAGACTCACATACCGAAACAAGCTACATTCCAACTGAAAGACCAAACGTTCAGGGTTTCCTATGAAGCCAGAACTTACACTAAGCGTAATGGGGTTGCGATCCTCATTCGGAACAGCTGCCCACTACACATAGAATCCTCAGATTTAGACCAAAACGGGAGGTATATAGTGGTAACGGGTACCCTGCTATCCCACAGGACACACCTTATTAATGTGTATGCCCCGAACCAACCTGATGCCGGTTTTTGGGACGATTTACAGACCAAAATCCGAGCACTGGATCACGGACTCATCATAGTGGGAGGTGACTTCAATGCAGTTTCAAACCCTGCCATCGATAGGAGCTCACAGGGAGGTGTTCCCAGGTCCCAAGGGTGGGGAGGACAAGATAAGATGCTCCATAGGTTCATCACGGATACCGGGTTGGTGGATTTCTGGAGAGCACATCATCCAAGCACAAAGGACTTTACTTTTTACTTGGCTCCGCATGGCACATATTCAAGAATTGATATGTTCTTGAGTAATGATCAGTCGTTGTCTTGGGTCACGGGATCAGAGATAGGTTCCATCTCTTGGTCCGATCACGCAGACATCCACATTACCCTGGGGAACCTCTGTAATGCTTCCCCATGGACGTGGAAACTAAATTCATCCCTACTGAAAGACCCAGAGATTGTGGAACAGATCCTCAAAGACATTTGGGAGTTCTTTGACATCAATGCCACTCCAGATTTGCGTCCAGAGACAATATGGGCAGCACATAAAACAGTCATACGAGGGTCAGTTATTAAGTTAGCAACGGCTAAAAGAGAGTCCTTTGACTGTACGGACGTTAGAACAAAAACACAAAGACCGTCCAGATGACAAAACATTTAGACGCTTAGAAGCAACACGACATGGCATACGCACTCTATTACTGGACAATACTGCTAGAGCCATGAATTGGTCCAAAATAAAGTTTTAACCGTCAACAAGAGGATGGCCTTACTCTTCAGCCAGGGTCCCAAACTTGAACGAGACGAGGACACATTGGCGCATCCATCCGCACCGTGATAACTTGGTCAAACTATGCCCAAAGCATATAGCAGACGCTTTACTGTGGATTACTACCGCGTAAACCTCGCCAATCATTCCCAAACCCCAGAGCATTTCAGCAGACCATGAGACAGGACAACCGCAATTTCCCATTTCCTGAAAGACCTAGGACTGCCCAAGTTACCACAAGAGGCGGTTGATATTCTAGCGGCTGAAATTATCCCTGACGAAATTGACCGGTCAATAACAGCTTTAAAAGGAAACAAGGCCCCAGGACCTGACGGATTTGACGGTAGTTACTACAAGATGTTTCGCGAGGAACTTGTTCATCACTTGACAGAAGTCTTCAATGGTTTTCAGACAGGAGGCTCCCCAAGCCCCGATATGAACTTGGCTACCATTGTGTTATTGCCAAAACCAGATAAAGACCCCCTTTCACCGGACAGTTATAGGTCTATATCTCTCATAAATCACGATATGAAGCTTTTGGCAAAGACACAGGTAGAACGGCTTAACCCCTTCTTAGCGAAATTGATAGACGCTGAGCAAGTTGGCTTTATACCGAACAGACAGGTGGCCACAAAGACTCCAACGATGTTCGTTGCGCTCGACGCTGAAAAAGCATTTGATAGAGTGAAGTGGCCTTACCTGTTCATGCTCCTGACCCATCTAGGGTTCCCTGAACAGTTCATGACCTTATTAAGAGCAATGTATAGTAACATCAGAGCGCAGGTGAAGATCTCAGTAGGCCCGCCCTGCCCTTTTCACCTTTTCAATGGTACTCGACAGGGGTGCCCCCTCTCCCCCCTTCTATTTGTACTTTAGTTAGAACCCCTATTACAGGCATTATGGCGCCACCCGGGCGTGAAGGGTGTTGAAGTGGGAGGTAGGGAATATTTGGTTTCAGCCTATGCGGATGACGTGCTCCTAGCGCTCACCGACCCGGTGAACTCAAGGGGAGCCTTGCAGGGGGTGCTTTAGGGACTTTGGGACCAAAGTGAGGGACAAAAGAATGAAAAAAAAACAATAAGGAAAAAGAAAAATAACACATATTATTAAAAATGTATATGAAAAAAAAAGGTGAACCATCAACACGATCGAAAAACTTTAGGAAAAAAGGGGTTACATATGTATGAAACTTATAAAACACAAACAAAAGAAAGGAGCAAAAAATCTGCATTAATCCTGTTCTATGTTTGACACCTGTACACTTTTTAAGTTCATGCCCTCCTTGATAAGTTTATCTATCGCTATAAGAACCATATTCCCCACATCCCTGTTGGAGGCGAATAACCCCCTCCTCCCCCCACTGATGGCCCAAGCGGCCTAACATTAATCTAGTGGCTAAACCACACACAGGTAATGGAGATTTTGATGTCAGTTTAGTTTAGCTTTAAATACCCCGCGCCCAACGAGGGGCCCTCCTGCTTTTATGGGGGATATACAAATGTGATACCATTAAAGCCCCGGGGTAGGGGAGGCCCAGTTACCCCAGTATATGTACGGGGTTTAGATTCATAAGGGCATCGTATATTCCCGTAGCTCAGTACAGGTACTGAAGTGGTCTCCCACCAACTTCTGGTTTTGATGGTGTTGATTTCTGTGTTTGTTTTTGTTTTCTTTTTTCTCCGCTTGGATACTGCAAATGTGTTAAACGACTGTTTTTATGCAATGCTAGCAGACACTTGATTACATACTCACTCCTGACATCTACGCCAAATAGGAGTAGATTGCGTAGCAAATAGAGTTAGCTAAGAAAAGTTACAAAACAGCGCACAATGGTTAGAGGCTCATACATCCACATCTCTCTCTAGCGCTGTGCGCAGACGAGATGGGGAAATCTGAACCCCACACCAGTCTGGCAACAGATAAGACCAGACGACTACATTTGGGCACTCACAGTGCTCAATTACCATTTTTTTATATATTTTCTCTCTTCTTTTCCTTCCCCTTCTCTTTTCCCGGTTCACCTTCCCCTTTTTACTTTGGGGCTGGGGGCTTACACATCGGGGCACAACGGTTCTGCAGTGGACAGAGGTGGGCATACTAAAAGGCGTCACACTTAGATCAAGAGAATGGCTATGAAACTGTCATCCCTAAATGTAAAAGGGCTTAACACGCCGAACAAGAAACGTCTCCTTTTCAGAGAACTGAAAAGAATGAAGTCTGACATAGTCTTTATTCAAGAGACTCACATACCGAAACAAGCTACATTCCAACTGAAAGACCAAACGTTCAGGGTTTCCTATGAAGCCAGAACTTACACTAAGCGTAATGGGGTTGCGATCCTCATTCGGAACAGCTGCCCACTACACATAGAATCCTCAGATTTAGACCAAAACGGGAGGTATATAGTGGTAACGGGTACCCTGCTATCCCACAGGACACACCTTATTAATGTGTATGCCCCGAACCAACCTGATGCCGGTTTTTGGGACGATTTACAGACCAAAATCCGAGCACTGGATCACGGACTCATCATAGTGGGAGGTGACTTCAATGCAGTTTCAAACCCTGCCATCGATAGGAGCTCACAGGGAGGTGTTCCCAGGTCCCAAGGGTGGGGAGGACAAGATAAGATGCTCCATAGGTTCATCACGGATACCGGGTTGGTGGATTTCTGGAGAGCACATCATCCAAGCACAAAGGACTTTACTTTTTACTTGGCTCCGCATGGCACATATTCAAGAATTGATATGTTCTTGAGTAATGATCAGTCGTTGTCTTGGGTCACGGGATCAGAGATAGGTTCCATCTCTTGGTCCGATCACGCAGACATCCACATTACCCTGGGGAACCTCTGTAATGCTTCCCCATGGACGTGGAAACTAAATTCATCCCTACTGAAAGACCCAGAGATTGTGGAACAGATCCTCAAAGACATTTGGGAGTTCTTTGACATCAATGCCACTCCAGATTTGCGTCCAGAGACAATATGGGCAGCACATAAAACAGTCATACGAGGGTCAGTTATTAAGTTAGCAACGGCTAAAAGAGAGTCCTTTGACTGTACGGACGTTAGAACAAAAACACAAAGACCGTCCAGATGACAAAACATTTAGACGCTTAGAAGCAACACGACATGGCATACGCACTCTATTACTGGACAATACTGCTAGAGCCATGAATTGGTCCAAAATAAAGTTTTACGAACCGGTCAACAAGATGGATACCTTACTAGCCAGGGTCCTCAAACCTAGAATGAGACGAGGACACATTACATCCATCCGGCACCCAGATAACTTGGTCAAAACTATGCCCAAAGACATAGCAGACGTTTTTACTGATTACTATAAATCCCTTTACAATCATTCCCCAAACTCAGAGACAATGACCATGAGAGACGAGGACGCAACCGGCAATTTCCTGAAAGACCTAGGACTGCCCAAGTTACCACAAGAGGCGGTTGATATTCTAGCGGCTGAAATTATCCCTGACGAAATTGACCGGTCAATAACAGCTTTAAAAGGAAACAAGGCCCCAGGACCTGACGGATTTGACGGTAGTTACTACAAGATGTTTCGCGAGGAACTTGTTCATCACTTGACAGAAGTCTTCAATGGTTTTCAGACAGGAGGCTCCCCAAGCCCCGATATGAACTTGGCTACCATTGTGTTATTGCCAAAACCAGATAAAGACCCCCTTTCACCGGACAGTTATAGGTCTATATCTCTCATAAATCACGATATGAAGCTTTTGGCAAAGACACAGGTAGAACGGCTTAACCCCTTCTTAGCGAAATTGATAGACGCTGAGCAAGTTGGCTTTATACCGAACAGACAGGTGGCCACAAAGACTCCAACGATGTTCGTTGCGCTCGACGCTGAAAAAGCATTTGATAGAGTGAAGTGGCCTTACCTGTTCATGCTCCTGACCCATCTAGGGTTCCCTGAACAGTTCATGACCTTATTAAGAGCAATGTATAGTAACATCAGAGCGCAGGTGAAGATCTCAGTAGGCCCGCCCTGCCCTTTTCACCTTTTCAATGGTACTCGACAGGGGTGCCCCCTCTCCCCCCTTCTATTTGTACTTTAGTTAGAACCCCTATTACAGGCATTATGGCGCCACCCGGGCGTGAAGGGTGTTGAAGTGGGAGGTAGGGAATATTTGGTTTCAGCCTATGCGGATGACGTGCTCCTAGCGCTCACCGACCCGGTGAACTCAAGGGGAGCCTTGCAGGGGGTGCTTTAGGGACTTTGGGACCATTTCAGGGTACAAAGCAAACATGGCGAAGTCTAGCGCCCTCCCAATAGGAGTACCAGCGGCAGCAACAACTCTAATACACAACACACACCAAATACGAATGGAACAACAGACACTCAAATATCTAGGTTTTCGCCTGACAGCAAAACCAGAAAAATTATACTATCAAAATTATACACCATTGATGAAAAAGCTGATACGGGAGATGGAGACGTGGGTGGACAGACCTATTTTGTGGATAGGAAGAATTCACGCTGTAAAAATGAACATCTTGTCTAGAATTCTCTTTTTGTTTCAAGCGCTGCCCATCCGCATCCTTGCAGCCCCTGCAGAGGGCTATAGGGTCCTTTGTGTGGCAGAACAAAAGACACAGAATTTCCAGAAACAATTTATATAGTCCAAGGACGAGAGGGGGCCTGGGTCTCCCAAACATATATTACTATTACACAGCGACTCAATTGACTCAGGTGGCGATGTGGCACTCTCCCCCAGGAGACCGAAAATGGGCAGACGTAGAATCTCTCATGACGGGCGCGGACATCCCACAGCTCCTCCTGTGGGTCCCTAAAGAACACAGACCCGAGATAAGGCTCACCTGCCCGACTATAATCAACTCCTTGAGGATGTGGGACTCCATTAAACATGTTTCATTTAGCATCTGACCCGTCTCCTCTAATGCCATACTTACGCAATAAGGCCTTCATCCCCAGAATGACAGCTAGAGCCTTCAAAAACTTAGAGCGAATAGGGTTACAACACATCTGCCAATTGTACCAGGGAACAGAGGTCATCTCTTTCGATACGTTAAGACAGCGGGGCCACCTAGCCCCCTCAGATTTTTTCAGATACATACAACTTAAAGATTCCGCAAAATTAGCACACATCAAAGCGGCAGCCCTGCAAAAGATGACCTTCTTCGAAAGCATCTGCCTTCAAGAAACCATACCTAAAGGCATGGGGACTGGGGTAAGCTAGCCTATACGGATCATTGGGAGAGAGACCTAGGGAAATACTGGAAGGCATAGAGAGACAAGAGATTTGGGAGGCTAACCATACCTCTTCCGTACAAGTTACCCTTCAGGAACAATCTGTCAAAACTATGCTTCGCTGGTATACTACACCGGTTAAACTACATCAAATGAAAAAAAAAACTACAGATGTATGCTGGAGGGACTGCAGCCTGCGGGGGACCTACATCCACACGAGCTGGGAATGCCCTCAGATGGTCATATTTTGGAACCAGATACAGGCCCTGTTGTCGCAGGTCTTTTCTAGAGCCCCAGACCTAGATCCATGGCTATTCTTACTAAACAGATCCATAGATGGCTGGACTAGGCATGAACAAAAGCTCATCCACAAAATTACGCTAGCCGCTAGGAGAGCAGTAGCCTCAGAGTGGCTTAAACCGGGCACACTACCCATAGCAGGGGTGATAAATAGGATAAAATAGGTCCACTTGATGGACAACCTAACAGCTAGGATAAGGGGCACCTTAAAAACTTTTCAGAAGATCTGGGATCCTTGGGAAAACTCCAACCTAGGAAGTTAAATACGAACACGACCCGTTTGACAAACTTACCTACTCCAGCACACCCCCCTCCCTCTTTAACCTTTTGAATCTTTACCTTTTTTCTTTCTTTTTTCTTTGTATTTCTGACCATGCTTTAATGTTTCATAAAAATCAAAAATATTGACTACCATAAGGCATTCCGAGAGACAGACATATATCGCAGACATGGAACGTAAGAATTGAGTGCGGCTACTTCCTATCCATACACCACCATATTAGGCGATCTCTGATGACAAAGCAAAATGGTGCTTATCACAAAATAACCAAAGAGAAAGACAGGAACCGCTTACAAAAACCCACAAATTAGATACGACAATTGCTGTCCATGCATCATTAAACTAAGCTTTATATGACAAAGAGTTGTAGATGCGAACTGATAACAAACTGTTTCTGTTCTTTACCGAATGTATCTGCTAACAATTGTTTGCATTATTGTATGTCAATACAAAAATAAAGAATTTAAAAAAAATAAAAAAAAAAATAATACTATAGATTTTAAAAAGACAAACCAAATGCGTGTATGCTTATGCACACACAAAATACAGTTTTTTTCTTACAAGGCTACTTATAGTTTCATATCTTAAACAAATATGGGGATTTAGTCACACAGTATGGCCATACTACGTAAAGCGCACCAGGATATCAAACTATCCCAATATAGGTGGGGTCCACACTAATCTTAATATGGGAGAGCAGCATGATAACTGCAATACTTACTGTTTAAACTGCTTCAATAGACTCTCCTCAAATGTAAGCTTTCCTGGGGTCCAAAAGGACACCTGGGATGAAGGGATGGGGAGAGTAGATACCTGCCAAGAGGCACATGCCTAATGAGGATGCCTACTGTGTCTGTTAAACTCTGGGATCACTGTTTACAGTCTGAGGCAGCGTGATCTATGCATGGCGTTGCCCCTTCAGACTGACAGAGGACTGACCACACATTGACCACACACACACATAAACTACTACACATGCTGCTTACCACACTGTTACACACAGACACACTGCTAAATACACTACACCATTATACACTCACACACTGCCGCACACACACTACATGCTGCTACCCGCACTGCAGCACACACACTATACACACACACAGGCATATATAAACCTAAAAATATGTGCTACTGATGTGAAACAAGCCCTCTGGGTGGGGTGCTTAACCCAAAATTAATCTTGTCTAGAGAACACAAAAGGAATCGTGTCTGGACTCTAAATACACACAACTTAATGTCATATTCATACAATATTCAAGAGAAAATTGTGTATACCATTCATTTAGAAATTCAAGTCCATATATTTTTGAGTAATGATAAAGCCATTTATCATGTCGGATGACCAAGAACTATTTTTCTTATATAAATACAATTATTATAATAATGATATTGACTAGACCTAAATTAAATTAAGAAAGACGATCTAGAATTAAACCATCCAATAATATTAACTGTGAGCCTAACATTCTCATACTCTCAGATTCTGTGCTCATCTGATCATTATTGTTCACAGGGTTATTTTTGAAAAAAAAAAATAGGTCTAAATCTTTAATTAATTTGTGCTCACAGCCAAGAGGATGTAATGTTTCAGTTAATTCCAGAACCGGACCAAAATCTTTTGGTTTGACTTATCTTTCCTAATTTTCTGTGGTTTTTATCTGCACTTGGATTGTATGCTATAAAAAGCCTATGCCTCCTCCTAACCCCATTAGGATGAAAGCTTCAGATTTTATTATTCATGTTTAATAGGAGGAAACTGAAATTCCCCCAGGAAGTGTTAAAAAGGGTAGTTTTTGATGTCTCAGACACAGAGACATAACTGCAAAGATATGCTATCAGGAGGCAATGTAATATATTGGACATTAGAAAATAAAGAATGTTATTATTTTATTATCCAGAATGGCCTCAAAAATACAGTTGTTTCAGTGCAGGTATCCCCTTTGCTGTGTTGTGAACAAAATCATTTTTTATATTTATAAATTATGTGTGTAATTGTGTGTTTATAGGCTATTAGTAAAAGTGGTATATGCACAATGGAACTATAGATCTGGTATATTTCTTCTTGAACATGTTATGTTACAAGTCACTGATTTGTCACTGGGTCAAATGTAATACCAGTCAGTGTGAAGATGACACACACAACTCAAATGGTATAATAGGATGTATACCCTACTATATGCAGTTCACTCATCAGGATATTAGCACTACCTGAATTCCGTAATGTGCAGAACCATCAGTACACCATAGAGTATAGCTGTACATCTTAAAGTAATTAAACATAAATCCTTTGTTAAGTACAATGTATTAAACAAAATGCAAAATTAAACCTCGCAGCCAAATTACAATAATAAGAATAATTAAAAAAAAAAAAGAAAAAGTAAAAGAACAGTCTCTCTGGAGTCTAAAAAGAGGTGAGTAGCTTGTTTGTTTTATTTTTTAATAAACCAGTGAGGGATCCTAAATTGCCACCAAAAAGGAACACTCCAATGTTGGCGAGTGAGGGAGTTTGGAGCCCACTAAAGATATTAAGGCTTCTTTCATTTTAGCTTTGCTTTTTGTTTGATTTGTTTTGCTTGTTTCTGTTTGTTTTGTTTGCTTTTTTATTTCATCTATTGATATATTATGTACCTGAAGCATCATATACAGATAGCAAAATCACCAATGTGTTTCTCAGAGGCTTTTTATAGTTAAAGAATGGCTTTTTCCTTGGGCAGAAGATAAGTTCTGTTAAACATAATGTCACAGTTCTGAATGACTTTAAGTATTTAGACTTATTCAGCAAGTCCTGCTGACAAAGTATACATGCCATAAGATTAAGAGAAGAAAACAAAAAGAGAGAAATGCCTAGTGGGTAGAATAGGGTTGGTACATCACTGATAAATTATATAGAATCTAATGCCAGTTTATAAATATACCAGTGAACATCAAGACCATCTTTGATTAAGTCGGTCAAGACAATAAAATCTTGAAGAAGATTTCTAGATTAATTAAACACGTATATGTATGTATATTTTTGATTCAAACTCCTTCTTTCCATAAATGGGTGTTGGAATTCTCATATGTTCCTGTTTGTTGGAGTAAAATATGACCATTATATCACTTGAGAACTTTGACATTGGGCACTTAAGTGGATATATAGTGTGTATTGCTTTTATTTAAAATCTGTAGATGGATGCTCTGTTATTTATCAGTCCTTGAATATATAATAGACTTTATGTGTGCTAAGTACATGCATTGTGTTTACTGCATCTATTAATAGTTTTTTTAATTATTATTTTTTTTTATATTTTAGCTATTGCTTTTATCGTGAAACTTTCGAGTTGCTATAACTACAACCTGATGAAGACTGAATAAATAGAGAGAGAGAGAAATAGAGAGACAAAGAAAGAAATAGAACACCCAAAGGAGGGAGTAAGAAATATAGTACATTTATTTTGGAAACATTTTATCATCGGGGTGTTGTATAATAAAGTGCCACTATTCGCATATAGAATACTACATATGTAAAATAAGAGCAAAGTATGTAATACTGAGTTACAATAGCATAGTTATACTATAAAGTGGACTCCATAAATACATATGCTAAAAATAAAGAAAGACACGGCTATTGAATACTGTGTTGCAGAGCTAGTATTGTAATTTTTTCATTATAATGTGTTCATTATTCCCTGTGTTTCATTTTCTTTATACAAAAATACTTTCTGTGACTCCATCTGCCATCCTCCTAAGAAGTAACTCTTGGGTGTTCTTATATAACCTTGTTATAGTCTCCATTTATTTACGTCCACAAGAGTACCATTCACCCTGAAATCTACTTGGCTTGATCCCAATCTATTTAAATATATACAATTCTATTGTTTACTGTTTAATATGGCCTTGGTGGTCATGTTATGTCAAGTAATGAAATACATTGTAAAACAGATCCAATATCAGATTACAATGAACAAGCATTGTCTTTTTATTTTACTCACCATTACAGGTAATAGAGTTTATGGATATAATTTACCATATCCAGTACATATACTAATTAAATTGTATAAATGTATGGATTGTTTTCTATTGAGGGGCTGGAGTATTTGTGAAGTAATATTAAATAAACTTGGTAGAAAGTGAAGGTTATAAATTGATAGATGCATACATGGCTGCCATTATAAATCTTAAGACCCAGTTCATGATTTTACTTCCTCCACCACAATTCCCCTTTAAAATTTTAAAAAATAATTTTAAAAAATACGCTACTCCTTACAAAGTAACATTCTATGATTTCAAACAGGTACATAGTAATCCAGGTGGAAAAGAGACTCAAGTCCATTGAGAACAAGCTATGATCCAATTATGCATTTTATCCAAAAGAAGGTAAAATAAATAAATAAAAACACCAATTTTGAGCGTTTGGCAAATGTGACACAAAAAGGCAAAAAATTATTTATTGATTCCATAATGGAAATTAGATTTCTCCTCAGACCAGTTAACCTGCTCATATACATATTAATTGTATCCTTGAATATTCTGTTTTAAAAAATCCAGGCCTTTCTAAAGCAACTTCTACAGAATATCTAAAACCAACCTATCTGGTAGAGAAATCCACATTTCTGCTGCATATATTTGTATAATGGTGTCATATCCCTCTGACATGCCCTTCTTTCTCAAGAAAGCAAATCATGTTTTTCTAGCCTTTCTTCATAACTGTTCATAATGTTTTTCATTCCACTTACATTAATTTAGTAGCTCACCACTTCACTTTTTCTAATCCACGATACTTTTCTTAAAAACTGGTGTCAAAAATTGCACTGCATATTCAAGGTGGGGTCTTACCATGAAATCAAAAAGAGGCAAATGTATATTTTGATTACGTGAGATAATACCCATATTTATACATGGCAGCACCTTAGTAGCATTTGTAATGCATGCTGTTGGCTAGTTTTTTTTATTTTTAATTGTTCCAAAGTCCTTTTCATGTAATGTTATCCCTAATCCAACCTCATTTAATATATAACTTGCTTATTGGTTCCCACAATTTATCCAAATGCCTCGGTAGAGAAGTAATATAATATCCAGACTGTATTATCTAACCTAGTTTTGTGTCATTGTGTAATCTGCAAACACCAAGTTATTACCTTTAACTTCCACTTAAAGATCATTTATAAACAGAAGAGAACTGGACTCAGAAAATAACCCAAAGGCACTCCATGTACCAGTTATGCCCCATTTTAAAAATTTACATTTATAACTATCATTAAGCCAATGTTCTATTTAAGAATAGGATGTTAAAACTAAATCAGATAATTTCAGCTTTAATTGGTTAATACAATCATTTATACGTTACCCCTTGGGTTTTTTTAGCAGTCCCCCCAATTTTTATATATATTTTTTTGTTTAAAAATGATTTAAAATAGCTAGAAACATACCTTTAATCCAGTGCCAGGTCAACTTCTCCTCTGAACAGTTCCACGCCTCCTGTGTCGTCCTTGTGTGTCCTCACATTCAGCTCTGTGGTTCAATCACATGGAAGGGAGTTAGTGGAATGTGGGCTGATAGGAAGAAGGAGGACTGTGGGGTGGGCAAGGGAAAGGAAAAGGGGAACACACTAAATTATATGGAATTTATTCAGAATTAATGAGGAAGACAGGACTAGGGAGGCATATAGTGACGGCTAGCACTAGACAGGTTAGGAAGGGACATTATGATACAGGGCTGGCATTGGGGAGTTGAAATATTTAAATGTGGCTCATTGTAAGACAGTGTCTGTGTGCACGAGTTGTACGCATACAGTCCAAAACACTTCACATTGCAGATGCGATCCCAGTGCTGTGTGCAAGTAAAGAAAGTGATGTGCCTGTTAGCGCTGATTACAGACGTAAATATGCACAGAACTGACATTTGGCAGTCCAGAACAGAGTTCTAGGCTGCTGAGTCACTAGTGCTGCAGGTGTAACTAGCCTCTAACACACAAATGGAAATATCTCTTTATTTCAAGTAGAAATATTGCACATACAGATTCCTACCTCCATGACCACTTCTAAAAGAAGAAGTTGATGTGTTGATTGCAGTAACCTTTTAATAGTAACCTAGTGTGTGGAACTGTATCAAATGCTTTAGGAGATCAAATCCACCCTAATCTATATATCTAATAACTTCTTCATACAATACAATTAAGTGAATTTGGCATGACCCGTCTAACGATATTGCTGTTTAAAATGATATAGTATAGGACTACGTCTAACATTTTTCAGCAATTCCAAGTAAGATGTGTGCAGTAAATTGATTAGATAGATTCCGGGGCAAAATTGATTTTCAAGGGAATGATGAGAGAATGCTTCTTGCCCTAGATCCAGTTCAAGGACTTGTTGTCAAGTTATAGATAAGCATATGAGGGATGTTACAGTGTAAATTGAATTTAGGTTGCTGCAACTGTGTCAGAGACCCTGACCCTCTTCCCATGTTACAAGAAGCATTTTAGAAGAATCAGTGGTGAAATTTGTAAAGAATATAGTAATAATTTACAAAATATCCCTGCCTGTTTCCAATTCTTTTTTTTTTGGTGATTATTTGTTGTATTGTGGTGGAGATGTTAAGTTGATATAAATCGTTAACCTGTTCGTCGATCATAACCCCACAATATTCAATATGTCTGACATCATTGAATGGTGTGTAGAATGTGAGATGGTTGTTTTGGGGCATGATTCTAGGCCTAAGGCTGAGGTACCAGCTTACATGATAGCCTAGGATTGGGCCAAAACAAGTAACTTTAATAATTATAAAAAGGCGGCATTAGTTTGGGTCAGATATATGAAGTAAAATGTCATCTGCAAAGCCTGTGATGCCTTTTTGGCTTGTCCTGATAAATATCTCAAGTAAGGTGCTCAGGCAGTGCAAAACACAGATCCCCTGCTCCATAGGAATTGGTGGTTGGTCAAGGCCATTCACCATGAGGTTGGTTGAGGGTTATACAAGATCTGGACAAATTTGCAAATTCTGAAACATTTTACAGAAATACTAGTATTTGAAGATTAGAAAAGCTTATATTTAACCTATTTATAAATGATTTTGAAACAGGCATTGAAAGTCATGTGTCGCTTTTTGCAGATGACACAAAATTAAGTAAGGTAATGCAATGTGTGAAGGATGTTACCTAAATGCCAGGGCCAGATTTCTACTAAAGGCTCCTGTCCTGTAGAAAGAAAAGAGTAAATACTTTGCAAATAACCCTTCAAACTTCACATGCCCTGAACAACGTTTTCCCCAGGCCTGGACTGACCATCAAGGTCAGCAGGGGAGGTCACAGGATCTCCCCAGCCTGTCCATGCAGGGCCCACGCTATCCAAGCACGGGCCCTGCAGTATTCCATGGACGGCCCAGAATTAGTGTAATGTGGCCGCCAGCTGGGGAGGGAGACAGGAGAGGAGCTCTATCGTGCGGCTCCGCCTGGTTCCTCTCGCGAGATTCAGAGCGTTGCCATGGTAACGCCCCCGATCTCACAAGAGTGAACTCACCACTAGCACCACCAGGGATGGCAGCACGGTCGCCCCTCCCATGCAAAAGGTAAGAAGGGAGGGGGGATATAATGCTTGTTTTTTTGTTTTGTTTTTTTAATTTAAAATAAATACATTCTTATATAGTTGCATTAGTATGCCTCCCTCCCAACACACAATCACTCCTAAGACACACACACACACATCCAGGGCCGGCCTTAGGGGTGTTCAAGCTGTGCGGCCGCACAGGGCGTCGTGTAGCAGGGGGTGTCCTGCGGCCGACACAGCTCACACATGGAGGGCTACCCAGGTGTAGGATTTCATTATTCTCCAGCCGGGATTAGAAAAAAAACCTCCCAGCATTGCGGCGGGGGCGGGGCTTACCTTGCGGCAGGGGCAGAGCTAAATTGATGACGGACCCCAGAAGCTGCCTGCACTGCCTTCACTTCTCCCAGACCATAAATGACAGATAAAGGACAGAGGTAACCATGTATGACTGCCTGTTTGTGAGTGTGTGTGTGTGTGTGTGTGTGTGTGAGTATGTGCAACTGTCTGCCTCTGTGTGTGTGAGTACCTGTGTGTGTGTGTTTGCCTGTCTGCCTGTGTGTGTGTGAGTACCTGTGTGTGTGTGGCTGTCTTCCTGTGTGTGTGGCTGTCTGCCTGTGTGTGTGTGTGTGTGTGTGTGTGTGTGACTGTCTGCCTGTGTGTGTGGCTGTGTGCCTGTGTGTGTGTGTGACTGTCTGCCTGTGTGTGGCTGTGTGTGTGTTACTGTCTGCCTGTATGTGTGTGTGTGTGACTGTCTGCCTGTGTAAGTGACTGTCTGCCTTTGTGTGTGGCTGTGTGCCTGTGTGTGTGACTGTCTGTCTGTCTGTGTGTGACTGTCTGCATGTGTGTGTGTGTGTGTGACTGTGTGTGTGGATGTGTGTGTGTGTGTGTATGTGTGTGTCTGGCTGTCTGTGTGTGTGTGTGTGACTGTCTGCCTCTGTGTGTGTGGCTGTCTGCCTCTGTGTATGTGAGTACCTGTGTGTGGCTGTCTGCCTAGATGTGTGTGTGTCTGCCTCTGTGTGTGTGACTGTCTGCATGTAACTATTCCGGCTCCCGGCATCACTCTGCGGTGCACGAGGGAGCTGAGCAGAGCGCTCAGGGGAATGTGCTTCCTTGCCAGCACTGCCCGACCAGCCGCCCCCCACCCGGCTTGTCAGTTAGCCGCAAGGCTAACAAGACATTTGCCCTGGACATTTGGGGCGGCTTTTTTTGCCGCCCCCTGGAAAGTGCCGCCCAAGGCAAATGCCTTGTTTGCCTCACAGCTAAAACGTCCCTGACTGCAGGTCCTCTCTGCCCAGGTAGGCAGTAGAAGGAAAATTAGGAGAACTGGTAGTTTGAGAACACTAAAGTATGGTAAGACATTCTACTGGTTATTTTTTATTCTTCTAAATTTATAGTTAAATTATATGTGTGTGTGTATAGGGGTCTAGTGTGTGATTAAAGGACCCAGAATGTGTATCGGAGATCTAGTGAGTGTGTGTATATAGCCTAGGGCAGCACAAAACCAGGATACACCACTGCCTACAGTAGGTATCATGTCAGAAGTAGAAAGGAAATTTCCCTTCTTGCAGAAGTACACCATCAATTCCCATTATAAAACCAACAATAAGGCTGTGATCAAAAACATGCATGTGACATCACGGGATCCTAATGATTTTTGCATTTTAGCTTTTTAAAATGATCCTTATGATTTTTGCATTTTATGATTTTGCATTTTAACATTTTAACTTTACCATTTTACCTAACTTTAAGTTACCTAAAACAGCACCCATTCAAAATAATATCCAGTGTCAGGCCCAAACATTTTGTTCAAACCAAATGTGTACACACCTGATCATTTTTAATAATTTTTCTAACCATTTTTAAGATTTTACAAAAGGTTATTAAAAAAATTGGGAATCTTGATGAATTGAAAACTAAATTACAAAATGAAGGTCAAAATACTAAAGATTGAATAATAACTGTTTTTTATAATGCAGCTAATTTGGCCTTAAAATTTCAATTTTTAATTAATCAGAAATACAGTTTGATTATATTTTTTTTGCAATAACTTCAACTGAATATATATATATATATATATATATATATATTAACAGGATTTCAGTTATTAGCTCTGATTTGTATTGTGTGCATATGTTAGCTCATTTATGTCATTGTTTACACTATGCCTATCATTTTATTGACCTTCTATAAACAACTTTATTTATTTTCCACCAAGTCACAACGAGTTTCAATTTTAATGAGCTGTTATCCTTCCTTGTACACCCACACAATTAGTACTAAATCTAGTACAAAAAAAGACAACAATATGTAGGACCATGTTGCTCTTTTCCCAGAATCCTTTGTTTCCATGCTTAGTTTTGACATTCCCATAACAGCTGTGGCTGTATTCAAAATTCTTCATTTATATTTTGCTTTGTACTGTTCAAGTGAGTTACAATGTTATATTTGCACAATCGAGTGATTTGAAAGTGTTGCCCCATTTTATGCAATACAGAGGTTGGGATAAATATGGAGTCTAAGCAGAACCAATACAACTTAACCAATAAGATTTCTATAATGGTCTCATGTTGCCTTGTTTTTCCATTGCAATATTGTTTTTTTCCCCTCTTAGTCATGTTTTTCATTGGAAGATCAATACTGTCACTACTGAATTGAAAAATGAAATTATAAGAATTTTATTTACATTAAAATAAGTGCCACCAAAATGATCTTCCACCAAGACCCAATCAATGTTATAGACTGAAAATATGCCACTCTGCATGAAGCTATAAAAAGATTAATGTACTTTCCTTTTTTTTTTTAAAGAAATTAGTAGCTTAATGAAGTGGATAAAAACGCTGTCATAGTTTTTATTGGATCTAAATTGCATGGTAGTGTAATGGTATAATGAGTCATGACTGGAAGCTGGAAGGCTAATTTGCCCTTAACTGACATGAGATCCAACGAATTAACATCTCTGTAGTTTTCAGCCAGAAGAAGAAGCATTATTACATTTTACAGCTAAGTTCTTAACAAAGCTGTTAACAGCAGGGTTATTGATCTTGACTTCTGCGAAATGATGAAATTGGAATTTAAAGAAAAGCACATCTTGAGTTATTGCTCTCTCGTTGGCAAAGGGTATGATGTGATCTGCAGGATGTAGAGAGCAAAGAAGGGCCATGAAAGTTAAGAGAAGAGACTTGAGTCTTTTATTTCCCAAAAATGTTTTGCCAAATGGTAGGTTATAGGATGGTAACAAGCAGAACTATTGAACGTGAGCATTCCAAATACATAAGACTTTTACCTGCTTAATTTTATATCAAAATGCCTGTTAATGTAACTTTTTTATTTTTGATAGAAGCACAATTTAAATAACTTAATCCACATTTCACAGTAATGTTATGTAAATAAAATAAAAAATAACAGCCTCTTGTCAGGGTTCTTTATAATGTTTTTGATATTTTATATTTTCGCATAGTGTTTTATGGGTGTTGGAATGTCAAATGGCACTCTGGAACTAGACAGTGTAAAAAAGGCAGACTTTTGAGTATATCTAAATTCATTATAGTAGAAATTCTGCTAATGAAGAATACTTAAGACATTTCCCCTTTCGCTAATTATAATGGAACAGATGCTTACAAAGTGGATATTTTTAAATTTAAATGTTTGGACAAAGTATTAAGTGACCTGCACGTTGTTGGTCTGGCCTGTTCTTGCCTGTTGGAAAAGCCTGTGACATATAAATCACTTTGTGTAGTGAAGTTTTGTTCCTGTAAATGGCTGTGTCCTGTTGCAGCAGAGACTTGTCATATAGGCTGTTTGTAGTTAATTATCGTCTTTATGAACTTTATTGCTAGTGATTTATCTGTAAAGGATTAATTGACTATAGTCCCATTAGCTGATATCCGTGGATACCGGGCTCGATTCCATCATGAGATATTAGAGGAGGTAACTGCGTCTCTGCTAACTAAATAGCATCTTTTATTTATTTCAATGGTAGAACTGCTATTCAGTTATCAAAGTTAATCATATCTCTTGTAAAATAATCTATCCCTCGATGTGATGCCATATTGGGTTATTTAATAGCATAGGTGCATTGGATTTTATTTGCCTTTTTTATGTTTCTGATAATATTGTAAATGCCTTACTTGATTTCTTGAACGTTTGTGTCTAGTTTAGTAAACGTTCAAGCATTGTCACATCTCTAGTAAAAGTTTCTATTTCACACTCCTTTGCGATTTGTAAAAGGGGTAACGCTACGGTTGATTCTCCGATTCCAAATACACCCGATCCCTTAGTAAAATTACTAAAAGTTGGTCACCTGGCTCCAAACACCCCTATTAATGCAGATGTAAGTATCTTGCATATAACTACATGGTTCTAGCAACACACTATGAGGCACAGTTCCAATAAACAGGTCGCCAATTAAAGTAAATTTCAGGTCAATATCCAATAGTGTCATATTTTATTATCTCTTAAACAACTTAAAAAATACACAATAATATGAGTCCAGGCCAACTCCCTGGGTTTGCACCCCTCTCTGTCACAGGTGCCACATTCAAGGGCGTTATTTATATACCTTGCTTTACAGAATTTGATTCATAACAACACTCTGATAGGTTGCTATCAAACAACCAATCAAAGAGTTATGAGTCAAATTACACAGCATGGAAAAATTCCAAAGAACTTTCCCACACTGTGTAAAATGATACAGAGCACTCTGATTGGTTGGATTTCAAGCCAGCCAATCAGAGTGCTGTGACAGGTAAACTTAGAGACTTGCCTGTCAGTCTCTTCATTTGCTTGTCAGAGCACTCTGATTGGTTGGCTTAAGCCAACCAATCAGAGCGCTCTCAGCCTAATTGCAGGGTGTGGGAAGGTTTTATGAGCCTTTCCCCGCCCTGCGGAGCTCATTCTGCACTGTGCCTTTCATGGGTGAAGATGGATTATTTTTTTGGAGTCTGTTTTTTTTTCCGTCTGGTTTTTTTTTTTTGCGCTCTGGTTTTTTTATATTATTTTCAAAGTGCAATCGGTATTATGGACTTTTATTTGGCCTTTTTGGGGGTTGAAAAAAGATTATAGAAAAAAGAAAACAACGAATGGTAAGTTCTTTTTTATTTACAAGGATTTTGTTTTTTTGTTTCCCCCTCACTATTTTTAGGTAGGGGTTTATTAATTATATTTTGGATGGGGGGTGACTAGGGGCTTGGGGATCCCTAGTCACCTGCGGAGGGGTTAACATTTTCATTTAGGGCCCCCACCTGCCGCTCATGGGTGAGGTCCGGGGCGGGCAATAGGTCCTCCCTAGTTTTATTTAGGGCCCCCACCCACCGCTCATGGGTGGGGGACAGGGGGAAGGACAATAGGTCCCCTCCATTTTCATTTAGGGGCACCACCCACGGCTCAGGGGTGGGGGCCAGGGGGAGGACAATAGATGCCCCCCTTTATTGTAATTTAGGGCCCTGACCCGCCATTCAGGGGTGGGGGCTGGGCGGAGGACAGTAGGTTCCCCCCTACATTTTCATTTAGGGCCCCCACCCGCCATTCAGGGGTGGGTGCCGAGGGGAGGACAATAGGTCCCCCCTTATTATAATTTAGGGCCCCCACCCACCGCTCATGGGTGGGGGCCAGGGTGGAGGACAATAGGTCCCCCCATTTTCATTTAGGGCCACTATCTGCAGCTCATGGGTGGGGGCTGGGACACACACAAAAGGTCCCCCCCCCCTTATTGTTATTTAGCGCTGTGGCGAAAGTAACCTTGCCACTGGTTGTTGGAGGGGCCTGTTTGCCACCCTCGTGCCTAAGGACTATGGGCCATGTAAAAAGGCTCATAAAAGACCTTGTTCATGCCTTTTTGCTATTCTGTTCGGTAGATTGCATTCTCCTCCTATTCTAACATTGTCCCGTTCGACTGTTCGACTACCGAACAACTGCATGAACGAGGGACCACCCGGGAGCTTGTTAACACCTATTAACACCTTGGAAAGGTTCTCACCGCAGTGTTCTAATTGTTCGTCTGGGTCACAATTTCTATGGATAACCACGAGGTGGTGGCCATCTTGTTTGCATGAACGCAGACAGCGGTATTTGGGCATGAATCTCATGCAGCTAAAATCAGACACAGAAACTCCCGAACACTGCTGGACTTCCATCATCGCCTGCGTTCGGTGAAATCGTTTGTCTGGATGAGGGGAACAAGCTCCAGGGTAAGAACATTGACGAAGTTCGGTAGTTTGTTCGTTTTCCAAACTACTGAACTAGACCGACCGCAAGCCCTGATTCTCTAGAACTGTTTTGGGCATGGGACCATGCGTGCGGTCGGTCAAAAATAAGACTTCCAGGAAACCCCTGAACTGATATGGGTGATTTTTGGATATGTTGGTCACCTAGATCAGGGCTATCAGGGGATGCAATGTTTGTGGGGGGGTTTGTGTGTTTTAATGTATTTTGGGGGTTTTATAAAAATGTGTGTTTTTGTGTCTGGAGATAATTGAGTTAATACAGTACTTGACTCAATTATCTCCCAGGTACAGAGGAGGGATTATCTGATTATGTATGGGACTGCCCTGTATCTGAGAGCCAATGTGGTTGTGTAATTGTTTATACTGTGGTTTACTCTCAGGTCCAGGGGGTAGTGCCTCTTGCATGGGGACTTGCATATAAGGTTGCGGCTCCCATTAAATGAGTTCCTGCTTACCCTCAACACAGAGCTTTGTCTCATGTGTTTGGGAAATGGCTGTATCTACCCTGGGGATTGCTATATCACTATACTCCTCTGGGTTATAATCACTTGCTCTTGTAAGAGCAGCCTGCTACACTCTCTGGAGTAGGAGAGGTCTGCCCACTGGAAGCTGGATCCAGGGTGGGTGGAGGACGATATACAAGCTATAATGCTGGAAGTGGGGACTACAGTGCTGATGGTGTCTGGTGGAGTGCTTGGAACTCAGGGGCGGGGCCGGGGGGGCAATAGGTCCCCCATTCAGTTTAATCACCCCCACTCGCGCGGCACAGGTGGGGGCGCGGGAGGGGGGACACTAGGGTTTTTTGTTGTTTTTTTAACAGTGAGCAGCCACATGGGCAGAATGTACTAATATTAAGTAATCTTTAGAGTGAGAATTGTGGGAAAATTGCTTTGATCACCGGGAAACTAAGCACACTTTGCTCCTCTGCTGGTCAGAGATGGTCAGCGTAGGAAACGTCCATAAAACAAAGTAGTCCCTACTTTGTCTTATGTTTTAAAGAAAGCTAGAGCAGATAGGAAGAAATGAAGAACAGATCTTGACAGAGGGAGAGAAGAGGAATCAATTAAAGAAAGGTAAGTTCATGGTAGGTCATGACAGAGCCACTTTAACATCAGGTTAGCTTTCTTAAAAGGCACATTTAGGATTTTTTAACAATGTTTTAAAACAATTTAGCATTTGAAAATTAAAAGATAAAATTTATTACTTTTTGTTACTTTGCACCATCTTATAATTTATGCAGAATGTTCACAGGAATAAAATCTTTCAACATAAAAATCTTACATGTATTTTAACATGAACAAAATCCTGATTTAAAAAAATAAAATGTATTATATTAATTTAAAATTTATAAACTTAAAATGTTCATTATTGTGCCCTTGTAGAAACTCACAAAACATAGTAAAATAATGACCCGATCTAGAAAACTAGACATAAAATAAATACACCATACATGTATTTGAATGAGGAGAATTTCTTTGTATTTTGACCCAACCCCCCAATGACTTTGTTACCTATCCATTTAATATTATTAGGTGATCACAGCTGCCACTCTCAATACTACTAGATATATGCTGGTGTTGCAACAGAGACCTAAGGTAGTTAATTACCGTATTTATCGGCGTATAACACGCACTTTTTCTCCCTGAAAATAGGGGAGAAATCGTGGGTGCGTGTTATACGCCGGCCCTTTAAATACTGCAGCCGCCTGAGCGCTCTGTCAAGAGCGCTCAGGCGGCTGCAGTTAGTACTCACCTCCCCTGTAGCGTGGCCCGAGCCACTCTGCTGTCCGCGGTGGCCGGCCGGAGTAATAGGAAGGTGCACGCTCAGTGTGCACCTTCCCATCACTCCGACCGGTACACCGCTGATCTGATTTTACTCAGCCACTACAGAGTACAAAGTGACAAAAGGACCGAGGAGCGGGGGAGTAAGAGGCGCGGCGGGGAGTAAGAAGGAGGGGTGTGTAGCAAGAGGGAAG
Organism: Pelobates cultripes; assembly: GCA_933207985.1. NCBI lineage: Eukaryota > Metazoa > Chordata > Amphibia > Anura > Pelobatidae > Pelobates > Pelobates cultripes. The sequence continues at coordinate 192,258,919 of OW240912.1, forward strand.
CAAGAAAGCGGGGAGGAGGGGCAAGAAGAGGAGAAAGGAGTAAGAAAGGGGAGGGGGGTAAGAAGAGGGAGGGGGAGTAAGAAAAGGGGAGGGGGGGGTAAGAAGAGGGGGGAGCAAGAAGGGGGAGGGGGGGGTAAGAAGAGGGAAGGGGGAGGCAAGAAAGGGGGAGGGGGGGTAAAAAGAGGGGAGTAAGAAAGGGGAGGGAGGTGTAAGAAGAGGAGGGAGTAAGAAGGGGTAAGAAGGGGGGAGTAAGAAAAGGCAAGAGGAAAGAAGTAAGAAGAGGGGAGGAGGGAGTAAGAAGGAGGGGAGAGGAAGGAAGGGGGAGTAAGAAGAGGGGGAGGGGGGAGTAAGAAAAGGGGGAGTAAGAAAGGGGGAGGGGGAAGTAAGAAAGGGGGAGTAAGAGGGGGAGGGGGGAGTAAGAAAGGGGGGTAAGAAGTTCTTTATTTGAAATTTAAAGGACCACTCTAGGCACCCAGACCACTTCAGCTTTATGAAGTGGTCTGGGTGCCAGGTCCCTCTAGGATTAACCCCTTTTTTTTATAAACATAGCAGTTTCAGAGAAACTGCTATGTTTATACTGAGGGTTAATCCAGCCTCCAGAGCCTCTAGTGGTTGTCTCATTGACAGCCGCTAGAGGCGCTTGTGTGCTTCTCACTGTGAAAATCACAGTGAGAGCACGCAAGCGTCCATAGGAAAGCATTGTAAATGCTTTCCCATGCGACCGGCTGAATGCGCGTGCGCATTCAGCCGATGACGTCGCGAGCAAGGAGGAGAGGAGGAGTACAGCTCCCCGCCCGGCGCTGGAGAAAGGTAAGTGTTTAACCCCTTCCTCTCTCCAGAGCCCGGCGGGAGGGGGTCCCTGAGGGTGGGGGCACCCTCAGGGCACTATAGTGCCAGGAAAACGAGTATGTTTTCCTGGCACTATAGTGGTCCTTTAAGTTTTTTTTCCCTGAAATTTCCCTCTTAAAATGAGGTGTGTGTTATACGCCGGTGCGTGTTATACGCCGATAAATACGGTACTTCAAGCCTGCGAGCAAACAGTTTGAATTATCACCAAGAAATTATAGACTGCACTCTAATCTTTGAAATTAATCTACTAAGTGTAGCCATCCTCAACTTTTATTGTAATGCCATATTCAAATGGCAGTTAAAGACAAAAAAAAAATCAGGTAACAACAATCTGCAAGTGGTATTGTGTCTTTAGGATATAGAGGTAATTTGGAGCCCCTATGCTTTCATACTGTAAACGTATTTGGTAGACGATTGACATTTTTTGGCATTCGCCAATCTGTGAGATGGGCGTGAAAACCTTATGCTGAAAAGAAGCTCCCGTCATTCCAAACTGGTGCTATGCAGCATTATGTATACAGAAGGGTAATTGGGGCCATGTGCATTTTATTAAATGTATCCCTTGGGCAGGTGATCACCATTACCAAAGGGGCATGTAAACCTCCATTAAAAATTTTAAAGTTTAATACAAATAGAAGAGAAGATAGTGGCTCTCTATTTGCCCTATCCACATTCATAAAATACTGCTCTTTTAAACAGTTGATCACCTGCATACATGTGGGACAAGATATTCTTAATTTGCAAGGGCGAACTCTGGTCTTTTGAATGAAGGGCACCTTGTTCTCATAGAGTACCAGAAGGGCATATTTGAGCTTTAATACAGACCCCTCTCCCTAGGCCAAATGTTATTTTTTAAGTTGTTGAAGTTGAATTCTGATTAAGAAAACAATAAACTTTCATTAAAGGACATTAATCTATCCTTTTAAACAAGGGTTCTCTTGGCACGCTGTGTGGTTCAGAGCTGGAGATATTGGTGGTGGAAGAGCTTCACTCTTCAGGGCCACAATGAGGAAGTGGCAATGTCTGTCTGCACTTCTTTGCGTATTAGAATGCATCACATAGTGCACCCAGCATTTTTATCAATATAATGAGCCAGGACAATTCTCATTGTATTGTACTAATGAGACTACTGTCATCCTCCACATATCTAAAGTACTCTGTCATCATATACAGCTATGGGATTAATAAATATAATAAATCAGCCATCCCCAAAATATCTGCCTTACAATATTTCCAATAAGAAAAAAATCGGCTACAATGACTGTAAATATCTAGTTGCACTGTATATACCATATGTTATTTTAATGTTAAATTCTGAACTTTTGTGGTTTGTTTTTTTAATATTCTGCTATACACTGCTCAAAAAAAATAAAGGGAACACAAAAATAACACATCCTAGATCTGAATTAATTAAATATTCTTCTGAAATACTTTGTTCTTTACATAGCTGAATGTGCAACAACAAAATCCCACAAAAATTAAAAAATGGAAATCAAATTTTTCACACTCAAAATTAAAGTGAAAAAACACACTACAGGCTGATCTAACTTTGATGTAATGTCCTTAAAACAAGTGAAAATGAGGCTCAGTAGTGTGTGTGGCCTCCACGTGCCTGTATGACCTCCCTACAACGCCCTGTGCATGCTCCTGATGAGGTGGCGGATGGTCTCCTGAGGGATCTCCTCCCAGACCTGGACTAAAGCATCTGCCAACTCCTGGAAGTCTGTGGTGCAACGTGATGTTGGTGGATGGAGCGAGACATGATGTCCCAGATGTGCTCTCGGTACCTAATGGCATTCAGGCTACCTCTGGCGAGCACATGGAGGGCTGTGCGGCCCCCAAAGAAATGCCACCCCACACCATTACTGACCCACTGCCAAACCGGTCATGCTGGAGGATGTTGGAGGCAGCAGAACATTCTCCACTATGTCTCCAGACATCGGGCCCTCATACTACCCTCATGGAGTCTGTTTCTGACCATTTGAGCAGACACATGCACATTTGTGGCCTGCTGGAGGTCCTTTTGCAGGGCTCTGGCAGTGCTCCTCTTGTTCCTCCTTGCACAAAGGTGGAGGTAGCGGTCCTGCTGCTGGGTCGTTGCCCTCCTACGGCCTCCTCAACGTCTTCTGATGTACTGGCCTGTCTCCAGGTAGTGCCTCCATGCTCTGGACACTACACTGACAGACTCAGCAAACCTTCTTACCACAGCTCGCATTGATGTGCCATCCTGGATGAGCTGCACTACCTGAGCCACTTGTGTGGGTTGTAGACTCCGTCTCATGCTACCACTAGAGTGAAAGCACCACCAGCATTCAAAAGTGACCGAAACATCAGCCAGGAAGCATAGGAACTGAGAAGTGGTCTGTGGTCACCACCTGCAGAACCACTCCTTCATTGGTGGTGTCTTGCGAATTGAGTATAATTTTCACCTGTTGTCTATCCCATTTGCACAACAGCATGTGAAATTGATTGTCACTCAGTGTTGCTTCCTAAGTGGACAGTTTGATTTCACAGAAGTGTGATTGACTTGGAGTTACATTGTGTTGTTACAGTGTTCCCTTTATTTTTTCGAGCAGTGTACTTGAACATGACAGAAACTAATGTAGCCTTCATGTTGAAATAGAATATGGATAAAGAGGTTCATAAGGAATAAAGGTTTTTGCTAATAACCATCTTTGTTTTCTGGGAGGGTACCGCTGAATTACACTGAATGCATATATTGCAATAATTTAATAACTCTTTTTGCAATAATATACATATAAAGTTAAATATACACAAAATATGTAGGATACAAAATGTTGTGTATAATATCACTTTCACTTATGTATTTTACTTTCCAAGTAAGGGTACCCAAAAATCTTGGGGGATGGATTATTCAATGAAAAGAAAGATTAATGTTATCCTAGTATCTTATTTTCATATTCTTGGTGTTTGATGTCTCAACAATATCAATTCTGTAAATGTCTACTATAATTATATTTTGCATTTGTTTAAATTAACTAAAACCACACTAATGATTTTGACCTAATTTCTTAAACATACACTTGTGAACAGATTGAAATCTCTCAGGCTGATCCATATAATCACACAGCATATTGTGTAGTGACATGCCACTGTATAAGAAAACATATTGCACAAATTTTTTTGTTGCTATTCATTTTAACAACAGACACACAGACAAATTGCGTGTCTAGCAACAGACTTTAACATGATCACACATGTCAAAGGTGATTTTAGCAATTCATTTACAGTTTATTTATACAGTGTTTTCAGGGTTTAATGCCCCCTTTGTGAGGAATGCACACACAGTCAAAGGTTTCTCAGCTGCTTTCCTCTCATCAAAGGCTCAATTGAACATAGGTCAAAAAACCTCTGAACTCAATATTTTTTCCCTCCACAGTATATTTTTATACTAAATTAATTAGATAATTTAATTTGCCCATTTTGTGTTTTTTTTCCCAACTCTTGTCCCACACACACATTGTGCTGATATGTTGAGGCTTAATATTCTTAGTGGTCCATTAGGAACTGCTCCATGCTCCTTCCACCATCTATATGTCAGGAATCCGGGAACCAGAACACACATACAGAATCACAAACAAGAATATTTGTAATACCGGTCCTTAGAATGGCCGGGTTATACAAATAGACAGAGTCAGTATACAAGCCGAGGTCAAAAGATTACAGAGGTAAGGAATAACAATGAAAGAAGCCGAGGTCAATGAATTGGAGAGAAAAGGATAAGCGGAATACAAGAGCCAGTCAAGGTACCAAACAATTACACAAAAAGGAACGCGCTGTTGGGCTACCAAGAAACCATAATAGGGCAACAAGGAATGGTAGATGTGAGTATATATAGGCATAGGCAATCTGTGATTGGATGAAAGTCATTTGGAGTTTACCACTATTCGTGAGGGGTAAAGGCCTGTCCGACACTGAGCACTGACATCATTGGTAAGCGCCGAATCCCTTGGGTAGCTCGGCCGCATATATAAACAATCTGCAAGCAAGTGTGCAGCGTCTGTCGGAATATTTTTCTGCTACTTTTTTTTGGTGAAATTATCTGTAGAAATGAGCAGCTTTATGAATAAAAAATATATATTTATATCCAACAAAGCCAGCTTGCTAATTGTTTAAATACATGTTTAAATACATGTTGATACATTAAACAGGGCCCTTGTACCAATGTTTCTCCAGGGCTCCTTGTTTCCTGTGTAGTCCTGAGTGGACACCAGTCTCTCATACTATCCCATTTACAATTATATATCATATCAGATTATTGTACTGTCATTTGTAAACATACATACTCTCTCTACCTCTGTTAAAGTACTGTGAATATGTATTTCTTTAAAGTCAAAATGAAAAATATTAAATATTAAATATCCAGTGCAGAAAAATCTTGATAATTCAACAAAACTGCTTTCCAATCAGTGTAGGCCACACTTCAAAACATGAAAAAACAAAACACAGCTTAATGGAGGTGCTACAATAATTGATTAATAAAGAAACTATTACTAAATATATTAAGTAATCTAGACATACAAGTAAAAAATACAAACAATACAAACAATAACACATTACAGAATTAGCTAAACTAATCTATCAGCAGCTTAAAGTTCAAATGGCAGCTACAAGTATACACAATAACATACATACATATAGTAGTGTTCACAAGAGTGTGAAGAGCTGCAGATGGCAACTAATTTGATGCTGTTTTAGGGCCCAGTTTACAGTGATGTTATTGAATATTACAGATCCTTACCTGGTTACAAACATTGTGGCTGTGCTGCTTAACATTGTGAAACTTTGGAAGTGATAATCAAAACCTTACAAACATGAACACGGATATCTAAAAAGGTCACAACTACCTAGCATGAAGGACAGTATTTTTAGATTTACATGGTTATTTACTTAAGTGTGAATGGCCCCGAACCAAATGGGGAAATACCACCCGGCTGCACACAGGGCCACTTGAACTGCAAAGTCCAAATATTGCTCATAGCATAAATCAGTTGGGGCCCTTAATATTTAAAGTCCCCTCCAACAGCCTCCACAAACTCTGATTGCATTGGCAATTCTCATATTTACTAAAGCCAAAGTCAGTTAGGATTCGGTCATTCTAACCAATACTGTAACATATGTACGGATGAGTTAGGAAAATAACCGATTTCTGCATCTGAACCAATTTATAGGGCCGGGATCAGAAATTTATCAACGACTCAATGTCGGCCAATGATAAACCAAATTCATCCAGCAGGATGCTCGCATTCAAATTATCATTCACTTGCTTTTTACAAGTAAAACTGATCATTTGAAAAACTGTTTTCCCACTGACAGCGCTAGCAGCAAGCGAGCAAATAGTGAGACACCCTTAGCAGAGTGAAGGTTAATTAAATGGCAGCTGGCCAGCGCTTGCTAACCAACCTTCACATGGAAATAGTTACAAAATGCATAAATTAAAATCCTTTGGTGTGGGCATGTCTACTAAATGTGTAAAACTAGCCACTGGGCAGCCATTGCTGCCCACTCGCTAGAAAAGGTCCAGTTCTGTGGAGTTGGGGTCTGCAAAAAATAATGGGTGAGACCTTTGGTTTTTAAGGGGGTTAAACTAGTGTCCCCTCCTCTGGCCCAAATCCATGCCAGCAATTAGGGGCCCTAATATGTATTATAAGAGTAGGGATTTCCAACGCTCTGCCCGATGACAGAGCTCTCTGATTGGTTGGCTAGTAGACCAATTAATAAAAGCACTCTGACTTCTCTTATGACAAGACTTGGCCGTCAGAGTGCTCTGATTGGTTGGTTTACAGAAAGCTATTTTCCCACACTTTGCATGACCTGTCATAGTGTGAAATACCTATAAATAGACTTTTCCTACTAGGGATGTTCATTTTTCAGTGAGCCGTTCGTGGGTGCATGCAGGGGGAAGAGACACTGAATGTTTGGATGCATTTTAGGCAGCCATGACCCAGGAAGGATCTCTAACAGTCATCTGAGTAGTGGCCATTGAAGTTATCACTAGGCTGTAATGTAAACACTGCATTTTCTCTGAAAAGACAGTGTTTACAACAAAAAGCCTGAAGGCAATGATTCTACTCACCAGAACAAATTCAATAAGCTGTAGTTGGTCTGGTGACTATAGTGTCCCTTTAAGTGAGATTGTGGGTAGCTCAGTGGGATTATTGTTCCTGGTCTCTCGTGGCCCTCCCTGTAAAGTGTAGAAGGGATTAACATACTGTGTGGCTGGAGACAAGAGATCTTGGGGGGGGGGGACTGTAAGCTCGTTTGAGCAGGGTCCCCTTCAACCTATCGTTCCTGTAAGTTTTCTTGTAATTGTCCTATTTATAATTGTCCTATTTATAAATCCCCCCTCTCATAATATTGTAAAGCACTACGGAATCTGTTGGCGCTATATAAATGGCGATAAATTATGATAATAATAATAATTAGAAAGGCAGCTTTGCTTTGTTATGTTTGTTGGACTTACACTAGAAAATATTTAATTCTTCTTTGTATTGTATTATCACTTTGGAAAATGGTTATAGGAATTTGGCAAGTAACACATTGATTCACACTAGTATAACAGCAAATGCCTAAGGTACTTTTAACAACATCAGTAGCTGTGCAGGTAGTTAATTTCTAAAGTGACACAGTTCTTAACCCAGGATTTAAAGAACTTGCGTCTCAACAAGTCATAATCAGTATTATGCTGCCATCTAGTGTTTACAATTAGGTTAGCTTTAACATGGGCAACATTTGTGGCTTTTGCCAGCTATCGGCTCATTTCCATGTTTGTCGGTAAAAAGAAAACATTAAGCTCTCCGAATACCAACAAATGGTAGATGTCTGTGGCTATAAAATATGGCTAGGTTTCTATGGACAAACAATAGAGAGTTTGTAGTCATTAACTTTTGCCTTTCTCTCCCCTAAATGAGACAATAGTAAGTTATAGTCAGATGATATACTGTCTAGCAACTCCTCTATGGAAGAATTAAAACAGGCTCTTAGTACCAGTTATTAAACATTACACTTTGCTAATCATCAATAGCTACAGCCATTTCAGAGATTACCTAATTGTAGATTTGCATGGAAACAAACCCAATGTATTTTAAATTGTGAATGTAGAAGAGTGTGGTATTGGTTAGTGACACCTGGGTATGCTATATGAAATATGAAATATTTTAGCTATATGAAAGCTATATTTTGAACAGTTTTCTCTGGTTTCCATTAGAAATAGGAAGAAGGGATATTGAGACAGCATAATTGGGTTTCCAATGGGTCTAAATGGGATATTCTGCTGAATGTGGGATTGTTGGGAGGTTTATTGTGTTTAAGTGAGCACAAGATGGCTACTTAATGTTGCAATTAATCTCTGAGCCAGGGAAATAATATCTAAATATAAAATAATGGCATTCTATATCCCAGTGCATTTGGCATATGGCAGCCAATGACCTTGACTAAGGAGCTTACGGCAATTAAAATGTGGGTTAGATGTATACATGACCTCTTTACCTCCTCCCATGAGGAGTTATATAACTGAAAGCTACATGAAAGATACATGCATAACTACTCTTTTGCCAAATACAATTGGGGTGCAATGTAATGTAAGCATGGTATACTGAGTGTAAACTTTACACCCATAGATCATGTAACATCAAAGCGTAATAAAGAAAAAACCTTGGGGAGATTTTAGAGCAATGCTAGTTTATGAACAACTAAAGTACATTTGAGCAAGGATAATCACCAAGTGGATATTCAGGATTTGAGGAATTCCTATTCCTATGACATGTAGTCATCAACTGCATTGTCCCAGCACTGTAGATAAATAATTAGAGAATGATCAAGAAGACAGCAGAAAAAGACTATGTCTGTAATCTATAGAGTTACAAAATCAAGACAGACCAAAGTTGAATTGATTTAAAAGTCAGTTGTATTTTCAGAAAATTGGCAGATGAGTTAACTTTTTCTTTATCATGGAATAGTGAAAGGATTGTTAGAACTGCATGTCTTCTACACTTCTCTAAAGTATCTGTGCAGCTAGGGGTTACAAAAATTTTTGAAACGGAAAAAATTAATTTAAAAAAATTAGGAGGAACAAGGGACTGTGTCTATCTTGTGGGAAAAAAGGGCATTTAAGAAAACTCACGCACCTAAGGACCATCAGGATGCCAGCATTAAGTGTTATGCATATGTCCCCTGTTATGCCTCAGAACAGACTCCTCCTTTTAGTTTCTGCTAAGTTTGATTCTATGATTGAGGAGCTGCAGAGAATTTAACTGATTGATTGTAGTTTTACACTAAATTAGGGAGAGGTCAACACTTTTGGCTACTGAGGCCATAGATGGCAGACTTCTTCAAAAGCCTCTTATCATTCAGGAGACATGTCCCATGTCTATGTCTGTTGGGGTTTTACACAAGAAAATTATTCCTTTCCAAGTTATTTCCTCACCTTCTTGTCTGATTCATTTTGGTTTCCCTTGGTTGGTTAAACACAATACTCATAAAGATTGGAAGAAAGAGTAGATATCATCACAGAGTTATTTAACATAACTCCAGCGTTCCAAGGTGTTTGCCAAATTTGACCTTAGGAGAGCCTATAATTTAGTGAGAATCAAGGAAGGGCATGAATGGAAAACCGTGTTCATTTATGTCATGTAATGCCCCGCTGTTTTCCAAGACCTCATAAACAATGTCTTAAGAGACTATATATATTTTTTGTTTTGGTATATCCAGATGATATACTTATATACTCACCTGATCTGACCACACACCACATGCATGTCAAGCAGGTTCTACAAACATTACTTAAGAACGAGTTATGATGCAAATTGTTTGTTCAGGCAGAGGTTCAGTTCTTCAAATTGAGAAACAATTTAGAAGGAATGGGGGTCTGTGCTTATCTTGTGGGAAAAAAGGGCATATTTCTTCATCTGGTTCAAACTGGACACCAACAACTTGGAGGCTGTATTAAAATGGCCTTTATCCAAAAGGTTAAAAGCTATTCAAAGATTCATAGGGTTTAGAAACGTAGAATGTGAGGGCAGATAAGAACCATTCTGCCCATCTAGTTTGCCCAATTTTCTAAATACTTCCATTAGTCCCTGGCCTTATCTTATATCTAGAATAGCCTTATCCCTCTGCCATGCATGCTTAAACTCCCTCACTGTGTTAACCTCTGCCACTTCAGCTGCAAGGCTTTCCCATGCTTCCACTACCCTCTCAGTAAAGTAATGCTTCCTGATATTATTTTTAAACCTTTGCCACTCTAATTATACATCCTTACACAAACAAACCGTTTATACTGGAGATGGGTGTCTCAGAAATGGGGGTAGGGGCTATCCTTTCCAAAAGAGAAAATCATTATACGCCCTTGCATCCATGTGGGAATTTTCTCAAAAAACAGACCATAACTACGATATCGGCAATAGAGTATAGCTTTTTTTTTAGCTCTTACAGAATGGAGACATCTAGTAGAATGTTTCAAAGATACCTTGATAATTATAACAGACCACAAGAACATTCTCCAATAACAGGAAATAGATTAAAAACAACAAAGTCCAAAGAAAGTCCCATAAACAGTAAGTCCAGGAATGCACCTTACACGTTTCGGCTGTGTGCCTTCGTCGGAGGTGATGCGTGTGACCTTGGCATGCAGTCTTTTAAATGCTTTATTGGCGCCTTTTTCGTCGCAAAATCGGCTCTTCATGTCCTGCGTTCTGGAGGTACATCAGACACAATTTTGGGAAGTACGCAGCTGAAGTCCACATGTGATTTATTCAAGGCATGCAGTTTGAGCCAGCTTTTAAAGTGGCTCCATCTATGTGAGTGAGACCAACACATTTCTTTCAGTTTTACAGTTTAAACTTTAATACCCTATGTCTTCTCTATTTATGTTTATTTGCAGAGATTGACTCCAATTTAGGTAACATTAATTCTATTTATTTGAAGTGCTCTCACCATCTTTCTTTTTATTGTCCATTTCTATGTGTTTTAGTGTTTTGTGTGGCCCACTAAGGTGATTGCAGCACTAGCACTTTTAAATGCTTTATTGGCACCTTTTTAGGAAATTTCACTTTTATATTGTATTTTATTCTATGCCTATACCATAGTTACATAGTTACATAGTTACATAGCTGAAAAGAGACTTGCGTCCATCAAGTTCAGCCTACCTCACATTTGTTTTTTGCTGTTGATCCAAAAGAAGGCAAAAAAACCCAGTTTGAAGCACAATTTTGCAACAAGCTAGGAAAAAAATTCCTTCTTGACCCCAGAATGGCAGTCAGATTTATCCTTGGATCAAGCAGTTATTACCCTACATTGAAAGATTATATCCTTGAATATTCTGTTCTTGCAAGTATGCATCTAGTAGCCGTTTGAACATCTGTATGGACTCTGATAAAACCACTTCTTCAGGCAGAGAATTCCCCATCCTGATTGTTCTTACAGTAAAAAAACCTTTCCTTTGCCTTAGACGAAATCTTCTTTCTTCCAGTCTAAACACATGGCCTCGTGTCCTATGTAAAGTCCGGTTTGTGAATAGATTTCCACACAATGGTTTGTATTGGCCCCGAATATATTTGTATAATGTTATCATATCCCCTCTCAGGCGACGTTTTTCTAAACTAAATAGGTTTAAATTTGTTAACCTTTCTTCATAGCCAATATGTTCCATTCCTTTTATTAGTTTTGTAGCCCGCCTCTGCACTTTTTCTAGTGCCATAATATCCTTCTTTAGAACAGGTGCCCAAAATTGCACAGCATATTCAATATGGGGTCTTACCAGTGATTTATAAAGAGGCAAAATTATATTCTTGTCCCGAGAATGAATGCCCTTTTTCATGCATGACAATACCTTACTGGCCTTGGCCACTGCTGATTGACATTGCACATTGTTGCATAGTTTGTTGTCTATAACAATTCCCAAGTCCTTTTCATGTGTTGTTATCCCTAATTCGCTTCCATTAAGGGTATACGTTGCTTGTGTATTCTTTACGCCGAAGTGCATAACTTTGCATTTTTCAACATTAAATTTCATCTGCCATTTGAGTGCCCAGTCCCCAGTCTATCTAAATCCCTCTGCAGCAAAGTAATATCTTGCTCACATTGTATTGTTTTACAAAGTTTGGTGTCATCTGCAAACACTGAAACATGACTTTCAATGCAGTCTTCAAGATCATTTATAAACATGTTAAATAGAAGGGGTCCCAGAACAGACCCCTGAGGGACACCACTTGCCACCTCTGTCCAGCTTGAAAATTTACCATTAATGACAACTCTTTGTACTCTGTTTTTAAGCCAATGTTCTACCCAAGAACAAGCATTTTCATCTAGACCGATTTCCTTGAGTTTGAACACTAATCTATTGTGTGGAACTGTATCAAATGCCTTGGCAAAATCCAAATAGATCACATCCACGGCAACACCCTGATCTATACTTCTACTTACTTCTTCGTAGAACGCAATCAAGTTAGTTTGACATGACCTGTGCTTCATAAAACCATGCTGATTTTTGCTGATAACCATGTTCTTCTCAAGGAATTCTTGAATATTATCCCTTAATAACCTTTCAAATATTTTACCAGCCACAGAAGTTAAGCTCACAGGTCTATAATTTCAGGCAAGGATTTTGAACCCTTTTTGAATATAGGAACCACATCTGCCTTCCTCCAATCCTCCGGAACACTTCCTGAAAGAAAAGAATCTTGATTAAAAACAGAGGTTCACTTATTTCTGCACTTAGTTCCTTAAGTACACGTGGATGGATACCATCAGGCCCTGGAGCTTTGTTTATATTAACTTTCTTTAGTTGCTGCAGCACCTTGTCTTGAGTTAACCAATTACAATTATTCTGCAAGTTTTTAGTAGCAATCATTTGCACATCTATTGCCATGGGTTCTTCCTTAATATATACGGAGGAGAAATAGTTATTTAAAATTCCTGCCTTTTCCTGGTCTTCATTAAATAACACCCCCGTTTCAGTTTTTAGTGTACCTACACTTTCATTTTGTTTTGTTTTTAGAATTTATGTACTTAAAAAATGCTTTGGGGTTGGTTTTGCTCTCTTCAGCTATCATTATTTCATTTTGAAGTTTAGCAAGTCTAATTGCCTTTTTGCACGCATTATTTGCATCCTTGTATCTTTTATAAGATGCATCTGATTTGTCCGATTTAAATGCTTTAAATGCCCTTTTCTTAGTTGTAATCTCTTGTTTTACTTCTCTACTAAGCCACATTGGTTTTAATTTGTTTCTTTTATATTTATTTCCCAACGGTACATACTGAGAAATGTACCTTTTTAATATTTGTTGGAAGATTATCCATTTATCCTCAGTGTTCTTTTCACTAAAGAGTTTATGCCAGTCAATATATTGTAAAGCTTCCCTTAACTTATTGAAATTGGCCTTTTTAAAATTATATTTTTTAGTATTCCCCATGTGCTTTTGTTTTTTTGAGTTTATTTCAAAGGACACTATATTGTGATCACTATTTCCCAAGTGCTCACCTACTTGAATGTTGGTCAAAAGATCAGTGTTGTTTGTTAAAACCAAGTCCAGACAAGCATCCATTCTAGTTGGTGCTTGTACAAGTTGTGACATGAAGGTGTCATTTAACCATGACATTGTGAACGCTGGACATCCTGATATAGAAATAAAATCACTTCCGCACTAACAGAACGGGTTCAGCGGCCTTCTCTTAGAAATTATGTACAAGCTTATGTTAAGGCATGCACCATCGATTGCCATGTAGTATCTTATAACCCCTTCCAACAACCGAGTCTCCATTGTCCCATTTAGCGATGGATTATATAGTCGATCTACCTCCATCACGAGGCTATATTACGATTTTAAAGATTATAGACTGTTTTACAAGAATGGTTTATTTTGTTCCTCTAAAGAAACTATGAACGTTTTACAACTTTGCCAAAATCTTTATTGAGAAGGTGTTCCAGTTACATGGTATCCGGTAAATGATTGTGTCTGATAGGGGAACACAATTTATGTCAAGGTTTTGGAGAACTTTCTTAAGGGCATAAGGCATAGCAAAATAATTTTTATCTTAATGCCATCCACAAACAAACAGGGCAGCAAAAAGAGCCAACTAATCCCTATCATTACTTCATGTCTAGCACTCACGAGAACTGGCCCGACCTACTGTCTTCGGCAGAATTTGTCAGGAATAATGCTACTCATGGCTCTTCTGGTCTTATAGCCATCATCCTAATGTTCTTCCAGCAGTGTTTTATAAGACAGGAACACTGGTCTTAGATCAACATCGGGATTCGAGTATATATATGGTACAAGTTCCTGGACGATAAACGACGCAGTGCTGCTCCTATATACCAAGTGGGTATATAGTATGGCTATCGACAGATAATATCAAATTGCAAGTGACAGCAACGAAATTAGCTCCAAAATTTATTGGTCCTTTTCATTTTCTAAGGACTATTACTCCTGTCTCCTACCACCATGAGAATTCTTAATACATTTCATGTGTCCTTACTCAAACCTTTAGCATGCAACCAATACACTACTTCCTCTATTCCTCCCATACGATTGACTGTTGCTGGGCAAGAGGAATACAATACACTCCATTATTCACTCAAGGTTTTCTCATGGACATTCATGCAGCTTGCCTCGTCCACTCCTTCCATGCCAGATTGATTCCTGCCCGCACAGTGGGAGGTCACAGTGGGAGAGGTGAGATCACATGGCCACACCAGATTGATGTGGTCACAAAGGTTTGGCCCATATGGGGGACTCATCTCACAGCAGATTTCCATCATGTCTGCCTTGTTTGGGGCTCCATGCCCAAGTAGTGTTCAGAAGGACACTGGATGCTGTGCTACAGAGCACATTTATAGCTCCGCCTCCAAGTAAGACAAAATTGATGCGAATATGCATTCATTATCGCATCATCCATGCATACGCAAGTTTTGACATCACAAGTTCTTTTCTGGTCATCACTACCCAAATGGCAATAATAATAATAATAATAATAATAACTAGAGCGTTTTAAACTCATTTTAGGTTTTTATCACTGCTATGCCTAGGTTGCCATTTACTGGTAATCAGAGAGTGTGTTTATCTTGTGTTTCTATTTGGCATTTTGATCTTAGTTTGCTGTTGACTTTTATTATTTCTGGTATACTTGAACTATTGGCTTGTCTACTCATTACTGTCTCTTTCTACATCCCTGACCATGGCTTTTCTTTGACAATTCTATAATGACTTAAGCCTGGCCTCTCTACTGACCGGTAATGCATATATGTCTAAGGAGTTTACAAATTAAATATTTGACTTAGACACTGTGTGTTGGGTCTGTCTACATCCTGACACAGCCTGCTTACAGTGTCTCAAACTAGTGTAATAAAAGTCAAAATACTTAAATATATAAATTATATAAATCAATTAAAAAGAGAGTTAACTACTTTAAAATCACATCAATCAAAACTGAAAAACAAGTACAAAATAAAGAAAGCTCAGATTCCATAGCCTTATGCTATCCAGAAAACGCTCTTGAGTACCAGGTGATCACTACTATAAGAAATCTGTTCACTATTCCACAATTGCACTAGGGTGTGTACTAAAGCACTATAAGCACCAAAACAACACTAGCTTAATGAAGTGGCTTTACTGTGTAGATCATGCCTGTGCAAATACATTGCTCAATTCTCTTCCATTTAAGAGTTAAAACACTTTGTTTACACATCCCTAGCTGTGACATGAGCAACCTCCTTACACACTTAGCTCCTATTTTCTGGAAAAAAATAGCTTATTTTCTTAGTTTTCCTTGATAGGTGGTGTGGGGGGTAGTGAGGCTGGGGGGTGGTGTGGGGGGTAGTGAGGCTGAGGGGTGGGGGGCTAGTGAGGCTGAGGGTGTGGGGGCTAGTGAGGCTGGGGGTGGGGATGCTGTTGGGGGTAGTGAGGCTGAGGGTGTGGGGGCAGTGAGGCTGAGGGTGTGGGGGCAGTGATGCTGAGGATGGAGGGGGTGAGGCTGTGGGTGGTAGTCAGACTGAGGTTGGTGTGGGTGGTAGTGAGTCTGAGGGTGCTGATGCTGAGTGTGGTGGTGGGGTGATGTTTAGGGTGGTGGGGGATGAGGCTGAGGGTGGTGGGGGATGAGGCGGAGGGTGGTGGTGGGAGGCTGAGGGTAGTGGGGGGTAGTGATGCTGAGGGTGTGGGGGGTAGTGAGGCTGAGGGTGGGTGGGGGGTGGTGATGCTGAGGGTGGGGGGGTAGTGAGGCTGAGGGCGTGGGGGGTAGTAAGGCTGAGGGTGGTGTGGGGTGGTGAAGCTGAGGGTGGTGTGGGGGTAGTGAGGCTGAGGGTGGTGTGGGGGGTAGTGAGAGAGGGCTTCCCATGCTGCAGAGGTGAAGCTATACTGATGGTGGGGGCGAAGCTAAATGTGCTGGATAACTGCTGCAGGGGAAGCAGGAAGGAGTCCCTGCTTCCCTATCAACCAGTCTCCAGGAGCTGCACTGTTTCCACTCCTCCATAATGAACAGGGGTAACTATGTGTGATTGTCTGCCTGTGTGTGTCTATGTAACTGTCTGCCTGGGTGTGTGTTGCAGTCTGTGTGTGTGTGTGTGTGTGTTTGACTGTCTGCCTGTGTGTGTCTATGTGACTGTCTGCATGTGTGTGTGTGTGTGACTGTCTGCCTGTGTGTGTGTGTGTGTGACTGTCTGCCTGTGTGTGTGTGACTGTCTGCCTGTGTGTGTGTGTGTGTGCTTGTGACTGTCTGCCCGTGTGTGTGACTGTCTGCATGTGTCTGTGACTGTCTGACTGTGTGTGTGTGTGTGTGTGTGCATGACTGTCTGCCTGTGTGCGACTGTCTGCCTGTGTGTGACTGTCTGCCTGTGTGTGTAACTGCCTGCCTGTGTGTGTAACTGCTTGCCTCTGTCTGTGTGGATGTCTTCCTGTGTGTGTATGGCTGTCTGCCTGTGTGTGTGTGTAGCTGTCTGTGTGTGTGTGTGTGTGTGTGTGTGGCTGTCTGCCTGTGTGTGCGTGTGTTTGACTGTCTGCATGTAAGTATGTGTGTGTAAGACTGTATATGTATTTGTGTGTATGTGGCTGTCTGCCAGTGTGTGTATGGCTGTCTGCCTGTAATTCTGTGTGAGTGTGTTTATCTGCCTGTAACTGTGTATGTGTGTTTTTGCCAGTGACTGTGTGCATGTAGTGGATTTGACAGTGTATATGTATAACTGTGTGCATCTGACTGTGGGACTGTGTGCACATAACTCTGCAAAAATATACATCTGCATTCACACATAAGGCTAAATGCATATTTTTATTTGAATTAAATACCCATCACACACAGCCAATAAACCCAGCACAAATATCACATACAACCAATACATGCATATCACACACAGTTAATACACCCATTACAAATATCACACACAACCAACACAACATATAGCATACATATCACACACAGTCATCACACCTATCACATACACAGACAACACAAACATTACATCATATTATAGTAAGAAGTATTAAGTGGAGCTCTGGTATATAAAATGCACATTACTCTGTTTTTATAGTTAGTGTATTGGTTATACACTAATAGACACATTACTTAGAGTTGTATTGTTGTGTAGTGTATGATCTTGTCACAGAGCTCCACATTACTGGGAGTTTTATTGTTGTGGAGCTCTGTGATGAATGGAGATGTAGCGCATTACTAAAAAATTTTATTCCAAATAGGTCAAGGAAAATAAATTTAATCCAGAGCTCCAATGCAAAACCACTCACAGTATTATGTGACATACTTCTGTAATGTAGGGGAGGCAGACTGGCACTTCTGGCCTGCACTTCTGTTGGCTGCAGACTATAAGTAGCTGTCTTCCTAACTCAGGATAATCAGAGCGCTGCCATAGATTACCACAGGATGCTGCAAGTCCCTGAGCTTGCAAGAGAGTTACACACGGTCTGTACCCGGTGGAGGGCAGACCAGATTCATATCAGCGTGCCCCTCTCCCAACTAGGCAACAACAGAAAAGGAGGAATGAATATTTGTTTTTAAATCATTATTAATTTAATGAAATCCCTATACAATCACTACACTCCTATACACACACACTATACATGGATGACGGGGGGGCGCTGTGAAGAATTTTCTCACAAAGCGCCTAAAGTCGGCCCTGGTGTCACCTCTTTATCCTGATGTTTGGTCACTTAGTTCCTTTGTGGGGACATGCCACCTATGTTTAGACCCTGGGGAGATAGCGCAGCTAAGCACACTAGGGCACATGTATTATGTGGGAATGGATGCTTGTGATTGGTTGTATGTGTATAGGGGAGTGGTTATGTGTTTGGGAGTGGTGTAGGGATCATCTTACCTCAGTGCCTTTTAGGAGACAGGCCAGCAAACTACTTGTCCTGACTCTGTTGCTCCTGTTTGTCCTGGGCCTGGAAAACTTTCTGCTTAAGGATGGATGTGGAATCAATCATGTCTGCCTCAGAGCTGCAGCTGCCCTGGATGGTTGCAGGCAACTTCATGAGCAATTGGCTCACTTACAGCCTGGTTTGGCCGCCTGTGTGTTCACTCCCATGGCCAGGCCTCTGCTGGGGTCTGCCATGTGGCCGCACTCTCTGCTCTTCTCCCTGTGTCCCCTGCTGGTCCCTCCGTCCCTCCTATCTCCCCTAGCTACTTACCTCAGCTGCCCTCCTCTGCAGGGTGTAAGCTTACCTCCTCTCCGCTGCTCTGCTCACAGGATCTGACTGCTGTTCCTGAGACTGCCCAGCAGGTGGTGCCTGGAACTCCTGCAAGGCTGAATAGTGGTGAAACTGGACTTACCTCAATCCTGCCGGGTTCTTCATCATTTCCTTTGCCACAGGTTGACCAACGGGCATCGGCTGATGAGTACGGTACTATTTCTTCCTTACAGTCAGGGGGTCCCTCGCTAGGGGGGTTCCCATCGGGTCTTAGGGGTTTTTCTGGATTAGTGGGAATAGGGGACACAAACGTGCAGGGATTTCCCCTTGGGTAGTCAGCTTTGGTCGGGTTGGTCCACCATGCAGCAGCCTCAAGTGGTGCAGACTGCGCAAGGGGTCATGTGTCGCCCATGCCTAGTGTCACTAGTGTCCCTTCTGTGGCGTTGGGTGCTACCGCAACTGCTGCTATATACGCGATAATAGGCGCCGTTTGAGGTTCCCGCGGCGACTGGCGACTCTCTGGGCATTTCCGACATGGTGCGGGGGTCCACTTATGTATGCTGAACTGGGCCTCTGGGTTTGCAGCTGTCGTAGGAAGTTAGGGATAAAATTGTGATGGGGGAATTTGTCGTGATTTTCTCCCTCCTGCCAATAGATGAGGCTCCTCCACTGGGGGAGAAGGATGGCAAGGAATCAAAGATGAAGACAGAACAATCTGTTAATGGATGTTCCCCAGGACTTTCCAAAATTGGATTTGTGCCTTTTCAATCTGGCTATTGTCATTGGGGAAAAAGTGCCACAGAAGTGCTCCGCATTGTTCCACTACCAGGACACCATTTGGAACACTTGTCGTACCTATGTTGGAAGTGTGACAAGCAATTTTGTTAACGTTTAGCGGTGCGGCCCTTAATTTTCTGGGACCAGATGAAGATGGCCTCTGGCTCCCCATTATGACCCGCACTGCAGCAGGGTGGTTTCTTGTCCTTTCTTGGGGAGGCCGGTGGATCAGGCTGTTGTTGCACATTTAATGACAGTCATTGTACATGGGGTGCCTCGTGCACCGACTGCTCGGCCTGCGTGGGTGCTCATCCCATCTCCTGGTGTTTCCAACGGGGACAAGCTAGTAAGACAGAGGATCTGGGGATTAAGGGCAATGACGTCAGTGGTCATAAGCACGATGTGCCCGTGGCTCGCCTCTTATAGTATCCGTTGGGCAGCCGAGGTCCTGTTGGAAGGCATTAAGCACAGTTTTTTGATTCCTTTCTCTTTTGCCCCGCCCCCCCCTTCACTGCTGGTTCGGAACCTTTGGCCAGTCCGGGTTTTTCCTGCATGTGGTCAACAATGCTTGGCAAGGAGGTGTTTCCCCCTTGGGTACCACGCCCAAGGGGGAGACCAGCCAGTCCCCCCTTTGCTGGACTGGCTGGTCTCCCCCTTGGGCATGGTGCCCAAAAAGGAGCAAGGGAAATTCTGTTTGATTCTTAATTTGTCAGGTCTTTGTGGGGGTTAGATGAATGAGGACATCTCTTCGGGACTCTGGGGCGGGTGATTCTGTGGCGGGTGTATGCCACTTGCCTCAGATTCGGTTTACGGCTTAGGGCGGGACATGTCTGGCCCTAGGGCTGCCTAAGATCCAACTGCATAGTTTGGTGTCGCTGCTAGGTGAGCTGAATTTCGCCTGCGTGATCCTGCCAATGGAGAGGGTTTCTCACAGGTGTCTGACCCTGGCGATTCATCCGGCTGAATCGGTCTCTGCAGGATAATCTGGCGGTCTGGGACTCCGTCCTGGTCGTGTATAATGGCAGGTCCTACTGGCAGGCATCTGGGGTCTCTAACACTGTCCGGCACATTTTCATGACTCGTGGCTCGTTTGGGTTTGGAACGATTCAGGGCTCTAGATGGTGTGCTGCCTGTTGGCTGGATGGTTGGCATGTCTCTGGTCTCGATAGGAATGGGCTCCCAGGGACCTCTTTCTCATTCTAGTGGCATTGGAAGTCCCAGTTTTGGGATAAATGGGTTGTTTTTTACTGCGACAATCTGGGGGTTCAAGCGATCAATCGTCTGATGGCCTCCTCCCCTCCAGTTGTTGGCTTGCTGCGGCATTTTGTGCTACAATGTTTATATCTAAATGTGTCAGCATATTCCTGGCATTCATGTTGTAGTGGCGGAGACTCTTTCTCGTTCTCGCTGGTCGGGATTTTCAGGCCGAATTTGGATGGAACAGGCCACAGCATTTATTAAAACATAAGTCTGTAGGACTCATCCGACGTTTATTAAACTTTATCATTTAATTATAACCAGAAATAAATACATAAATAATCCATAACTTAACATATGATTATTAACACCTAGTGCCCTGCAGACTTAGTTTACATAAATGTCCTTGCCAATGAAAGAGCCCACATGCCTATGTACCAACTTGCCCACAGGTTTCTCGCCTCCCCCCTCGTCCAAACCAAATTCCCTTTTCCTTTCAATGCTTACCACCAGCCAGCTCCTAAAGCTACCTCTGGACCATCCTCCGTAGGATTACGACAGAGAATACACATGACTGATGGGGATTATACTGCCTAGGCACTATAAATTGGCGCTACTATCAGCTCCACACACTGTAAGTGCAATTTAAATTTGTATCTTTTATTAAACTACTAACATACTAAACTATATTGTGCACTCTGTTCCCTTGTTTTATACTGCCACATTGACCTGGACATGGGGAATTTCCCCAAGGCGCTGCTACCCTCCCACCACAAAACAGAATAAGGACAATTGATCCATTCTTACCATAATTTTCTTTTCCTGACTTTTATCCATGACAGCATTAATGGCAGGAGAGCTCATGCACCAGATTAAATATTCTGAGAGTTATCATGAAGTAATGTCTTACTGTATTTTACTATAACGTATTTCTGATGTGATTTATTCTACTTGCTAGCACCAGAATGGGGGTAAGCAACCATTTAGTAGTACTGTACCAAAAAAAGATCTTGAAGTCCTTTAGCATGCCAGTCCTATTTTTTTTAAATTGAGGTGTGTATATTGCCGTATTGTGCTTGTGTTATTTATGGGTGCTGCAGTTGCTTTGGAGCATTGTAATTGTGCATATGTTTGCTGTTATACTGCAGGCCCGGACTGGCCATCGGCCACACCGGGCAAATGCCCGGTGGGCCACGGTGGCCATGGGCCGAGGCCGGCAGGGGAGGTCCCAGGATCTCCCCTGCCGGTCTATGCATGGCTGGCACTCTCCTATCAAAGATCTCCCTCACCGGCTCAAATACGGCCGCCGCCGGGGAGGGAGACAGACAGCCGCCAGGAGAGGAGGACCCGGCGGAGCTCTAACTTGCAGCTCCACCGGGTTCCTCTCGCGAGATCTGGTGCGTTATTTAGTGCCCATTCCCCTACTACCCCTCATTTTTACGGTCTTATCAGTCCTTTTCTTGAGTCCTCTATATAAGCCACTAGTCTGTCGCTTTTTACTCCTTTTCCCTCTTGCCTATGATTTACTACCTTTGTGGTCAGCTGATACCATTCTGGTGGTGTTTAACTTGCATTTCTGGACTGTCAGGGGACTGGGGGACTTGCTAGGGCCTTTAGTTTTTTCATCCTAAATCACATGTATTTGGCCAACAGAGCTTCGTAAGTATTTTTAGATTTTAGATATTGCATTATACTGCTAAGTACAGGAGTGAATCCCGAATAATGTCTCTGCATTGCATTATACTGCTAAGCATAACTGTAATGCCCCATAAATATTTCTACCTTCCACATAGGGTGAGCCCCCATAAGTATTTCTGAATTGAATTATACTGCCACATTGAGGCTACAAATAATATTGCATCAACATAGGTCAGAGTGTTGTTTTCTGTAATATTGAGACATTATTGGCATTCATCCTATCCTATCATATCTATCTATCATATTTTTTCTGCTAGTTAATTTATTCTTGGCCCTCTTCCTATTTTATTCCCAGTTTTCATGCTATTGTTCTTTGTCCTGCCCTCTGTGTTCTTTGTCCTGCCTCTCTCTTCGGATGACACAGACAATCTTTCTCCTTCTCCACTATCTGTCATTGGGAGTAGCCAGCCAAACACCACTTTGCCTTGGTTGAGAACAATCAGTGGGATTATAAGCCTCAAGGTAACTCCCAATTTGTCAGGGAACCTATCGTGGGTGAGCCCCACACACCTGAGGGGTCACAAGTTTCCCTACAACCTACAGAGGATGCAGTGTGTCGCAGTCTGCATACTGAATGCTCTAGACCCAAAAATTGCCCAAGACATCTGTTATTCGGCATATTGCAAGGATTCTATACATGGTGGTCATTCCAAAGGCATTTTATGAGACCCCACTTAGATATGTGAATGGGTCCATGCTTCGTCTGCCTCTTTGGGAATGCATATGTCGTTTTCTCTACTGAACAACATAAGGCTGCATTGTTAGGATCGCTTTAAAATTCTATTTGACAAGACTTTTATAAAGGAATTGCACACGCATGTGAAATTGTTTACTACCCTCAACAAGGTGTGAGCTTCACTCAGGAAGGGTTTCAGGTCCCAAAGTGTGTTTGTATGGGCTGGGCTGTAGAGTTGCCGTGCCACCAGCTGATTCTACCTTACTCATCCCAGAAGTTCTGCAACCATTGTTTTCTTCCTCAAGACCACTGCCCAGAATTTTTTCAGGGCCTGGACTGAGGCAGAACTTGACTCTCAATGGATAAGTCCTCCATTAATGTTTTAATGTTTTAATTATCTTATGCCTTTGTGGACAAACTTACATATCGGATCTCTTTGCTTCATAGACCAATTATTAACTTCCACTTCAAATTTTTTAGCTAGTTTCTAGATCCATATTGCATGGCTGTGACACGAGAGTTGAAGAGGTTTCATTGGTTTTATTACCTGCTTGGGAGGACAAGACATGGTTTCTGGATCTCCTAGAATTGAGTTATCATTATCCACCTCTGCTTCGGTTTCCATTTTTCACTCCTTCTCATGGACACTCAAGACAAACCTCGTCCTCTCACAAGACTATGTGCATGTGGTGGCTTGGTCTTGTTCTGGGGATCTTGGAATGTCAATGACCTATCACTAACAGCTAAGAACCTGCTATGGGATTCATAGGCTCCAAGTGCTAGAGGATGCTACCTTTTTGGCATGGAATTTCTGGAGTAGTTGGTGCATAGAGAAGGATCTTGATCCCTTTACAGGAACTGTGTCATCTGTTCTATTTTTTTTTATTTCACCCTTTTATTTCTTATGGAGGACCTATTACTCAATTAACGTGTTGCAATCTGCCATTCACATTCCGGTTCATGGTGTTCCAATCGGTCAGGACTCTTGTAATTGTCGGATTTTGCAAGGAGTTAAGATGCCTTACTTTCTGGTCGCCAAGTGTTCCCACACTTTTCATGTGAACTTGAGTTCTGCATCTCCTTTGAGTTTGGCCAGCCAACAAGGCCAACAATTGTCTCTTCAAAAACTTTCAGCAAAGTTCTTTCTATTGTTGTGTCTTGTCTTTTTACATCATCTCTCTACTACATCATGTCCTCTTTACTTTTCCTTTAATGGGGTCACCTTCACCATTATGTGAAGGATGAAATCATATTATTTTATTGTGTTTTTTTTTTACTCGACTTTCACCCAACTTTGTGTAGTTTCTGCTTTCTTTCATTATATAAAGGTTACTTTATTCTTTTTGCTTGACTGCTTCAGTTTGTTCTTTTTGCTGGGGGCAGCTTCTCATTTTCTTCATGCAACTCTACGTGCCTGTTTCAACATCCACATTGGCTCAGTGGGTACGTCGGATTCTATTCCTTGCGGATGTAGATATCTCTCTTTTGGAGTTCACTCAGCTCAGAGTGCAGCTGCTTCTACAGCCTTTTCTTCTGGTGCTTCTCTGTTTTACATCTTGATTGAATGGATTTGATGAGGTATTTTTGTGTCTTTAACTTCTTCTTCTAATGCCTCTTTTTTCTGAGCATTAAAACGGCACAGTATGAAGGCTCCTCTCATGTTAAAAAAATTGTAGGTTATGCTAGCTTTAGTATACCCATAATCTTAATTTTTTTGAATTACAAGAGGTGATTATTTCCCTCCCTTCCTTACCTTTATTGTTTTGTTCCCTTTAGATTATGCTATACTTATTAATGTTATTATTGTACATGTTATCTGTGATTTGCTGTTTACAATATTGAGGTTTTTATTTGGATACTATGCTTCCACTATTCACTTTGAGATATCTTTCACATTTTATCTTCTGTCTTATTCTGATTTCCTGGATTGTCCTTCAACCAACACTTCTACTACTTCTACATTTCCTGCCATTTATTGTTATTTTTTTTATGCTAATAAATATTTTATCCTTGTAATTGTATTTCTGTTTGGTACTCACAGCAAGAAAGAGGAGGTGGCTTTGCTGTCAGTGGCTTATATTATCCTTTCCTACTCTTTTGATTGGTTGCTATATTCTCATCTGTTTCTTTGCTGATGTGGAGTTCAGGAAAGAGCAAATTATTTGCCTCCTGTCATTAATAAAATGACACATAATGGTATGCAAATTTGCTGTTATACTTTACTTCAAATTACATTCAAATTTTTATTTCAAAGTTTACTTTAACCCCTTAAGGACCAAACTTCTGGAATAAAAGGGAATCGTGACATGTCACACATGTCATGTGTCCTTAAGGGGTTAAAGTACCTTTACATTTTAGTGATTGTTTTGTCTATTGTAATTGTGTAAGAATTTCTAAAAAATATTTAACAGAATACAATCTACTGTAACTTTTTTGTAAATTCTATACACTGTTTTTTGGCTCCTTGCTCTTGGATCTATAGTTTAGCACTCTGGGTTGCTGTGCTTTAGACCCCAAAGGATGCAGTGAAGGCATAGCTTTTTTTTTATTTCACTGCTCTGGTGTTATCAGAGCTAAGTGGTTGTGTTATGGTCCTTTTAGCACCGAGTTCTGCATTCTCAGTTTTCAAGTTTTTGATCCAGCTCTACCTAACAGAATATATTATTCCAATTTAGCAGTTTTGGCCAAAAGTTGGTTTTCCAAGTAAAAAAAGCTTGTTATATAGTGAAAAGGCAAACGGATTATGCAATATTCATTATATGCCAATCACTGTGCCTAATTCTCCAGCCTCATGATAGAGTGTAGAGCTAC
The DNA here is from genome assembly GCA_933207985.1 of Pelobates cultripes. NCBI lineage: Eukaryota > Metazoa > Chordata > Amphibia > Anura > Pelobatidae > Pelobates > Pelobates cultripes. Next base: position 192,284,578 of record OW240912.1, read on the forward strand.
ATTACTTAAAATGGCAGCTCTCTTCATTAAATAAAATAACAGCATACCTTAATATAAGTGTAAATGAACCCATGTAACTTAATAAATTGTCTTATAAATTGTACATATAATTTAAAACCCATTGATCTAAAGCTGTATTTATTGCAAGCCTGTAAATTAGCATTAAAAGAAAAATTTAGCAATCAGCACAGGATGTAATTTAGAAATTGTCAATAACTGCAATTTATTATTCATTTATGCAACTTTTGTGCATTGTTCCTCCAACCTCAGCATCAGTATTCTATCAGTGTAATTATATGTCTACCATTATATTTATTTGGATTTAAAAAAAAAAAAATCACCCATTATTTTCACTCTTGTGCACAGGGTTCTTTTGAAATGATCTTTAAAGGGGCACTCCAAGCACCCAGACCACTTCTGCCCATTGGAGTGGTCTGGGTGCCAACTCCCGCTACCCTTAACCCTGCAACTGTAAATATTGCAGTTTTCATAAACTCGTATGTAATAAAAGGCCACCCAAGTGCAGCAAAATATATAAAATAAGGTAAAAAATTACTTCCCTTAAAAGTTCTAGGTTGTAACAAGAAGTTCCTCAGAGCTTCAAAAAATGCATACAAGATATAAGATACACCTAGATGAAAATAACAAGAAGGGAAACAATCATAGGGAAACACCGTTTAGTAGATGGTACCCTAAGGTGATATTGCACTCACGAAATTATGATGAAAATTAAGCCCATCTAGATTTTCTTTGGTCTTGTCAAGAAGTCTTGTGAGGAGATGGTTAAATGCCTCAAAATGAAGAAAAACCGAACATAGTATAGAATTGTATGGTAAAAAAGAATTACATTTTATTGGAAGCACTTACACAAGTTGTAGGTAAAAACGCCCATCAAGTAAATGTCTCCTTTGTAGGATGGTAATCAGAGGTAGCAAATACAGAGATGGCAGATCAAATAAAATAAAATAAAATCAAAACAGCTCTACGCGTTTCGTCTAAAAGACTTAGACTTCCTCAGGAGCAATAAAAACAATCAAATAAACTACAAATGTACTGAGTCCATCAATGTTGCTCTTATCTTCTGTTCGGTCTTCTTTATAAATCTCTTTTGCCGGGTTCTCATCCACGCCGTCCAATCTGTGCACTTAGTAGCAGCTGATTGCGATAAACAGAAGTCCCATTCCATATATGGACTTCCGTAATTCACTTCGTGGAGCGCATCTGCGTTCCACCTAGCCGGAAGGGGAAAGATCTCTTCTATCAACGTCATCATTTGGAACGCACGTGCGTTCCAGTTTGGCCGTTAAGCCATTAAAATTAGTTCACACTTGTAAGAGAGATAGTATAACGGAGAAATGGAGTTATATATACAGAACATACATAATATATATATACATAAAGCTAGTGCAAAAAAGTGGCGAGAGAGAAAGAAAAAAGTAATATGCCCAAAGGGAAGGGTCTTGGATACATCTATAAATGAATAAACATGGATGAAAAACATGAATGAAAAAATGAGTAGAAAAATATATAAAATATAAATCTAAAGGATATGGATAATAATAATAGATATGAAAATAAAATAAAAAATAATAAATAATAATAATGAGAATAAAAATAAGGATAAAAATAAATAATAAAAATAATAATAATAAAAATAAAAATAAAAATAAAATAAAATGAAGAATAAAAAAATATAGAATAAAAAATAAAATAAAATAAAATAAAAAATAAATAAATAATAATAAATAAAAAATTAAAAATAAAATGGAATAAAAAATGAAAAATGTATATATTAGAGAAAACAAACAAAATCAAAATCCACATTCAACCCATAAGGTTGAAGGGTTTTGAGTTTGTGGATCCAAAATCCTTCCCTCTGTCTTAATTTTAAAGTTATATCTCCACCTCTTGCGTCAAGTGTTACTTGTTCAATAATCACCCAAGAGAAAACATGAAAAGAGAAAAGGGGACACTGATTGCAATGAACAGGAACAGAATGATCCATCTTTTTGTGTCTAATATTGTTTAGATGTTCCAAGTAACGCAATTTGGCTTTTCTTCCTGTTCTCCCCACATATTAGACACCACACCCACATGTGAGGAGGTATACAACATGTGAGGAAGAACAGGTCACCCGACTTTGGATCTGAAAAATTTCTTGGGTTATAAAGCTCTTAAAAGAACAAGTATAAGGGGGTAAGCCTTTACATGCTTTGCAGACGCCACAGGTATAAAACCCTTTTTTTACCTTCAGTTCCTGTTGTTCCCCACTTCGAAAATGGCTAGGTGCTAAGTAAGATGAAAAACTCCTCCCTTTCCTATATACTATCTGAGGGTATAAGGGTAATTTGGAGCCTATAAATTGATCATGTCTTAAAATCTCCCAGTGTTTTAAAAAAAATTTATTTATTGCAAAAGCTTTGGAATTATAATTAGTGTGAAATGAGAATTCAAATTTCCTATTCGAGTTCTCAGTGCATTTGATCTTATCAATTAAAAGATCACCTCTTTGAGTATTCGTTATTTTCTCTATTTCTCTATCCAAAACCTACCTATTATAACCTTTCTCAGTAAATTTCCTAGTCAGAATATTTGCTTGTTCTAAAAAAACTTCTGTATTGGAACAATTTCTCCGAAGTCGGGTATATTGACTTCTGGGTACTCCCGACAACCATCTTGGGTGGTGTCCGCTTGATGATTCGATATAATTATTAGTGTCTGTGGGTTTAAAGTATGTTTTGGTTTGAATGTGACCTTCTTGTATAAATATGGTCAGGTCTAGAAAGTCTATGGTGGTAGAATTATACATAGGAGAAAAAACAAGTGAAAAAGTATTATAGTTGAGATATTCAAAAAAAATTAATAAACGTTCCTCAGACCCCTTCCATATCACAAGGATATCGTCAATGTAACGACGCCAGAGCACCAGATCTGCCCCAAATGGATTATGTTCCCAAACGAATCGGCGCTCCCAATAATCCATAAAAATGTTGGCATAACTCGGGGCAAACCTGGTGCCCATGGCAGTACCCTTGATCTGTAGGAAGAACTCATCATTGAACATAAAAAAATTATGAGTGAGTATAAATTGAATCGCTTCAAGCAAAAAATGGGCAAAACCCTGATTCAAGGAAATATCCTTGTTTAAATTATCACTCACGGCTAATAAGCCTAATTGATGGTCAATGACAGTATAAAGGGATCCCACATCTAAAGATGCCCACATGTACCCTTCTTGCCACTCGATAGAATCGAGTTCCTGTAAGAGGTGCTTCGTGTCTTTTAAATAGGATAAGGAGGATTGGGCATATGGTTGTAGATAATGGTCAATGAATTGGGATAAGTTGGAAGTCAAAGAGTCAATTCCACTGATGATGGGTCTACCAGGTGGATTTGTTTGACATTTATGAACTTTAGGCAAAAAATAGAATGTTGGAACTCGAGGATGCTCTTGGTATAAAAAACGATAAGTTCCAACAACTATATTTTGCTCTTCTACAGCTTTATCCAAAAGAGTCTTAAGTTCATGTTTAAAGGTTTCATTCGGACTCTTAGAGAGTCGTAAATATCTCCTCACAAGACTTCTTGACAAGACCAAAGAAAATCTAGATGGGCTTGATTTTCATCATAATTTCGTGAGTGCAATATCACCTTAGGGTACCATCTACTAAACGGTGTTTCCCTATGATTGTTTCCCTTCTTGTTATTTTCATCTAGGTGTATCTTATATCTTGTATAGTTTTCATAAACTGCAATATTTACCTTGCACGGTTAACTCCTCCTCTAGTGGCTGTCTACTAGACAGCCACTAGAGGGCACTTCCGGGTTTATAGCACAGATTTTCTGTGCTATAGCATTGCTGGACGTCCTCACGCTATGTTAGGACCTCCAGCGTAGCTGAAATCCCCATCTTCAAAGTGTTTTCAATTCATTGCCGGGCATGCGCATTGGGTCTCCCCCGTCGCCGGCCGCGCAATAGGTCTCCCCCCTCCTGGATTACGTCAGCGGGGGAGGAGCGTGGGCGGACCCTGAACCGAGGGACATCGGCGCTGGATACAGGTAGGGTACAACCTGGGATGGGAGGTGGGAGGGAGAGGGGACCTGCAGTGCCAGGAAAATGGTTTGTTTTCCTGGCACTGGAGAGTCCCTTTAAGTGATATACCTTTATCTGCATGCCGATACTCAAGTCTTTTTAAAACAATAAAGGAATATGCACACCAATATGTGTTGGAAAATACACAGCCTTATTAACTCTTCAACATCAAACATAGTGCACAGTGCAGATGATATACAGCTCTCTTAGCGAATGTAGCAGAGCCCTTACTCCTAACAGGGACTTTCCTCCACTGGATCACCAAGACGGGAATCAGGAACAAGAAAATGCCAAGTAAGTAGCCCACCTCCTCCCCAGCAACTGGACGACACATAGTTCTGGGAGTACAACGGACTTTATTTTGCCACACTTGGTTTTTATGCATTGCCCTTAGCATGGGGTTTTCCAAGTTAAAAACACAAGGGTTTCGGCGGAGCCTAGCCACCAGAGAGAGAAGTCGCATGACACTGCAGCTCCAACCCAAAAGCGGACAAAATCGCAATTTTTAGGGTCACCCCCGGCCATAACGAGCCCCCAGATGTCGGACCCACACACCTAACGACTATGGGACGCAAAACCAAAAAACCCAAGCAGGATCAACCTCACCTTGGGATGAATATCGGAGAAATGTGGCGCCTAGCACATGGCGCGGCCGGGCCCAAGATGGCCGACCTGTCGGGCGGTTGCTTCGATTTTTCGGACGACCTGGCTTCCGAAGAGGAAGAGACGCCTGAACCCACGCCGGCTAAACCCCCATCGACGAAACCGGACACATCCCCGGTCACACTATCGGCGCTCAAGGGTCTCCTTGCCGACCTACAGAACACCCTGCAGGCTGACATTGCCACAATTAGGGGAGGGCTGCAAGGACTGACAGGCCGAATTGACAAGCTGGAAACCACCACTCACCAGGACTCTCAGCGTATACAGGTGCTGGAGAAAGCGGTGCAAGACCTCCAGCGGCAGAACCAGACCCACGAATGCCGCTTTGCAAATCTAGAAGACCTACGGCGGAGGAATAATTTGAAGCTCCGGGGGGTACCTGATGCTGTCCCTGAAGCGGAGCTGCCACACCTGGTGAGGAGAATGATGGGGGATCTCCTACCACAAAAACAGGCGAAAGCAACACCCCTGGACGGGCTTTTTAGAATCCCCAAACCGGCCAGAGCCCCACCGTCGACATCAAGCGACCTGATAATTCAATTCAGGCACGGAACAGACAAGGCGGCGATCCTGAAGGCAATCAGGGGTAGGCCAAACTATCGTTTTGAAAACATGGCACTGGAATTCTATAATGACCTGTCCGGCAACACGATGGCCTGGCGGAGGTCGCTCAAGCCCCTCACATCCATGCTCCAACAGCGAAACATCGAGTACCGCTGGCGAATGCCCCGCATGCTTCAGATCATACATGGAGAGACCACATACCAAATCCAAGACCTACGAGAGGCAGACACACTCCTGAGGGATCTGGGACTGCCGCAGGACATTCCAATCAACCCTCAGCAACAACCTGAACCCAGACACAAGCATACCTGGAATCCAAGCAAAATTACCCCGTTCACACCTCGACGAAACACAGGGGAACCGTATGCTGCAGCGACCACATGAAACAACGAGAGACGCTCTGACCGAGACCGAAGGTGACTGGAACGACCCTCAAGCTACTTCACTTTGTGACTTTAAGTTAATTTGAGTTCTCATTCTTATTATATTTTTTTTTTTTTTTTCTTCTCCTTAAAGTTATAGCAAGGTGATTGAAATATCTTTCTCCATTTGTGTATGACCCAACTATCTCACGCTTTACGCCGAGATGGAGCTGGCGGTGACCCCAGCCATTCATAATAAGTAGCATGAAGTATGATATGCCACGACTCACTGCAACAGATAGCGCTACAAATGCAGTCACAGAACATCCTGCACACCCTCTGCACACAATCTTATACATAGTTTAACTGTGGTTTAGCAGTATTTATATAAAGGTCACACAGGAATGTAAGACGCCCTGCCTGGTGGCACCCTGTATTAATGAAAATTTTAGGTATGATAAAACCTTAATGGCATTACCCGTTCCCCGGTAGTCAGCATTGCTCACCCTAGCATAATCTGCAACACAATCCTTCTGTGTTACCTACTACGGGTCATGACTACTCGATCCAGCAGTTGCTACATTAAAGATATGCCTCTCACTTATACACTATTCAGCATAACCAAGACGAGGTCTAGATAGTATAGCGATGACACGCTACGTAAATATTAAGCCACTGTTATCATCAGATAAAGTAAGGCAATATGACAGACGTAGTTGCATAACTACAACTTTGCTACCTTCCATCTATTATCTATCAAACTGAAAGAGAGCTGCCAAAAATTATCTAAATGCAGATATATATACTCACCCACTGCTTAATGTAACGTATTCACTATGTTGTAAGCTTTAGCCTGTTGAAATTTCAAGATGTTACTACATTGTCTAAGCCTGTTTAAACACCACCAAGTTATCGAGTCTGACTGACAAGCTTCATAATCATTTAACATATAAAATGTGCACATATTAACATGTACCCTATTGTTACCATTATTACTTGAAAGCATGAGGAATGCCGTTGGGGTACCGCATGCTCATTGTTATACCTCTACGCACTACAAAAATAAAGAATTAATAAATAAAAAAACACAAGGGTTTCTTTCCCAAGAGCCTTTGTGTTTGAGATAATTAAGTTCAAATTAGGATAATTATCTCTCAAATACAAAAACTTACATATTTTAACATATCAAAAAAATACATGAAAACAGTAAAGGAACCTCACAAAAATCATGTTCCTAAATAGCCCCGATCTGAGCGCACAACATATCCAAAAAGCACTCAGATCGGTTCTGTAAAACGAAAGTTACGTTCGAACAAAGTTTTGACCGACCGGCCACGAGGTGATAGCCCAAAACAGTTCAAGAGAAATGGGCAGGATGGCTGGTCGGCCTTCGGGGGTTCCTGTGCGAACACTGACGAACGCACCTACTAGCTGCTATGGAGCAAGTGCTTCCCCTGTTTGGTAGATCATATCTCCCGAACGGCTTTCGTCTAGATCAGGGGTTCCCAACCCAGTCCTCAAGTACCCCCTACCAGTCCTGGATTTAGGAATTACCCTGTTGTGTCTAAAGTGTTTTTTTGTTTTTTCCCTCAAAACACCTTAGACACAATTGAGCAGGGCTGGACTGGGAAGAAAATTAGGCCCGGGCATTTATCAATCACAGCGGCCCCATCAGAAGGGTGCGGGGCCAGAGAGGGTGTGTTTTGTCATCACTAATGACAAGCACGCCCCCTCTCGAAGTGAGCATGTTGGCTCAATGAGTCCCGCTGAATAGCTTTAGCATAAGAAAAAGGCCCTATATTTGTTCTGCGCAGCACAAGCAAATGTAATAACATGCTTGCACTGTGTTTGCTTTAAACTTGTCTCTGGTGTCTCCATAAATGGGATACCAGAGGACAAAAGGGCCAGGAAAGCGTATGGTGCATGTGTATATTTAGACATATTGTATGTGTGAGGGGCGCAGTGTGCTGGGTGTGCTGTGTGTATGTGTGAAGGGTGCAATATGTGTGTGAGAGGTGCAGCATGTGTGTGAATGGTACAGTGTGTATGTGTGTGAGGGGTGCAGTGTGTGTATAAGAGGGGTGCAGTGTGTGTGTCAGAGGGGTGCTGAGTGTGTGAGGGTGTTCTTATCTGCCGTCACATTCCATGTTTCTAATTTTCTTTGTCTGTTAACTCACTGAGGGTGAGTGAGGGTGCTGAGTGAGGGTGCTGTGCGTCTGAGGATGAAGTCTGTGTCTGAGGGAGCTGTGTGTGTCTGAGGGTGCTGTGTGTGTGTGTGTGTGTGTGTGTATGTGTGTATGTCTGAGGGTGCTCTGTGTGTGCCTGAGGGTGCTCTGTAAGTGAGGGTGCTGTGTGAGTGAGGGTGACATCTGTGTCTGATGGTGCTCTGTGTGTGCCTGAGGGTGCTCTGTGAGTGAGGGTGCTGTGCATCTGAGGGTGCTGTCTGTGTCTGAGGGTGCTGTGTGTGTGTGAGGGTGCTGTGTGTGTGTGTCTCTGAGGGTGCTGTGTGTGTGAGGGTACTGTGTGTTTCTCTGAGGGTGCTGTGTGTGTCTCTGAGGGTGCTGTGTGTGTGTGTGTGTGTGTGAATATTTTTTTGTTTAAATTTAAATATATTTATTAATTTTAAAAAGTTATATCCCGCCTTCCCTTCTTACCTTTAGCCTGGGAGGGGGGAGCCGTGCTGCCATGGAGGGGGCCTAAAGAAGGCCATGGAGGGGGGCCGTGCTGCCATCCATCCCTGGTGGTCTCAGTGGTGAGAGTGAACTTTAGCCATGGTAACCGCGGCAATGCTCAGAATCCCGCGAGAGGAACTCGGCGGAGCTGCTGGCTAGAGCTCTCCTGCCTCCCTCCAACCGCATGTCAGTGCCTGTGGGCTGGTGAGGGAGATCAGCCCATTTGCCCTGTATGCCCGATGTCCAGTCCGGGCCTGCAATTGAGTAATCCTTAAATCCTGGACTGTTAGGGGGTACTTGAGGACTGGGTTGGGAACCACTGGTCTAGATGGTCGGGAAATTGAACGGGCACCCAAAAACAGTTTTAGGCATTCAACAGCCAAGTACTGCTGCCTGTGTTCGGGAGACAAAATGGCCGTCATGCACTGGACCACGTGCGTTCGGTTATAAGCCACGCAGAGAAAGCACTCAAGCAAAGGTGTCAAGTTGTTAATTTGTGGTTAACAGCCATGGGAGTTCGGAGTTCACGGGGGGATAACCAGGGACCACTCACCAGTCTTTCGGCAGACGAACAAGGGGGTATGGACAACCGAACATAAGGGAATGGAGTCTGCTACAGCGACCAAGTTAAAAAAATAAAAGAACTTTAAATGAGATTGGTAGAGTGCTGAGAGACCTCAGGTCTGTCCTACAAAGGTCAATATCTTTGACATTACCTCTAAGGATATGAAGTTTATACATTTCCAAATGTAGACTTGTAGGCATGCTAACTTCAGAGGTGACAGGGCTACATAATTACCCCAATAGTCGATGCCCAATAGGGTTGCCATCCTTGCACAGAGAAGACTGCGTAAGGATGAAAACTTCATGGACACACAGAGGGGATTCTGCATGACTGTACATATGTTACATGCTTATAGGTCTACAATTATAACATGTATGCAGCCTATTGCATATTGGGAATGCTAACCTTGGCATAGAGGTCAGCTTAAACTCTGGGCCACTTGTTTAGTGCAAGAAAATGTAATGAATCTTCAGGTCAGTTGGAAAAAAGAAAGAGATGGGGCTTCTTTTAGCTAGTGTAGCAGTGAGTTTTTTTTACTTCTTATTCATCCAGTTAATCTTGGAGTGTTGTTTGTGAGAGGTTTCTGTCATGGGTACAATATTTTGATAAATTACCAACCAATCTGTTCATTTCATACCATAATCTACTCAATTACAACAGAATTCCTATGTTCCATAATTATGACTGGTTATTAATGATGTGGGTTATTTGTGTTTCTTATTTTATTCTGTTAACATTTGTCTAAGGTTTGCAGGTATGAAGCATCTCTTTCAGATTGTGGGGATGCAGTTTTCCAGTGAGTGACATTAAAAGATGAAGGCTGTGCAGAGTTGATGAGTATGTTTCTGCATACGGTGAAGTAATAAACAGATGAGATGACTAAGGATGATTAAGATGATGTAAAGACAACTCTGTTGTCTGTCTGTAGACCCACAAGATAGGTAATCTCTTCATTTTGAAGGTGTAGAGCCAGACATATTCTGCTTCAAGTTGAGGTTTTTGGGGGGAAACGTTTTCTCAGATGTTTCCCATTTCAACAGAGCCAGATTTTCATACCTGTAGGCACATAAATCTGAGGTGACCCCTGTCCCCCAAAAAAAAAGGCAGATAAAGTTTGCCTAATGCATTTATTAACTGGGCATGGCAGGCATAAAATAAATCTTATAAACATGTACTCAGCTTTGACAACTGAATATATATATAAATGTTTGCATGTGCATATTTCTACTTGTAATGTATTATGTTTGAACATGTAAATATATTGAGTCTACACAGCTGTGTAAATGCATATAGAGGTACAATGTTAGAAGTGGTTAGGGTAAAGAGGGAGTTAAGATTATATCTAAGTTAATGCCAGAGCTATATTACATAAGGTGTTTATTGTTAAGAATATTAGCTAGATAGGGTTGATAGTTATAGATTAGATATATGGGAGACCAAAACACTAAAGAAGGACTTATAATATGCCATCATAAAACCATCAGGTCCCAGAGCTTTGCCAGCAGGAATCATGGCAATTGCACAATTTCTTCTTGAGAATTTAGTGTATCCAATGTATCAATTGAGATTGGATTCAGTGTGACTTTATCCAGAAAAGAGCAAATTTTTCATGGTAGGCTGCTGCACATTAGGATCAAATACCAAGTTCTAAAGTTTTTTATAGTAGGCAGCAAAAGGGTTACTTATCTTGACTGGATGAATCACTTTTAAACCATCCTCAGTCAATATATGCTCAATCCTGGACTGAGAGAGTCTGTCGCAGTTTAGAGGCTAATGAAGAGGAAGTCTTATTACCATTAGAATGAAACAATTGTTTAAGTCTCTTTAATATCAAGGCTGTCTGCTTCAACTGAATAGTATCAACTTTACTTTTAACATCGGAAATCATAGCGACAATAGAGGGAGAAGGGACAAATTTGTTTGCCTGATTTCAATTATATAGTTCCTTCTTTAGTTTCCATAAGTGTTTGGATTGAATTTTCTTCAAATAAGAAGCCGGCTGTGTAAAATTACCTCTTAAGACAGTTTTATGGCATTCCATAATGAAGATATTTATATATTTGGAGTCATATTGTCCCTAAAGTATTCAGTAAGCACTTTCTTAGGTAGTGACTTATTTTCCATATTTGTAACCAGATAGTTACTTAGTCTCCATGATCTGCTAAGGTTTGGTTGGCGAGATTCCTCTATATGTAACGCAATAGGGGCATGACCTGACCAGGTCAGATCTAGAATATCAGACCTGGGGATGTATGGAAATTATGCTCACCTGTCAAAAAACTGTAAATTCTAGAATACATATTACAAGTTGTTGAGTGGTAGGTGTAGTCCTTCTCTCCTTCACGTTGGATCCACCAACAGTCAAATAAGCCCTGAGAAATTCTTGGAACAAGAATTAGCCAATTTTTTACCATTATAATTTTTGGAAGTGGGATCATTCTCTCTAGAAATATCTTGATACTATTTATATATTCTAATAATAAATA